>JAGXOD010001391.1:1050000-1567500 GCA_020368025.1 Brachyhypopomus occidentalis | reverse complement strand
TCTTCAGACTCATTATGGACAGATGTGCCAAAACACTTCCAGTTTCCCATCACTTATACAGCCACTTATGTAGCCAAATTAGTGATGTTCACTTTGATGATTGCAAAAAATTGAGGGTATATAGAAAAACAGTACATCTTTTTAACAATGGTGGCCAGTTTAGGATCTGGCTGATTTTGGAGGGGAGACACCAACATAACACCATCCGGCCTCAGTGGGAGGAGCTTATCACAAATCAGACTGGACAGATGGGGGTGGACGAGTGGACATTACGTAATATTGGCCTTTACATCTTCTCTTCACATATGAGTGATATATGCCTTCACATGTGAGTTGTTTGTATTAGCAGTGCCTGGTTTTCTTATATACAACATGTCATGTTCTGTTTATGATTTCCTTAGAAGCATAATAATATACTATAGATCTAAGACTTTATTTTCAATATTCAAAACCCTGTAAAACAAAAGATGGCTGAGTCATGTTTATAATTAAAAAAGAAAAAAAAACATCTGACTAGTGGTAGAGCCTTCAAAATGTAAAATAAATAAATAACTCGCTACGGGTAATAATGATGCGAAAGGATTAAAGAAGGTGTTTCTGCACATCTACAAATGTAGGTAAAGTGCCGGGCTAAGTCACCTTAAGCCCACTTATCATTAACCTTATTTTAACACCACGGGACTCATTCCCTGAAAAATCTGTGGTTAGCTGGTATATGTGTGACTGATTTTCGGTGTTGATCTCTCAGTCTTAACAGTATTTCTCTGTTCATCTGTTGGCTGTAAGGTCCGGCCAGGTATGACCATTGGAAAATACACTAGTCAAATCTAAACCTACACTAGATCTCAAGTTAAGCATATTTAATGGTTAATGGTGGCTATTGCTTCTCTATTGAACACTGCACTAAGCATTATTTTTGTTACATCATTTTAGTCACAGATAAAATGATATGGGGCAGATCAGCCAGTAGTTACAAAAATATTCCTAACACTAAAGTGGAGGATTTCAAAATCAAATGAGCATTTTTCATTATATTTGTTATTCATATCTACATACAGTCCAATCACTAATACATTCAACAGGGACTAACAAAATATCAAGATATAAAAAGCAGCTATAAATCCTTTGTGTTTACAAAAATTACCAATATATGCCTTCTGTTCTAAGAGTATGAATCCCAGCCTGAAATGTATATTAATGTGGCAGTATTAAAATGTTGAGGGGAAATAAGAATAATACATTTTGTTTGTTGTGTGTAGTTAGTGTATTCTACATCAGTTAGTAGTTAAGGTCGTAGTTAAGGTCTCTAAACTGGTGAAGAAATACTGGCTGCTGCCAACATACTATAATGGGCATCCATTTTTCTTTAAAGGGGAGTGACATTTACCTATATGCAATGACCAAAAAGTTTACAAATGAACTTAACAAAAACATCAGAGGTGGTTTTAGAATGGGAATGAACTTTTTTCCTTTATTTTGTCTTCAAGTGGTGTTTCTCCATCTAACCCTTTCTGACCAATCACGCTACCTGTGGATCCTAACACAGCTGACCCAAGGTAACGCATCTGAACAGCCTATACCTTTGCGATAAAGAAAAACTCCAAAAGTTGCCTCCATGTTTTTTGTTTTTTTTTTTACAAAATGAGCTGTTTTTATAAGTTACTCTTCCCAAAAGCGCAGTGTTCAGTAGCACGGTGTCGCGGTCACTTCGGTCTGGCGATGATACATCTCTCTAGCTCTTCTGAGGAGAATCAAAGACAAGAGGATAGAGGGTTTGGAGCAGCTCACAGTGACCATGGACATTGGGGTGACGTGAAACATTCCTTTACCATACTCTGCTGGTTCCTGTCACTGCCGTGGACAGAGGTGATCTCTGCGATTTGTCGCTGGAGTTTGTGGGAGGTGGAGAGGCCGTCGTCTTCTCCTTCAGCGTCTCGCTCCTGTTCTCTTTCCCTCTTCCCCGACACACTTCCTCTTGTGTGAGACGGATGTCCTGCGACAGCGCAGTGGATGAAGTCACCGATCACGTGACCGAAACCAGAAACGTGTACTGTGTTCCTATAGGGCTAGATTCCAATGACCCTCCCCCATTTTAATCAGTGTTCTGCTGTTGTGAAGGATCTTCTTTGTTCAAAATTTTTTTTCTATATCCAGATAAGCATCTTACTCAACTATAGGCCAAGATATATGCCCCTTACCTGGATGTTGAAAAACAGCTATTTCATGAGTGATTTTGGACTGGTAGACCTGGCTGCTGCTGGCAATGACCTGCCCTGAGTCTGCCATTTGGTGGTAGCCTGCTAAATGCACAGGGAACCACGATTTGCATGCTTCATATTGCCTCTCGTGCCACCACCCCCCCAGTTCCCAATTCGTCAGAGTCTCACCTAGCTGCTGATGTCGATGCTTGATACCGCCTGGTCCCTGGTGCTCTTCACTGTCAAAGTTTAGAAGGATGCTTCCGCTCCTGTTTCCACTAGCAACCGAGTTGCCTGACGTCACAATGCAAGATGCCTACATGTAAGCTGACCCATTTTAAACCTTCATACAATTTTCACGCATCAAGTACTCGCAAAGGAAGATTGAATCTTGAAGCCTTAATATCCTCCTTCAAGTATTTATATGTAATACACTGAGTTCCGAATCAGTCACCGAGACGGTAGCTATTTATGTTCGCAAGGTCTTAGACAATAAGAGGTTTGCCGACATTTGGTGTCTGGGCAACACAGCTTTCTGGAACATTCCAATGAGGAAACTTCAAGCAGAGGGAAGAGACCGAGTCACCTGGTGTGCTGGTGCCAGACTGGTGTTCTCCTGGCGAGTAAGCCATACTGTGCCCGTTCCCATTATGCGTAGATGGCACAGAGGCCAGAAGACCTGTTAAAACAGAAGACATCAGTACACAATGCACATTACAACACTGGGCAATATTAAAAATGTTCACTTGCATGTTTTGCAAAACAATATTGAACGCCACCAGGTAGATGAACCAAGAACCGGCGGATTCTGGTCTCAACTCGTACCCAGTCCTCTGTAGCGAGAGAGCTGCTGGTAGATCTGCTTCATCCTCTCGATGTTAAGGCGGCTGGCCTCCGCATGGTTCACCATGGGCTTGGGGTAGTGCACTCCGATCACGCACTTCGCCGCAGCCTGCACTGAGTCTGGGGCGTTCCACGGATCATAGATGTACTTGGCCGGGAAACCTCGGAGAACAGGTAAATAGCGTCTGGAAGGACAAGGAGAGATTAAACCGCAGAGTCTCATCATAGATACAGGAGCAGCTACGCGTAGTGTTGGTCAGGCTCCTCCTTCAGAAAAAGCAGCAGTTAGCGCAAATAGCCAATATTACAAAGGTGCAGGGTTTTCTGTTCATGTGATTCAAATAGCAGGGCATGTGCTGACACACAGGAACTACTGTGAATCGCCACAGGAAGTGGTATACTTTCAAAGCACAATTGTGTCTTTGAGAAATATGAATAAATGCATATTTGCAGTACTCAAAAGACAAGCGTAATGCAAGTATTGATCAGATATGGCTACAATCTTTGCTTAAGGCAGACTTTGTCCACACACTGACGAACAATTGATACTTGCCTTGTTATACTACAATGCTTAACGGGTGTTACCACAGCGCCATAAAGAACAGTTGAAATAGCCAAGTCATTAGTGGGACAGTCATTCAGAACTTGCAGCCGAGTGGATGTTTTTCGTCTTGGTCCCAGGGACAGAGAAAGGACACCTACCTACATGTTTCACCTTACCAGAGCCAGGACAGAGGGTGGACGATGGCACCACAACGCTTGCAGACAGGCAGACGTGGTTTAAACCAACAGTTCCTGCCTGTGCTGAGACACTACGGAGATTCCTACTATAACACGCGTTAGAAAGCAGAGGCAGTGACCAAACCCCTCCCATCCCACCCATTGTCCGCCAGATCCAGCCAAACCCCTCCCACCCTTAACCCACCCGTTTCAACCAGGCGAAACTCAGGGCTGAGTAAGAGGTTCAGGTCCACTCCCTGCCCCTCGCACTGCTACTGATCGCTTTTGAGACAACAGTGATCCCAAGCCAAGGCAGAGAAACCTGCTAGCTGTCAAACGAGCAACACGGTATACTGTCCTCCGCTGCTGGGTGGCCCCCTCGTTTTGCCAAAAGGGACCACAACCCTTTCGCCAGGAACAGTCACATCCTGCCTGAACAAGTGATGGGAGCTGACAGGACCAGAAAGGTTAACACAAGCATTGGGTGTTTTTTTTTTTTTGGGGGGGGTCATGCAATGATATGCAAATGAACAATGTAAGTGGCTGCCACAAGGGGAATGTGTGTAAGGGGCTGTCATTCCAACAGGCTGAGGAGTCCGTTAACCTCTCAGTGTGGGAGCATGAACGGGGCGATGCAGCGAGCTGACGTGGTCTAGCCAAGGATGAAGTCAAAGACAAAACCAGTACGTCCATATTGCTCTCTTGCACAGGCAGGGCTGCATTTAACACCAAGAGCACCACTAAACATTTCAAAAAGAGTCTGCTAAGGAGGAGTTGTCCAGAGCTAGATAGACTTTATCATTATCCCTGGCTTTGGACCCCGCCTCCCACCATGCCCTCTGGGAAATGCATTGTGGCTCTCTACGCATTAAATACAGGCCAGGCTTTAGTATTTCCTTACCAAGCGGTTAAAATCCCTTTTGATGAAACGAGATGCTACGGAGCTAAGGAACAGACTGCTGTATTGCCCAGAGAGCAAGCGTCACGCTTCAACCAGAATCACAGCTAACAGGCTTCCGAATGCTTTGGCTAAGAATGGCTTTCGTCTTAAAAGCAATCAACCACAATTTACAAAGGGGAAAGGGAAAGCTGAACTTTTCACCCAATCCCCGAGAAAAAACACAGGCACACAACACCAAGAGGTTTTTTGGCTATCGTGCTAACAGAACTTTGATTAAGTCACTGCAGCAAAACAGAGCGTCTAACAATCATCAAGTGTCTGATTATATCACACAAAATGACAAGGACAGTTAGCTTACTCAAAATGGTGTCTCATGAAAAAATAGTAATAATAAATTACTTTAGAGGCTAGAATGACGAGCTACAAGCAATGTGAACCTGACTTACCGATAGTTCTGGAGATTAAAAAATAAGACTTTGTTCCTTTTCGCACTTCTCACACATGAGAATGAGGTCTGATTCTGGCCTGTGATGGCCAGAGTTGTCTGGAACTGCCCTATTTATTTCCCATTCTCTCCAAATCATGCTCCAGTGGCAGCAGGTCCTGACTGTCCAGTGTGATCCGGGCTTTAAAAAGCCCTTCCTTGCAACAACAGCTGTCAGGGGAGCTATCTTAATCTTAGCGGTGTGTGCGTTTGGCAACGTTACCAACCTAATGAAATCGCCGTTAGGGTCAGTGCGCCGGCCGAAGCCCACGGGGCAGTAGCAGTGGAAGAACTGCTGGAAGAAGGAGCTACAGGAGAGCCACATCCAACTGCCCGCATTCACACTCCAGTCTGCGTCCAATAGGAGCTCCTCAAACACCTACCAATCACAGCTGCCATTACCATTTCACACCAGCCAATCGTAGCCAGGGGCTTCGCATCTTACCACGGCAAAACCTGCTCTGCCATCTCAGCCTGTTCACACATGTCGAGACATTCATAATGGATTTTACATAATGAATTACGCTATTCTGCATACACCAAGCATGCAGTTCTAAAAGTAGAAAATGACCCTGTATTTTTCGAGACCTTGCTAAAACCGCATTGCTATACAAAAAGATATTAAAGCTAGCGTGCTTGCGAAACCTCAGTCATTTGAAAAGCAGTATATATCACCCCATCAATGTGCAAAGCACCTTCATGCCCTCTTCCCAGCTGATCCACAGGTCACCGCGCGTGAGGAAGCAGGCCACGGCGTGGCGGGCCAGGTGGTGGATCCAGCCCTCCTGCCTCAGCTGGGTCATGATGGCGTCGATCCAGGGGAAGCCCGTCTTGGCCTCGGCCCACTTGGCCAGCGCCTCTGGGTTTTTGTCCCAGGGGATGCGCACGCAGATGGGGTTGCCCTCCATCTTGTCGAAACGCGGGTTGGCAGTGGCGGCGGTGTAGAAGAACTCCCGCCACAGCAGCTGACCATAGAGCGAGAGGGGAGGGGTGCTGGTCTTCTTCACCTGGACACAGGGGACGTGCTGAGTAGGACTGATGCCTGTGTTGGTAGTGGTTAGGCCCTATAGTGCAGATTAACCCGGGCTGGGCCTCTCACGGATAAATCATGGAACTCACGGATAAAGCATCTGCCAAAGTGTATGTGTTTATTATTGTTTTGTTTGTTTTTGTTATATTTTTATGTAAGTTTGTCACATAACTACCATCCATGGAGGGTGCTGCTGCTTCCAAAACACAGGAAGTCAAGCACACCGCAACACGGGGCAGCCGAGTACGATTAAGCCATTAAGCACGAGTGCAGAAAGACGTCCGCAAGTGGCTAGCATTGCCGTGATTGGCGGGTGATGGCGTGATGTCATCCCTCCCTTCCAGAGAGCAGCACCAATCGTGCTCACTCAGGACTCGTGGTCGAGGACGGCTGAAGCAACGACTGCAGCTCGAATTGGCGACAGGACGTCGACCGGAAGGCAACGCGACTGTGGCCGCTCGGTTTACCTTTCTGTAGAGGTCTGTGAGTTTGAAGTAGAAGAGGCGGCAGGAGAGGCAGCCGAAGCGCAGGTAAGGGCTCAGGCCTGTGGGGCTGGCCAGCAGGGAGTTGGCGTTCATCCTTGGCCTCTCAAAGTTCGCCACCCAGGCCTGGCAGGCAGACGATGACATGTGGCACATTGTGATCATGATTAGCCAAAGGGCTTAGTGGGAGGAGTCAACACTGACATGACAGTAGGTGCACCATCCTGTCAGCATTTGACAAGATGCGCTTTACCTTTCTCTCCAGGTGTCTCTCGATCCTTGTTAACGCTTCCGTCTCACCACCTGGCCACACGGCAGAGGGCAGGCCTTCCGTGTCAAATCCTACACAGAAATGACAGCAGGCGCTTTACATTTGTATAATTAAAGAGTCCGCAGTTTTTTATGAATTCGGGGTAGTTAGTGACTGAGTAAGCAGATGTCTGGATAAAATCCATGGCATACAGCACAAGCATATGTATCTAACCCAGCTCTTCGAGGGAAGGCACGCCATATTTGTCCCCATGGTCTTCAGAGATAGGCGTGACACAGGAACCCATAAGAGTGCTCGACAGTGTCTCCACTGGCATCTCCGGGGGGTCCATGCGGCTGACCAGCGTCTGGAAACGCTTGTAGGTGAGGGGCGGCTGACCACCATTCAACTCTATGATCCTACAGCAGGACATGGAAGGAAAGCGAATGAGTTGGGTGACTGAATAAGGACCCTTACGGGCAGTTTCCAAGGGTTAGGCAACTGGGATCCAAAGCTGCATGCCAGTACGAGATGTCCAGTAAATTCTATACACAATATTAAAAAAGCTGAAAGGCTGTATTTTTAGACTAGATTGCATTTTTGACTAGGTTGTGTTTTAGACCTGACTGTGGAAATCCACGTGCGAGATGTATAAACTGGTCATATGAGATTCCTGTGCATGTGACAGTACCACTTATACCACACTGATGGTCCTTTGTTGTCGCATTACTATTACTGTTTTTCAGAAACATTTTAGCAACATGCTGCAAGGTTGCTGAAAAACGCAGCTGCAATGTGTTGGACATTATTTCGAGGTTGTATAGGTATCAAAGCAGGTCTCACTTGTCCAGGTTGTACAGGGTATGTGAGATCTTGACGATGACTTCCACACCAGCCTCCATGGCGAGCTTTTTAATGGCCGCGTCGCGTTCCTTCCCAAATGGTTCTGAGTCATACTCAAATGTCAACCTGGATATTTCCCACTCCTACAGGACATGAAGCAAGGCTGCTCAGAGTCCTCTTTGGACCGTAACCTACCGTTACTGTTTCTAACTCACACACATGTGAAAGAAATAAGGACTGTCTTTGATCAAAATGCCAAAAAATAAGTTTGAGGGTAATTTTCACTAGTGAAATCTTATTAGTTTCACCTTAAAGAGGCGTGGAAAAACATTGGCTGGTTGACCTCGGATAACAAAAAGGCGGGAATTGAGTTTCCGGAGACTGGAGTCGAGATCATCTAGGCACTGAAGGAGAAATCTGCAAAAATAAACAAAGAGATCAACAAATCTGTTTTTGTTATGCCCAAAATGTGGTTGTTTCAGAAAGCCTTGCAGCTTCCTTGCAGACCCCCTGACAGTATCTGATATTTCTGACAATGTATCTGATCTTCTTGGTAGACCCTCTGACAGTGTATCTGATCTTCCTGGTAGACCCTCTGACAGTGTATCTGATCTTCCTGGTAGACCCTCTGACAGTGTATCTGATCTTCCTGGTAGACCCTCTGACAGTGTATCTGATCTTCCTGGTAGACCCTCTGACAGTGTATCTGATCTTCTTGGTAGACCCTCTGACAGTGTATCTGATCTTCCTGGTAGACCCTCTGACAGTGTATCTGATCTTCCTGGTAGACCCCCCTGACAATGTATCTGATCTTCCTGGTAGACCCTCTGACAGTGTATCTGATCTTCCTGGTAGACCCTCTGACAGTGTATCTGATCTTCTTGGTAGACCCTCTGACAGTGTATCTGATCTTCTTGGCAGACCCCCCAACAGTGTATCTGATCTTTCTGACAATGTATCTGATCTTCCTGTTAGACCCTCTGACAGTGTATCTGATCGTCCTGGTAGACCCTCTGACAGTGTATCTGATCGTCCTGGTAGACCCTCTGACAGTGTATCTGATCTTCCTGTTAGACCCTCTGACAGTGTATCTGATCGTCCTGGTAGACCAGGTGTGTCCAAACCCCGGGTCCAGTTGCGGGCGCTCCACTGGTCCGCACCGTAATAAAAACAATAATATGGAGCCCGCCAGCACTGTTGACCAGAGCATAAAATACAAACATACAAAAAAGCTATTTTATATTTCACCAGAAGAGGGCAGGGTGGTGCCTGCGTCCGCACTCTCGCCGCATAAGCCTTGTGTGGTCCTTCCCATCCCATTTCCAAAATGGCGACTGTAACTACAATAAGTTACATTGCCTGCGAAGGCCTCTAGTGGAGTGTATTGTCACTGAAATACAAAACAACTGTGTCCACCTGATTTTCCAAGAGACCGTTTTCAAGGAATTCAGCATCAAGAGGCACCGGCAGACGACACATGCTACTACGTCAAGCTGGCTGGGAACAAACACGGAGAAAAACTGGAGCAACTGGAAGCTGTTTTAACGGCAACGGCTTTATTACCGGTTCTGAATGTTTTGAATTTATTAAGTTTACAGTGAGCATTTAATAGTGAGTTATATGTAATATATAATAGTGAATATATGTAATAATATTGAGGCCACACCAAACAGTTCAATGAGATGGCTTCATTACTCAGCCAAATATCCTAGAAAATCTCAAAGATGATTTGCCAGAACATGTAGAACTTTGGATATGGTCAAAAGTGTGATCTGGGAATGTCAATGTCTACTCTAATTGTTCAAATGAGGCAAAATTACAGTCAATACAGAGATTAGCCAGTGATTCCAAACCCCTCCTAGACCAGACAGCAAAGGCCTCATCCATCCCTGATGGGACAAATATGTGATTGTGTGCAACTGGCACTGCTTGCGACAGACCACCAAAGGAGAAGGCGCTTCTAAATGGATTCCAGATTTTTCTGATTGAACGTATGATAACCGGGTTAGAAGTGAAGCTAGAAATAGTCTATGTGAATGGCACTTTAGAACACAATAAGGCTGCTAAAGACGTGAACCCAACAGGTGCCCCATCTAGAATTGACCATTCAGGGACAGTGGCATCGTTCTTTACCCAGTATAGCAACGCTCTTATGTTGACCGCCCAGTAATAACACAGGAAGTAATCCTGTCCACTGAACAAGATCTTTGCGGCATATCGGTTTTATTCAGTGAGGTTTTTGCTGCAAATAAATCAGATTATTTAATTTGGAAAAGAAAGATTATTTAATCTGGAGTATATACAGAAAGTTCATCTTTACCATGTTAATTTTTCCACCCAGAGAGAGGGGCAGGGGGTCCCCGTACTCAATATGCTGTCTCATCTTACATAATAAAGGCTGAAGTGGTTCCATTGCATCTCCAAGCAGATGTGGGGACATAGAACACCCATCATACCGAGTTGGAGCTCAAATCAGGTAGATAGATTTTTATTTGTGCCCACAGCAGCCATTGTTGATTCATATAAAACTATTATCCATCATTCATCATATATGGTATGATATGTTTTTAGCAATCAGTATGGCTGGCCCTCTAGCCTATGAGTAGAGACCATCCAATCCCATTTACGTATTTAGTCGTTTACTTTCTATATATTGAAAATTCATTGCATTAGTGCATTCATTGCATTCACTAGTGCATTGCCCTCTAGTGTCCAAACGTCACTGCACTGCCCTCTAGTGTCCATACGTTGTTTGGCACTCTAAACCTGTTAGAACACGTTGCTAAAGCCTGAAACGCTGATTAGGCCGGCGATCCTCAGTGACTGCACGTGCAACCCTGTCCCATCTCGGGATTAAACCCTAAACCTTGATAAACATCCTCCTTGATTCCATACAGGCTGTGATCACATGACACAACTGCCACGATTCTTTTTCCATTCATAGCATTCACTTCACTCACTGTCCATATGGATAGGTTCATTGATATTTTCAGTGGAGACATCTGCTGTCTACAGGTTGATTATGGAGCAGACCAGGTAGAAGGATTTGAACATTCAGATGTCGTCCTGATCTTCCACCTGTCACATAAATGTTGAGTGTGTGAACTTATTTATATTTTAAATGGGAAGGTAAAAAAAAATCTGAATGTGTGTTTTAAAAAATTAATCTGGCTACATTCTTAAGCATGCTCTATTTAAGATCATAACATTGTAATAATAATAATGTTTCTTTTCATAAACAGTTCCCCGTTTTAACAAACCAAAAATAATTTAATAACTGACTCCTCAGTCACGTCTGTGCCTGCTGTGTATTACTCTACCCTTTTTTCATGCTCATGAGAGCTGACGGAAAGTCTATAAATGCATTAACCACAGAATACTGTAGGTGTGCATTCTGATTATGTGCAAATGTTCCATTCCAAGTGTTCCATTCACACCATAACTCCCTGGACATTGCTTCATCTTGCAGTAGTAATGACCTTCAGAGGCTACAAAGCCCTATGCAACCAAACTGCAACCAAATACTAAACATGTCCTCCATTTCAAATAAACATGTCCTCATGTTCATTTGTACAGTGCTTCTTGGTCCCTGTTAACCCTATATAGATGTGCTAACCCTCAAACGATTGCTTCTAGTCTGCACTTTGCAGATTGTAAACAATGGTTTTGTCCCCACTTTACTTAAAAATGGCACTTTATGTTTTTGGTGTCTGTTTCAGCATTTTTTCTTTTAAAGGAAATGCAAATACAATATAATCATTGTTTAATTTTGAATCCAATATGCTGGACCTAAAGGTAAAAAGTGACGCAGGATACTCTCTACACTGTACAGGAGGCCTGTTCATTTTCATTCAAAAATAAAAGAAAAATCCCATAAGCCAACAGTACAAATGTACAGCACGTCTGGAACACGGGCAGGAGTCCTGTTCTAATTCGGGTCAGGACATGTCCTCCTGGCCTGGTTAACCTTCCACCTGTGTCTATGTTCCGACCCAAGTGTTCATACTGAGCCCAGATTCAGACAGTCTGCTAGTAAAGCCCTGATTAGGACACAGACAACAAAGCTCCCCGTGCTCCAAATACAAACCCAACCGCCCTCCGTACTTCCATATACAACCCTCCTCTGTACTGGATCCTGTACACTACACCCCCCACACACTCCCACACACACCAACGCTTCACTCATACGCACAAGCTACATTTAACAGTCGGTGTATGTTAGATAGGAAGAATCATTTGATTAAAGATTAACAAGTATTTATATTGGCAAGTTATTCCATAATAGTAAACAGTGGAATTACTATCATTATCATTTTTTTATTACCATAAATTTAGTTTGATTGACTAACAGAATGTGACCTTTGAAGGGCTGAAAAGCCTGTTCTCCAGTATTTTGCTCAGTCATACATCATCCCTTATATAACTGTCCTGGCCTACATATTAGCACGCAGGCGTGCAGCCACTGGAGGGCATAAAATTAGCCTAGTGACCTGCTTTCAACTAGAGCCACACTCCTTACATCTTCCAGGAGAAAGAAAAGGTGCCACTTCTGGCATCACTTCCTCTCAGGCACGTGACTGACACATAGTCAGGCCAAGTCTGTTTTTCTTTTTTCTTACAGAGACACACTTAACAAATTTTGTACAAAAAAGAAATGGGACAAAGCAGCTGTTTAGACTTGGCAAAGTTCTGGCCTGCATGTGACAATGCGATGACGTCAGACTTCCTGGCCTCAAATGGACATTCGTACAGAAGATGACATTTAGGGCAGTAGCTACATTACT
Organism: Brachyhypopomus occidentalis; assembly: GCA_020368025.1. NCBI lineage: Eukaryota > Metazoa > Chordata > Actinopteri > Gymnotiformes > Hypopomidae > Brachyhypopomus > Brachyhypopomus occidentalis. The sequence goes on along the minus strand of JAGXOD010001391.1, from coordinate 1,554,965 downwards.
GTCAGCTATGCTGTTACATGATAGCCCGTCACATGGAGAAATGTTATGTGATGCAAATGGGTCAGAGATCAGTACAACGAGACCTACTGCGGTTATGAAGCCTGTAATTTAAAACAACCAATTTCCAGTTTTCAGCTTTATCTGTGCCAGATTTACCATTTGCTCAGCTCAGAAATCTGTTTCCTGTCTGACACAGTCCATCAATGAACCCTGCTGATGGGACCCTCCTGTTCATGATTACGCATTTGCAGTGTATAAATAACACTTTTAACTGTATACTGATTCCAATACTTATAGAAGCTCATGCTTTATGAGAGCAGTTCAGTTATTTTAGCATCTGATGGTGTTACTCTAATAAAACAAAGTTGGTTGGCATAGTGTAGTGGGTGGCAAAGCTTCCTTCTCCATGGGGGACAGGGATTCAATCCCTCCCCTCAGTAAGTGCACCATGCTACACCAATAAGAGTCCTAGCATGTTTGCCTGCTGCAGTAACATGATCAAAATGGTCAGTTGCTCTGGATAAGAGTGTCCGCCAAATGCATAAATGTAACAGCAGCAGGCCACAACCAGGACAGCCGACAAATGCGTATTCCCAGCAGTTGAGACACAGTAGACCCAATGAACTCTCCCTTTATGCAACAGCTGTGTCCTGCGCTTAATTAAAAGACCGGAATGTTCATCTTGCACACCTGCAGCTGATGGGAACAGACCCGGTCACAGGTGCATTGTTTTTAAATCTCGTTTTCAAGGTACACCAAAATAGCCCATTGAGAGGATGGTGAGATGAATGGCATGGCCTCCAGGGCAAGCTTAGTCCCCACTTCTCCATTCCCAGCATCTGCTTGGTCTGTTGCTTGTCCTACTTTGCACAAGAATAAGTGTACCGGCATGGCATTGGTCCCCAGATTGTATGTAGGTAAACGTGTGCTTGTTTAAAATAGCACCATATGGGAATTTACTGGTAGAACAGTGCGCCAACTGGAAGGTCTGGAAGTACATATGGAGGTGTCTGTTTTTAGCGTGGTGGATTGAACTTGCTGTACTGAGTGTCTAAAAGCACAACCAGTGAAACCAGGCAAGGGATTTGTGCTCAAAGGGATTAGGGTTGATTCAAAGAACACATTATTATAGTGTTTATAGTAATTAAAAAAGATTTTTTAATTTAATTGAATTTAGTTTATTTTTTATGTTTTTTTTTTACATGACAAAATCTATACCTGTATATGTATACATACATGTATTTACAGTCATGGACCTTGTGGATAAGTGATAATCCAGACATGAAACCTCCTGGCAAAACTAAACAGATGAAGAGTCTTTAGCACAAGTGATATGTGGAGTAAAGCTTGATTACTAAGTGTGCATTTAACTTAATGTATTAGATAAATATATATCTTATTAAATATCCTTCAAGAACATGTTCAAATGTTTTTGTATATTGGCATGGACTGGGACATTAAAACATTTTGTACAGTACCTAAATCATTTAAAAATTTGACTATCAGCCATATATTTATATAAGGTTTTCATTAGGTCAGTGCCAATCTTTCAACATTTAGGTCTTTATCAAAACTCCAGGACCTCAGTGTCCAAATCAGAACACATCCATATACAGGATCCATTAAAATGACAGAATAAACTGAACAGATTATATTACAAGAATATCTAAATGTCACACTACATCTTTATTCATGCAAATATGATATACCAAAGACTGTGGTTCTTATATATCATTCTATATACGGGGTTTATGGCTCTTCCTGTTTCATTATCTGACCACAGTCATAAAAACTGAATTAAGCTGACATTCATTTTGACATTAAAACCATCATTCAAGTATTGTTGTTAGAACACACACCAGTGATTTCAAATATAACTCATTTTAGGAGCAAACGTTTTAGTACAGAGCAGTGGGTTTTACTCATGGAAAGGGGAAACTTAGCAATTTACAGGCTGCCACTTTACGACCAAATATGAATTCAATTATGGAGTAATTTATTAACACCTTGCATTCACCCCTCAATTTCTTCAACAGCTGTACTGCATAACAATACCCCTGAGACAAACTCACCTCCACCTGTTGACCCCAAGATTGGAGGACCCGGCAAACCAGGGGTCCAAGAAGTAGACACAGCGGAGAGTGCCTGCACCCCGCACCGCCTCCTGAAGTGCAGGGTTGTCGTGGAGACGCAGGCCTTTCCGGAACCAATGGATGGAATTTGGGGCCATATTCAGTGTCACCTTTTCAATATAAAACAAGTAAAAACTCAGTCAATAAAAGCAACTGTATACAGAGATGAAGCAAAGTGAAACAAAATTAATATTAATTGGATCATATAACATTGATCACAGGTCTTAAAAAGCACTATTACCCACTGCAAAGACATAAACAGGCATGTTTCTCATTTTCATAACAAATAAGGGGTTAACAAAAATAATTCACTCTGAATAAACTGCAACAACTCTTAATTTATTTAACAGTAACATTAGCAGACTATTAGCAGGCACCAGTTTTCACATTTTTTGCTGTATATCCTTCAGCTGATGGGATTTACTTCGCCGTCTGTGCAGTTTGCCTATGATTCTCATTTTGTGACATTTCATTTCTGGCTGCATTTAAATCTGATTCAAAAAGATGACACCGTGTAATGGTGTGTACCCTGGCAGGCATTCAGAAAGAGAGAGAATGCTACTACTAAATTTAATTATTTGGCTCAAAGAAGAAATTTGTTCAGGAGACTATAGCTAATGATCCATTACAACACTAACGTCAGCAGCACAATTAGACGAGTACGGTTTGGCCAATTTAAGCAACCAGTAGAAGACTTATGACAGAAAAGAGCTTACATATAGCACAGACTAATTAAAAGCCTATTTAAAAGACTAATTAAAAGCGCAAGCCTAAAAAGCTTAATTCCAAAACTGAAATTACAAACATGATTCTCTTTATTGAACGAGGACTTGAGACATGTACTCAAATTTAGTAGGACGTAATAACCATGGAAAATAGAGATAGTTATAATATGCCTCTGGCTATAATTCACAGTTTTTACTTATACCAATTCTATGATTGGTGTAAGTAAAATACAATTACGTGCAGACTGAAGAGTAGAGTCTCAGTGCCGCAGGCCACAGGTCTTTTTTTTTTTTTAAAGCGTCGAGCATCTTTTTGAGGTAGAAATTAGGTCACTTCGAACTGGGTGAAACTGGCGAAGGAGCTACATAAGTAAACATTGATTTATAAACGTTTGGACTCCACGCCGTTTTTACTAAAGAAATACGATAGTTACTTTATTCTTCATCAACTAAATGTTAAGACTTCGATATAATACCATTCAACAGTAAGGAAAATTGGGTCAGGAGCGCGCGCGTTATGTAACTACAATAACGCGATTTTACTTTTTCACCTTTTTTTGCTACAATGAAACAAGTATGTACAACAGAAATGTTACCTCTAAATGTTATGTCAATCCTGAAGACAATACCATCTCCACCCACAATATTTTGCGGATCTCAAAGCTGGCGTTCTGGAATCTTCCTATCAAGGAGATCTACTCTCTCACTTGTGTAGCCTCAACAGCTCAATGCGATTCTCACAGCGTTGTTTTCCTAGTGACGGAAACAGCTTTCGTGATTGGTTGAAACAAAGTCACGGGGTAAGGACAGACTCACGTTTAGGAAGCATGGAAAAAGACGTTGAATATGCCAGCATGGTATTGACGGGCCACCCGCTACATTTGTGCATGAATACATGCAATTTAATATTGGCTGTTTACAATGTTTGTCAATTAGTTTTTAAATTGTAAACTGGCTTAAAGTTACATTGCAATGCTAAAGTTGCAATGCAATGCTCAAAATACACTACATTAAATATAAAAAACTGTTCTAGCATTAAAATGAGCTAAATCACGTGCGTTACCAGGTGGGATTTTACTTCCTTGGACGCTTTACTGGGACCAATTAATAGGTCGCCAAATTTCATTTGCATTGCGACTTGCGTAATCTCTATACATCTTTAATCATGCCGCATTGTGAAAGCTGACAATGCACTTGTGATTCTTATGTTTCCTGTAATGCAGCTTGTAAACCGTGGTTCCTCCTCATCTCCACACTTCCAACTATAATTGTTTGTTTCTATACAGTGTATTTATAAATATATATATAAAAGGTGGAGTAACGCGCAACTGTAAAGTACCTCAGCGTCACACAAGGCATTGTAGAATTGCTTCCGACCTTCTGCACGTGATAAATAAACTTGAAACTTGGGTAGGGTGTAACGTTGGTGTTCGCCCTGCTACATGCAGAATGCAAGTGCATACGTTGCACAGGAACAGACTTAGTTTCATGTTTATGTATGTTAAGCATAAATCCCCCTTTGTGACGGTGATGAACAGCTTTCGGTTTAAAGAAACACTGATGGTTGTGAATACCAAAACCAGAAATCTCAAGACCAAAGCACAAGCTGTGTAATAGTTGCAGGTGAAGAATAAATGGGTAGGATCCTGGGTTTCCTCATTCACAGTCAGACTAGGGGAAAGCCAGAGATACTCATTAAAATAATATTGGTACAGCCTGTTCACGAGAACAGGAGAAAGAACACGCTCTGGGAGAGAAGGATGCTTTACAGCAGTGACAGACTTGGTTTCACAGCTTCTAAAAGACAATAGAGGCTCAGATTACATGAGTCTAGTACAGGCTGTTACCTTCAGAGTACAATGTTGGTTATCAGATTTGGAAATGACTTTTAAAGGTTTTTTTTTCTGGACACAGAGAGGAGTGTCAGCAAGTGTTAGGCACTGGTAGGTAGTATTTAAGAAAATACATTTGTCATAGATCTCTCGTACACACAAACACATACATACATACCACTTTTTTAAGAGTTATCTTAAATTTGAACTCGTTGAATAAAAACTCAATTAATTTATGACTTCATCATTCCTTGTTTTTTCCTTTATTTCCAATTTACATTAATTAAAATCGTAACAAAACCAGGATGAAAAAAGAAAACAAACAAAATTATCATTATCATAATAATAATTAATTATAACAAAAATATACACACCCTCACACAAATGCACACCTCCTGCTCAGGACACAGTGTTCCAAAGGAGTCCCTCCTTCCTTTGAATAATCCGGTTATTCTGCATCCTCGGAGCAGGCTGTGTGAGTTGGGTGAGGCTCGTAGGGAGAGGGTGTGTGGGGACCCAGGGAATAATGACTGACAGATTTAAAATAATAGCACCTTCTGAAGACAGACTGAATGAAGCCAGGTCATGTCCTGTCTCTCTTCAGTCCCCCAAAGCTACTTTTGATTCACATCCAGATTATAACTTTGGTTTTTCATTGTGAGGTAGCTTTTAAAACAAAAAATGAAGATAATACAAGTGAACAAAACCAGAAATATCATCCAAATTTATTTTACTTTTGCTTTTTTGTAAAGGGACCAACACTTCCTTAAATGGGCAGTCAAGGGGAGAATATTGAAGGACACTTTAAAAAAAAAGGAAAAATTAAAATAAAACTGCACTTCTCAAAAAAAGTCTTGGTGTGCATAGACACGCGCTCTCTCACACACAAACACATAATTGTGAAATTATAGAGATCTGGCTGTTTCAGAACAGACTTTTACAACAACCGAACCAAGATTTGACTTTATTATACACAGTAAATGTTAACTCCCAACCTCCCCAGTTTGAACATTTCACAATACCTAGCTGAATGTGATGTTTTTACTGAGTCACAGTCTGGAAGCAGAGGGAGGGGCAAAGTGGGACTGGGTGTGGTTCAAGATGTGTTAGTGGGAGGGGCATCTGTGGTTTCTAACCAAAAAGCACCCAGCTCTAAAGCACCACCCACCCCTGCCAAACGTGATGACATCTAGCCATGTTTCTGTACTTTTTTGTACTTGCTCGCTTGCTCCATTCTCATCTCGGCTCCTGTATGGAAGAAGGACTTCACTGAGGTTGATGAGAAACATGGCTGGATTTCAGAGGGAGAGACCTATGGGCCAGTGCTGCTTAGTGCTGGTCTCCAAGGGCACTAAACACGGACAACACAACTTTTGTGTTTTGGAGAAAAAGCATTTCATCAATTTTTTTCAATTTTCAATTTCCTTTTCTTTTCCTTTGCATCCATTTTTTTCTTTATTTGGAGAGTGTATTGCTTCTTCGTGGAGCTACTGTTTATCATTTATATCTTTCCATGTCTTATATCGTGTCCATATTTTTTTTTACAAGAAGCAGACTGGTCCAATGTCCACTCCAAACTCCTGGTTAGCTCCACCGATGTCCATGGGAGCAATGTCCACAATGGGCAGTCTAGATGTCTTCTGAGTTTTGTACTCAATCACAGTCTTACCCCACTGATCTGTGTGCTTCTGTAAAACAGATAACGAGAAGTAATGTAAGTGCATATAGTCTACAGTGGGGAAAGAAAATGTTACCATCTTAATGTCATATATCATCGGTCAGTGATGTTTGCCAGTTCATGCACCAGATTGTGGATCTCACCTTGCAACCATCTTCAAGCACGCCATATGTGAAACGGCTGTTGCCCTCCGCTCTGATTTCCACATCGTTGGAGCCCTGCAGCAGAAGGGCCTTCTTCAGGTTGCCCGTGGCCTGGTCCATGTAGGCCACACTGTTCTTGCAGTGGTAGGTAATGGTCTGAGAGGCCTCAGCAGACAGCAGTCTGAGGAAGTTAAGCTGAATGTTGGCCGTACTTGGAATCTGGCCGTTCTCAGCGTAGCTGAACTGTTCCAGAGACAGGGAGAGAGAGAGAGAGAGAGTGGGAGGGACGTTATTCTTACTTGCACAAAGAATATGAATTATACAAAGATAAAATTTGCTAAGGAAGAGAAAAAAATAGGACATCAGTAATAAAGCAATATGACTGACCCACCACCCACTTAGATGCCATGTTCCCTGCCTCTGTCACTACTTACTAAAAATATACTTTTAGCATCATAAAATAAATATTCATAACTCTGGTTAGCAAAAGCATGGAACCCTGAATATGTTGCAAACAGTAAGAACATTACACAGAAGCTCAGTATAGATGAGGCTAGCAGACGTTCCATGACAGTTTACTCTAGAAGCTCAAATAGGCAAAGCCATGAAGTCAAAAACAGCTTACTAGTCAACTTCTACAATTTGCAGTTAAAGTCTGTTATTTATGCCAGTAAGGTAAAACATGTCTTTGAACAATAAAGTAATGAAGGAGATTTATTTTACGGCATCAAACATTTTTAACATGAATATTAAAGTACGCATGTTATTACACACAAACATTTACACAAACACAATTGCAATTAGATTCCAAAACTAGGAGTAATTGGAATCTAATTTAACTCTAATCCTTGCTAACCCAGGCAGAGGAATCTGAAATTAAATCCCTGCTCAAGGTCATAGACTGAGCTACTGTTTTGTTGTAGAAACTCCTGTCCCCAGATTACACATGTGATTCAGGACGTTGTGCTTGTAGTACACATATGGTTCAGGGAGCTGTGCTTGTAGTTTCCCAATTACTCAAGTCTTCAGTCTCAGCAGAGCTCATTCACACTCTGATGTTACAGGTGCATTTATCTTGCACTACACGCTAAACCGACTGTTGTGTTAAGTACAAGTGGTGGATCTGCTTTACTCACATGGAAACCTCCAGAGATGCTCTCCCCGAACCACACGTGCTTGTGTGTCTTGCCCTTGCTGCTCCACCAGTTCTTGCGTGGGACACTTGGATTAGTGGGCTGCACACACGTCTCTCCAGACTCCATGTTGCAGAAGACCTTGATGGCATCAGCATTGCTGCCAAGGTTGGGGTCCACCCAGTAGTCGCCTGTGAAAGGTGGTCACACAGTTACAACAATAACAGTTGTGTTGTTGCTGTTATGCTGTTCTTCAGAGGGGTCGTGCCTCTCAAGTATGCGGATGTATAATTAGTAATACGTGTGTGTTCACATTATATCTGTTCTAATATCTTGATTTCATCTCAACTGTAGGATTGTATTGGTTTTGCTTTGTTTTTAAACACACTCCTATTTAACTTTTCACCGCCGTGCTCCGTAACAATTTATCACTTTCCTCTCCTCTCATGTCCTCTCTCTCTCTCTCTCCCTCTCCATCCTCTCTCTCTTCTTTTACTCTTATTTCAGTCCCCCTGGTGTTCTGTTCTTACCGCTCTTCCATTCAGGATGGCAGAGTTTCAAGTCCCGGCAGGTGCGCGCAGGGTTTTTGCGTGAGCCGTCTGGGCTGCGTATGTCTTCGATCTGGCTGTTGATTGATTTCAGGGTGGTGTCCACCTCCACATCGTGTTGCCTCAGAGAGGAGGAGGCATCATCAGCACGCATGTAACGCAGAGGGTCAGGGCCCTTCTCTGGCTGAGACAGCCCAGCAAAGGCAGACATATCAATGCCAGGCCCTGGGGGACCAGGAGGACCAGGGGGTCCAGGATTACCAGGAGGACCCTGGAGACAGAGACAAAAGGAAAAGAGAAAGTTAGCAGAAGGGGAGAGAAAAGTCTTATTTATACTTAAATATATAATATAAATATAATATCAATATAAAATTAATATATATGCATATAATAACCCTAATGAGGAAAAATTGAGCATTGAGTTCTTCATCAATACCTGACATATATGTGTAGAGGTATATTAGATGCTGTACCTCTGGACAGAAATGTTAGTAATGATTTTATAAAGGCTATTTGGATTATTTAGGATTATACTCACAACTGGGCCAGACTCTCCAGAGCGTCCACGAGGTCCAGGGGGTCCAATGGGTCCAGCCTGACCGTTTAATCCATCCTTTCCAGCAGGACCAACTGGTCCAGGGGGTCCCTACCAAAATTTTAGATAACAGCTACTTATCCCAACATTACTTTTAACTTCTCAGGTATAAGAACAGTTCTGTAATATCTCGACATGGGCCATATTAGATCTTAGTATGCTAGAAGAATTAGAAACCCTTAAAAATCTGAGCTTCTTACCTTAGGTCCACTAGGTCCAGAAGGTCCAGAAGAACCCTGGTCACCAGCAGAACCCTATAAGACAGAATCAAAATATCCTTTTATCAAGAATCATGAATATCACTGTAATAACTCCTGCATAGGCTTTGCTTCACTAGTGTTCTCAGAGAACGCCCACAGACAGGTGTTGAGGAAGTGAGCACTCACGGGAGGTCCAGGAAGACCCTGCAGACCAGTGAATCCCCTGTGGCCCTTCTGTCCTCTTTCTCCAGCCTCACCAGTCTCTCCCTTGTCCCCGCGGGGTCCTTGGGGACCCTGGACCACAGAGAAGAAAGAAATGCTCCAGCAAACTTATAACCTCACATGCAAATGTTTAATCATCATTTAATATCAGAAATAGTACCAGAATTTTCTTAAATATATAATCTGTGTTGTTCTTCAAATTAAATACTTACAGCCATGCCTCTAGCCCCAGCAGGTCCAGGAGCTCCAGAAGGTCCTTGTGGCCCCTACAGAAAAGTGTAAGGTGATGTATTAGCATCTTCTATCCTGAGTATATCCAATAATGTTTTCAAGCGTGTGTTGCTCTTTTAAAAATTTAATTATGTAAGCATGAAAAAAGATGCAGGCCCTTATGGACCTTTGCTGGTTACAAAACAATTACAGCACACTTATTGCACCCTTTAAGAGAGATGATATGTGCAGAGGTAAAGCATCACACATTTATAGCAGAATAAGTCCTCAGGTTTTTTACATAATGACCAATGTCTTCCATGAGTCATTTGAGTGGAGCTGACTGGAGTCCTGAGTGGTTCTTTACTTTTAATTTTGTGATGGTCATGTATCTGGTATGATAATGCAGTCAGTAACATTAAAATGGCTAGCAATTGTAGTATTTGGTCAGATAATGTGGTGCTAATGGTAATGTTGCAAAACTGCAGTCATAGCGATTTTACTGTTGCTGCAGCTCTCTTAAACAGGACTTTTGCTCGTTCTAGAATATCTCCTGAAACATAAAGATGTCACTCATGCCGATAATGTGATGGGTTTTAACCCTAACCCTAACCCTAACCCTATGTTTTTAAACTCTAATGATTATGATAGGGTGTGTACAGAGTGGCGTAAACAAGTTTTGAGTCACTTGGCTTGTAAGCCTTAAACCCCAGTGAATATGACACGGCAGCACTCACGTTCTCTCCTCTGTCTCCCTGCTTGCCCACCGGACCAACAGGACCAGCAGAGCCAGGTGCACCAGGGGCACCAGGGGCACCAATAGGACCCGTGTTGCCACGCTCACCCTGCAGGAGATATGTCCGTTAACATTTGCCAAAGTTTTATCAAGTCGATTCTTAAGCTATTAACAAGAACCCTGAAAGTTTCAAGGGACATTCCAACAAGGAATAATCCAATTATAGTGAATGTGGAGTGATGCTATATTTTTCTGGTGCAACTCAGGTTGTGATTTGTAAAACTGATGAAATAATTGAATGTTTGCAGCCTCACCTTAACACCGGTAGCACCATCTCTGCCAGGAGGACCATCAGATCCAGGATTACCCTAAAGACAAGGAAAGTGAAGTTGTGTTTGTGTGGGTTAGTACTGTGCTACCCAGATATGGGATGCCAAAGACCAAGGTTGCTTGGTTTAATTTTTCAGTTTTATTTATTTATTTTTTTAACACTCCATCATGGATTCGCCTGCTGTCGTCACGGTTCCCATGGAGCTGAGCTCCATGTGCTTTTGTTTTTGTTTTGTTTGGTTTCTGTTTTGTACGTTCCCATGGTAATGTGACGTGGTTTTAATCTTGATTCATATCCGTCTTTTACCGTGTCATTCACTGCCCTTAATTACACGCCAGTTTTTCTTGTTTCTATTGATTTCTCAGTGTATTTAAACGTCTTGTGCGCTTTTCCTTGCTGTCACTTGGTCGTCTGTGTTTGAATGAAGGTCGTGCCCGTTGGTTCTCTGTTTATATTACCCAGTTCCTCGGCTTCCCTTGCTTGGTCTGTGCTTGTTTCGACTTGTGTTGACATTAATTAAAACATTGCTTGTGCCTGCATCCCACCTCGCTCATCGCTTTCATGTGTGACATTGTCTGGTGAAGCAACATTGACTTTAATTTTGTCTGATTTGTCTGTGGAGGATCTGGTCAGTATAGTGCGCTGTGGTTCAAATTCCTCACAAGTGCATAACAGGGTCACCAAAGCAAAGTAGTGTAATGGTCTGTCACAGCTGTTAGGGACGATTAACTATGGTACTCTCTTAATTTTTGCTTTGTGTTGCTTTTTTAAATTATGTTAAAGCATGACATTACTGTTTGTTTTAGACGTAGATCAGCCCAATTATCTATAATTATGAGACTTGTCCTTTGTAGTCTTTATCTCCTATCGCACTAACGTAGCTCACTCATTCAGTTTGGCAGTATGAAAAACATTCTTCAAATTTTATTTTTCAGTCAGGTTCAGTATGACAGTTCGGCTGTTGACAGTTCTTTAGATTTACATAATTTATATAGGGCAACTTTCATATTTGTTACAATGACATTACATGTGCTATGTTAAGAATGCCTCTGTGTATCTAGCACCTTGCTCTACTTGTCCTGTCAAATGAGCAACAGCAATACTGCATGAAATCTTTACCTCACGTCCAGGTTCTCCAGAAGGCCCGGTCAGTCCAGGGGGTCCAACAGGACCGGGAGGACCTCGGTCACCAGCACCGCCTGAAGATCCTTGTTTACCTGGTTCACCCTGTGACATGGTGTCAACCAGAGTTAGGCAAGCAATGCACCAGCTTTATAGCATTTCAAGAACATTATAGTAATTACCAAATTAGATGTCATCAGCGAATGATGAAAAAGGTCTATACTATTAAAAATATTGTCTGCATATGTACAATTCAAACTTACTGAAGCTTACTAAAGTGCACAACAAATCTAAAGTTAGTAACAGCTATGATTGATCTAATATAAAGGCTGTAAATTAATAATGGCTAAAGCAGCATGTGGTCAATTTACCCAACAAGTTATAAACAGCAGTGCCTCTTATATAAAGGACACTCAACCCAAATTCCTGAAACCCAAGACATGCTGTTCTATGCTATGTTATTCTGTCCAAATATCTATTTCAATATTAAAACTAGTTGTTTGTCATGCTCTATCCCTGTTTTGAGTTTTGCATACTCACAGAAGGTCCTGGGAGACCAGGGAAACCTCTCTCACCACGCTGACCAGGCAGACCAACAATACCACGCTGGCCAGCGAGACCTGCAGGTCCAGAAGGACCCTCGGGACCCTAAAAATGGAAGGGAGAGTAAAGAAGGACAGGAAGGTGTAAGTTCTGTGAGACGTTTTGATATTGGCAGAGAGCAGAGGTTCACCACCAAAAGTGCCACTGGGATGAATGACTTTTGAGAAATGAGTTCGAGCCTTACTGGGGGACCGTCCTCTCCTGCGTCTCCCTTTTCTCCAGGGGCTCCAGAAGGTCCACGCAGCCCATTGTCTCCTTGTCTCCCTGGGGGTCCAGCATCACCACGAGTTCCTTTAGGACCATCTTTGCCAGCAGGACCGGCTGGGCCAGCAGAGCCGGGGTTACCCTGTGAGACACAGAGAAGACAATTGAGTAGATAGTATAGAAAAACCCCAACCCTAACCCTAACCTAACCCTAACCCTAGATAATATAGGAAAGTCATAAAGAAGACAATATACCATCAGACCAATTAGACAAAACAAAATCAGTATGCTCAAGCTACCCTCTGTGTCTAAATAAACATAAAATATTGTACATACATGTAAATATACTTATATCGTGCGGTTTTTATAAATACAAACAAAATCATCTAAGTGTGCCACCTTATTGGTGATAAACCAAAGATGAAGGCATTAAGGTATTTGAATGTGCCTACATTGGGACCGGGTGGTCCAACTCTTCCAGCAGCACCTGGGAAACCTGTAGCACCCTAGAAGAGAAAATATGACATTAAGTCTATTTTCAAAACCTGAATAATAGATGGATCATCCAAATTCACCCATCACATTAGCATTACCAAATCCCTGTTGATAGATCCAGTTTGGACAGGAAAACAACCACAGCTCAATGATTCATTTAGTGACTTAATATATAAAGCAACAACTCACTGGGGCTCCTTGTGCTCCACGGCCTCCTTTGGGTCCAGTGATGCCAGTCGGGCCCTGCCATCAAACATTAGCATTAGCATTACCATTAACATTAGCATTAACATTAGCATTACCATTAGCATTACCATTAGCATTACCATTAGCATTAACATTACCCTTAACATTACCCTTAACATTACCATTAAGTGTTAAGACTGAGTCACATTTTGAAGGATGTGACTCATGCCAGCAGAGTAACAATTGTTGCAGTAGGATGTAATACCTATTAACTTTATGTCTGGTAAATTGTTACTCACAACTGGGCCAGGTGCTCCAGAGGGTCCTTGAGGTCCAGGGGCTCCTGAATCTCCTTTCTGGCCTGACTCTCCCTGCTCTCCCTTGGCTCCAGGCTGACCATCAGAACCCTGAGGAGAAATGGGATGATGGTTATATTTAAACATGCCAGTTCTGATGTACTTTTAGCATGTTAGCCTTAGATATGTTAGTTTAATACAAGTTTCAGCTTATAATATCTCCTCTGATCACAAACCTTGATAGTTTACTTTTAGAAATATATACATTATGTCACTTTCTATTAAATTACAGTAGTATTAGGGTAATTCTGACCACGATTAGTGTAAACTTTGCATTCAAAAATGACCCGGGGAACAAACACTACACATCCATTTTCATTTATGCTTAGATCTTACACTAGTATATGTCGTACAGCTTATTGACAAACTGCCACTTTATTCTGAGAAAATGTTTTAGATTTCATCTGTTTTTATGTTTACTGATGAGTTAAATAATTCTAGGACTAATTATTTCTTTACTTATGTAGTACTGAGTTATGGAGATGCGTGAAGTATGACTGTTTATTTTGAGAAATCCATTTTCTAGTAATGCTAGAATGAATCATTGCCTGATATTCACTGAAGCATCTGAACATTTCTGTTTAAATGTGTAACATTATGTTAACTATACTTCAAATGGTAGATGCAGTGGTAGATGCAATCCTACTCACAGGAGGGCCAGCAAAACCTGCAGGGCCAGGAGGTCCACCCTCACCACGGTCACCCTAGAGAGAAAGCAAGAAACAGTTCAATCCCAAGAAGAGATAACGCAGTTAACCGTAAGACAGCAGATACCAAATCTGAGCTAGAACCAAACCAAATCAAACTTACGGGAGCACCACGGGCGCCAGCAGGTCCAGTTTGGCCAATAGCACCAGTTTCACCCTACGAGAAACAGAGGAGGAGGATGGAAATTAGAAAATAAGAGAAAAAAATTACTCCACTCCTTGTGCAGACTAAATAACATGCCTTGTGAAAGACAAGAGAGGTTCTCACCTTAGCTCCGTTGGGGCCAGAAGGACCGGGTGGGCCAATAGGACCAGTCAAACCCTGAAGACAAATGCAGGAGCAATGTGGTTAAAAAACGCACAAGTAAATCTGATGTCCTCAATAACAGCCACCAATATGTCCAACAACTTGACACTGACTCTTGAGCCATCTTTGCCAGGAGCACCTTCGGGTCCTTTCTCTCCAGTGTCACCCTGAAAAAGAAAGGATTGGTCAGCCCAACAGTAGACAAGGCAGCCTGAAAAACAAATCCATAAATTGATCATGTGATACTGCCGTCGTGGTATGGTGGATAGGGAACCGTTCTTGTGACTGGAGGGTTGTGGGTTCAATTCCCAGGCCCAAGGCCATGACTGAAGTGCCCTTGAGCAAGGCACTTAACCCCAACTGTTCCCCTGGCACTGGCCTAGGGTACCACAGCCCCCTGGTGATCACTAGTGTGCACTTCGTAAGTTGTTCTGAATAAGAGTGTCCTAAATGTAATGCCCTAAATGTAAATACTGAATGTGATTCTTAATTACACTTCACTTTTCCATCGCAGGGTTACACTGACTTCTCACAACACTTTGTACTTGGTTCCAATACTAAAAATCTTTCCAGAAAAGGAGATGGGAATCAGCTTTCATCCTCTTAAAATCACTTCAAATAAAAATCTACAATACCCTCAGAAAGTGTGCAAACATACATGCAGTTATTTCTGATCAATTTGTTGTGATTGAAATCAATCAGAACAACAACTCTGAGAGTGAATATTGTAATATGAGGAGAGACGGTGCTGGGTTTGTTCCTACTCACTCTGTCACCCTTAGCTCCAGAGATACCTCCACTTCCTCTCTCACCCGGCATGCCCTGAAGACCAGGAGGACCCTGTGCACCAGGAGCACCAGATGGTCCTATCGCACCCTACAAGACATGAGGGAAGCGTCAAGAGCACAGCTACAATACTATTGGTTAGTGGGTGTTAATGAACTAATTGAATGGGCCTGTGACAGAAGAGAATAACATGGATGAATAAACCAATTTGTTACATTATGGATCAACTCCGTGTAGTATCTCAACTCACTTTAAGATTTTCTCCACACAGTATGATACATTTAGTAACATGACATGCCAATCCCAGAATGGCACATAAGTGTTTGATTATTTAATTACAGTGTGTCATCCAGAATCAAACAGGATGCAAACACAGTATAGACCTATAGTAAGAAAAATGCTTTTACTGTGTAATACACAATGATGAGAAACGTATGATAGCTATGTTGTATGCAATACTATAATACTGTATGCAAAGATATGAATTATTATAAGACAAACTGCAGCTATATAGTAATGAGTTGAGATATAAGAGACCACGCAGAGACATAAGATAGCTGTGAGAAAATGTAAACACTGGATAGTAGTGAATTCAATTACTGACTGTTGTATTGTATTGAGCTAGTGAGCTATAGCCGTCAGTGAAAGTTAATACAGACACCACTAAAACAATAACTGATTCCAAGGAGTAACAAATGGCAAGAAAGAGTCTTTATAAGAAAAACTGAGAACACACAAGACATTGTCATTTTAGAACACGGTGCCTAATGTCGGGGATGTAGGGCCTAAACATAGACGAGGAGCAGGAGTTGGGAACAAAGGCGTCGGGTGGCTCGTACCTTGGGTCCGTCAGTTCCTGGAGTACCGGGAAGTCCTCTGGGTCCCTGAAGACCCTGAGGTCCAGCACCTCCTCTCTCACCAGGGAAACCACGCTCACCCTGAGAGAGACACACGCAGAAGTGGAGTCATCTTACTGCAGTATAATCAGGGTACCATTTATATTCATATCAGGGTGATAGGCGGAGTCCTGATGGTATAAGACAGACACTCACTCTTGGCCCAGCAGTTCCTGGGGCACCACCCTCTCCTGGAACACCCTGCAGAAGAGACACAGACACAGGCCAGGGGCAAAGTTAGTATTACCAGGTTAAAAAATAGGCTTATCAAACCAGGCTCATTAGAATCTGGGGTCATGCTCACCTGGTCACCTGGTTTGCCATTCTCTCCTGGTGCCCCAGAAGGTCCTGGTAGGCCCTACAAAGAAGCAAAACAGCATGGCGGCTTTGATCAGTTTCATAAAAACAACAACCAGATCCAGTTATTCTATCATTTATTCTTTGGTGATATATTATTCTGCTGAGTGATTGTGTGTGTGAGTGTGTGTGTGTGTGTGTGAGTGTGTGTGTGAGTGTGTGTGTGTGTGTGATATACCTGGAAGCCAGGAGGCCCAGGCTGTCCCTGTTCTCCTCTCTCTCCAGCAGGGCCCTGAAAATGGCATAAATCAGTTATTCAAATGTCCGATAACATATTGTGAACAACTAAACTCTGGAAAAAACTGTATACACTACTTTTTGTAGATTATGAATATGGCTTTGCTGCCAAAATTACATTATTAAAAGACTGAAACTAAAGTATGCAATATTTTTACTGGATTGAAAAAAACATGTTTTTGAAATGTTATCTTTTAGCAAGAATGAGCTTTATGTCCTTATGTTTCATATTCAGACAGGTAGATGTGTGTAGTGCTTCAGTGAACTGAAGTGGTATTGTGCACAAGTATATATACAGGTTAAATCCAAACTAAATCATGAAGCATGGGGCTTAAGGCAAAGCAGCACTCACAGAGGGGCCAGGAGGACCAGCTGGTCCAGTCTCACCATCTTTACCAGACAAACCCTGAAGAGACAGAGAGAGCATGTTCATGGTGAGCTCTTCACATCAGCCAAACACAACAAACCAATGAGCTCAAAGAGGGATGACTTACTCTGAGGCCTGGGCTGCCTACAAGTCCCTTCTCTCCGGCTTTGCCAGGCTCACCCTACACGAGGAAGATTCATACAAATATAGTGAAAACCAACCACTTTAAGTTGATCTCACTCAGCTGGATCTCACTGCTGAGGGAGCTTTAGAGTGTTATTTCTGGTGGTCTTACAGTGGCTCCCTTGGGACCTGGGAATCCCATCACACCAGGCTGTCCACGAGCTCCCTGAGGTCCAGGAGGACCAGGACGACCATCATCACCAGCGGAGCCCTGACAGAGAAACCACAGTCAGTACTGATGATTACCTGAAATACAGCCTCTTCCCCCAGTCTGTGAAAGCCATTATCCCCCTTCTTGTTCCACATATCACTTTAATTGTTATCCCGTGGCCCATATGTATGTATATACAGTATTTTCATATTTTATATTTTCTTATATTGTAAATATTCCTCATAAATTTTGAAGTATTCTTTAATGTCTTATGTAGTTAATGTAGTTTTTTCCTAATTGCTGCCTTAATGAGGAAATGCTAAACTGCATTTCACTGTTTTCAGCACTGTTTCACAACAATGTTTATTTTAGTGACAATAAAAAAGTGTTTCTATTCTATTCTATTCTATTCTATTCTTTAGAGGAAGGTATGATGAGCCATTTGTGCCCAGCAACGGTGAATGGCATCATGTAAACACAACCAACATTGTTGCAAAGTAGCTTGTACAGAAATCTTGGTTTGGGTCCAGCTGGGTACAACCCCTGACTTGTCAAATGCTTTGTCTGTGAGGCTCCATACAAGGCACTCTCTGAATGCATCTACATGAAGGTGCTGTGGCCTTCTGGGATACTCACAGCTGGACCAACTTTCCCTTGGGGTCCAGCATCTCCAGGGCGACCAGTAAGGCCCTATGAGGCGCAAAAAGAGAAGTAGAAAAAAGAAACATGAGATTATTTTCAGCGAGCAATGTGCAGCCACACTTTAAGACATCTTTGCTGCAAGTATCTAATTAACTCCTGACAATAGCGCATGCAAAGTTTCTTAGCTTGTCTAAAATAATCGTGCAGCGCAATGACCAAACAAAGAAGTCATCACGACCCAATCACCGATGACCACTTGGTCTTGCCAAAAAAATTCATCCTGATTCCATAAATGTTTAAGAAATAAACTTGTGACTCACTCTGGCTCCAGGAAGACCCGACTCGCCTGTACGACCTGGATCTCCAGTAGCTCCTTTGGGTCCAGCCACTCCAGGGACACCACGATCACCAGGTGCACCCTATTAAAACCACAGAGAGCTGTTTGGCATTGAAGTAACCAACAGTCACTTACATAACATTACCAGAGACAACAATGTTACCAACTCTGACCATTGCTGGTGTGAGAATGTATAATACGCCTTATGCATTTATTCGGTTTCACCCACCTTAGCACCAGCAAGACCATCCTGACCAGGGAATCCACGGTTTCCTGGAGCTCCCTAGCAAGGAAAACGAACAGGTTTCTAGTTATACTAGTTATGCAGATTTGTTTTTGCTTCCATGTCCTTCCACTGACAGGAGTGTGAACGTGTTTCAAATGGGTCAGACTCACTCTCTCTCCAGGGGGTCCAACAGGCCCGGCAGCTCCAGGTTCTCCTCTCGGTCCTCTCTTACCCTCCTCTCCATGTGGCCCTGGGGGACCTAGAGGTCCTACAACACCCTGTGTGTAGTGACCAAAGAAAGACTGGTTAGCAAGCTCCACTAACAGATAACCTTGGCTTAAGGTTAGAGTTTGGCTTAACTATATTACAGTGACATGCATAAATGTGAACATTCTCAAACATGACACAAAGAATGACAATAATTGAATTTCTCTCTGACAGTGATGATGAATATGATGATGAATACGATGATGATGATGATGATGAGGGTGAATTTGGGACTTACACGCTCTCCTTTTGGTCCAGCCTCACCCTTAAATCCAGGAATACCGGGATCTCCCTGTTGTAATATACAATGAGACAATGAGTGAGATTGATAAATGCACAAAAACAATCAAAAATGAGGAAGACTCTAGAGTAAATGTGAGGAAGGCTTACACTCTGGCCCTTGGGCCCCAGAGGTCCAGTAGCTCCCTGAGGTCCAGGTGGCCCACGGGGCCCTGGGAATCCAGGGGCACCAGCAATACCGGAAGCACCCTACAAGAGAACAGCCCAATTAAGAATGTATACATACATCAATATTTTGTTGTGGTGAAACATCATCACATTAAAGCCATTGTAGCTTGGAAGGATCTATAATCGAGGCTAGCTAGGTAGCTAACAACAAGCTAACAAACGCCATCTGAGTCCAGCTCAACTTTGAATGGTGTTTACTGGAGATTAATACAACATGTAAGAAGCTGACAGATGAAAATATGTGAGTATCATTACCAACAAGGTCCATTCACAAATTGGAAATATGAGAGAATATACTTACAGCAGATCCTTTGGCTCCAGGAATGCCATCAACACCAGGGTTACCCTACAAATCACAAATACTGATGCTCAGAATTCATGTTAAATAAAACACAGAGTACTGTTCCTTAAAAACGTCTGAGAATTCAATGACTGCTTTAATAATATTCAAAGGTTTTGAGTGCAGACACACTTCCTTACAAGCATTACACTTTACAAACTCACTGTTTAGGAAATAATGTTTGCATGTTAACAGAGTCTCTCTGTAGAGAAGTTCGATTTCATTGTGCACACAGCAATAATCTAGGGTGAAGTAACATAAAATGGTAGAATGGTCACATTTCAATTTGATGTAAGTTTGCATCTTGTCAGGCAAGTTATATTAGTCAGCTTTAATTGTCCTTTGTGTATAGTTACAAATTCTGACTATGTAAAAGAGAGTAACTATGCATTATAACCATTATGACTGTAATATTTTTTGTTGCATGTTTTACTGCAGACTTGCTGCATGTTGCATGTTTTACTGCAGACTTACTGCATGTTACATGTTTTACTGCAGACTTACTGCATGTTACATGTTTTACTGCAGACTTACTGCATGTTACATGTTTTACTGCAGACTTACTGCATTTGGGTGTTTTAC
Organism: Brachyhypopomus occidentalis; assembly: GCA_020368025.1. Lineage (NCBI taxonomy): Eukaryota > Metazoa > Chordata > Actinopteri > Gymnotiformes > Hypopomidae > Brachyhypopomus > Brachyhypopomus occidentalis. The sequence goes on along the minus strand of JAGXOD010001391.1, from coordinate 1,534,661 downwards.
TGCAGACTTACTGCATGTTACATGTTTTACTGCAGACTTACTGCATGTTGCATGTTTTACTGCAGACTTACTGCATGTTACATGTTTTACTGCAGACTTACTGCATTTGGGTGTTTTACTGCAGACTTACTGCATGTTACATGTTTTACTGCAGACTTACTGCATTTGGGTGTTTTACTGCAGACTTACTGCATGTTGCATGTTTTACTGCAGACTTACTGCATGTTACATGTTTTACTGCAGACTTACTGCATGTTGCATGTTTTACTGCAGACTTACTGCATGTTACATGTTTTACTGCAGACTTACTGCATTTGGGTGTTTTTACTGCAGACTTACTGCATGTTACATGTTTTACTGCAGACTTATTGCATTTGCATGTTTTACTGCAGACTTACTGCATGTTGCATGTTTTACTGCAGACTTACTGCATGTTACATGTTTTACTGCAGACTTACTGCATTTACATGTTTTACTGCAGACTTACTGCATTTGGGTGTTTTACTGCAGACTTACTGCATGTTGCATGTTTTACTGCAGACTTACTGCATGTTACATGTTTTACTGCAGACTTACTGCATGTTACATGTTTTACTGCAGTCTTAACTGGGCAAAAAATAGATTTCTGCAGCTGTACTCACAGAAGCCCCAGCTGGGCCAGGAGACCCAGGTGTCCCAGCCTCTCCACGCTGGCCCTGTGCTCCCTCAGGTCCACGAGCTCCTGTGGGACCAGCTTCACCCTGTAAAGTGGAGACCACCACCAGGTAAAGACTACTATCTCTAATAAGTCCTGGAAACATATTGTGCACGGAATACAAAGTTGAGGCACAAAAGATGATCAAATGATCACTCAGGAAACTGACAGGTGCTACCCTACCTTGGAACCAGGGGATCCTGGGAAACCTGGAGCACCAGCAGGACCAACAGGACCCTGAGGAGAACAGTCATCAAAATACATCAAGACACTGGCACTGAACAAAGCTTATTGGCTCATCTGATTGAGTGGCGTTTTTGCTCAGGATGACTCAGCATTTCAGAATCTGCTCCAGTCTTTTGACTAGAGGGCTGTCCATTCATCGCAACTGAATGATGGATATTGTGCAATAATGGTTAAAGGATAATGAGTGACAGCAAGTACTCACAGGAGGACCCGCAGGCCCAGGTAGACCATCATTACCACGGGCGCCCTGCAGAGAGACAGGAGACAGGTAAGCACAGCATACTCCACCATTCAAACCATTTAATGTGTGCAGCAGTGACAAGTTTCAGTCATGCATCCATAGCTCATCTACTCCTCACCATGTTTTCAGAAAATACGCCAACAGTCTTTTACATGCAGTCTGTATATAATGAATCCCTATAACATCTGACCAGAATACAGTCAAGCCAGGACACAAAACCCAGGGTGAGGAGAGAGACAGACAGTCACTCACAGCAGATCCGGAGGGTCCTGGACGTCCTCTCTCACCGGGAAGACCACGTGGGCCCTGATTGAAGAAAAACAAGGAGGGATCATCAGCACAGGGGATGACTGTGGTCTCAAGTAAATGATGCCACCGATGGGCCACAGGTTATGGTCATGCTTGGGTATGGTCATTTCGTAGCACGTGCTCATCTCTGTAACTCACCATTGGTCCGGGGGCACCATTCTCTCCAGGAGCACCTGCCTCTCCCTGGGGAGGATGAGGAGGAGAGAGATGAAGGCATGAGGAGGGGTCACCCTAAAGCTGAACTATTCTAGCAGACGGTGCATGTACATATAGATTATTAGAAGTTAATGTTAAGCTTGTGAGGCCACCTTCACTAAAGTTGGTCTATCAGTGGCATTACGTGCCATTATGTGACCCTGCTGTACCCACGTGTAATGGATATTATGGCGTTAGGATGGTATGATGCTGTACCTTGGTTCCAGCAGTTCCTGTCTCTCCCTTTGCACCATCAATACCTGGGTGTCCCTACAAGCACAAGCAGTGTTGAATTCTCGACTCTACAAACAGACCCCATAACGAGGAGTCAACAGATAAGGTCATTAACACACCAACGCCCTGGATCAAGCACAGGTACACAAAAACATAAAGTTCTTATAAAACGTACACTGTCAGACCATTTCAGCCAATTAGGCAACTTACTCTGTGTCCCTTGATGCCAGGAAGCCCAGGAGTTCCAGGGAATCCACGAGCTCCCTGTCAGGCAAACGCACGAACAAACCAATTTTTAACGCTACTTCATAGAAATCAACTGAAAATGCAATAGAAAATCGCGATGCGATTAACACTGCACGCTTGGCGACATGATCACACAGAACAGAGGTAGTCCAAAGTCACGTTTACCTGAGGCCCTGGGGGTCCACGCTCGCCTGCCTTACCAGGTTTCCCAGGGTCACCCTAAAGAAGACGGGGTATTAGGACGTGCCATGGGGTATTAACAAATAAAGACCACGGTGAAAACAGGACCCGCAATGTCACAGTCAGGCCACTCACATCACTTCCAGATTTTCCAGAAGGTCCAGGAGGGCCACGGGGTCCGATGGGGCCCTGGAGGAATGGACAGCAATGTGAGTAGGCGGGAAGAAAACAACCGAAGGGAAAATTCAAGTGCTGACGAAGGTGTTTTAATGAGACGGCCGTCTAAGAAATGCTACGATGTGTTATGTGTAGGAGTACGTGGTGTTTTCGTGTCCCAGTTAATTATGAAGAATCTGGTGTTTTTACATGGACGGCGGCCATTTGCGATACTCACAGAAGGTCCAGATTCGCCAGGCTCACCGGGGTTGCCTTGGAAACCTTGTGGGCCCTACATGTTGAACAGATGACAATGTGGGGTAGTGTGTTGGTGGACGTATGAGATTCACATTATGATCTATTACTCAGATGAATCTCTTCTATGAATCTCATAAGTGACACAGATGAATCTGCCAGCTTAAAGACACCATCTTTGGAACTCTTAATAAAAGAATCATTATCATCCCACTGCACTGTAGATTTAGACATTTTTAACTGTCAACAAGCCATGTGCACTATCTAGAATGTGCATTTGAACTCTTTAATAACTAATGTGAATCACACTGTTTATCATTGCTATTATACACCTGCTCTTTGATTTTCTTATTATACGTATATATATATATATATATTATATACCTGTTATTATTGTACATGTCGCATGTACCAATTTAACTCAAGAAAAATAGAAAACTGAACCAATTAATGTGTGCATATATACTTACAGGTGCTCCAGAGGGTCCAGGAGGGCCACGGGGACCCATGGGGCCCTAAAGAATTAAATAAATATCTCAGTTCATAGTTCAACAAACAATGCATACAAATCAACCATATATAAAACCCTAAATATGACAGTGCAAGATGAAGTGATTTACAAAGAAAATGTTATGTTATAATATAATTATAATATAATGGTGATTCGCAGTGACTTTGTAACTAATTGTTTTTGAACTACAACTAAATGAACTTGTGTAATTGCTGCAAACTGCAATAACTGGTTGTGTTTTTCCACCACTAGAGGGCGCAATTGATCGGTCTGTAGACATTTACAAGCCATCTTTTTGCCAGCCCTTTAGCTTGAGTATGACATGACTTGTTTTGCATTGGAATTCACATCTCAGTGATGTACGTCATTTTTAGGTGATAATGTCTAGCATATAGTGTATAGTGTATTAGCTGATAATTTATAGTATTCGTAGACAGGACTGTCCAAATCAACACTGGAATCCAGGTACAACAATTGCAATTTTGGTTTTAACAGGTTTTAAATATAAAGAAGGGCAGTGAAATAACACATAGTTGTGTATTTATGTTTCACATTTGTGTTTTACATTTATGTAATCAAACAGTGACTCTGCCTGTCACTGACCTTTTGAACAGTTACTATAATTACTATCAGCCAATTATGCACTTGCAGTTGCTTGTAATGCATTTGCTTTCTTGGTAATAGCTATAAATTATGCCTGGGGAAACTTTTCCTGATACCCTCATGTGAACCAGCTTTGAAAATGAGAGATTATTCCATTCATATCATAATTGTGGTGATGGGGGACATTGATGTGGGACGTTTTTATGTGGGACGTCTTTATGTGGGATGTTACCATTGGTCCTTGCATCACACCCATCTGAGCTCCTCCCGCCTTCTCATCAAAACCACCAGCCATCTGAGCCGCAAAGTTCTGCAAACACCCAGGAGACTTATAGTGAAGTTCGGCAAACACCCAGACTGATTTATAGCAAAGGTCGCAATACTAATCTGACATTCCCACATCCAGCATCATATTCAAATTAAAGGAGAGGACAGGAGAAGCACACTCACTCCTCCAAGTCCAGGAGGACCTGGTGGTCCAGCAGGTCCAGCAGGTCCAGGGTTGCCTGGAGTGCCGGGCTCACCATCTCGTCCTCTGGGTCCTGTATTTCCCTGAGAAAAAACAACCAAGGGGTGAGATTAGTGAAATCCTTTTCACATGACAACAGCGTGAATTACGTGTGACTCATCACTTCCGCTCTTGAGGGAAGAAGAAGGTCAGGATGTCAGCCAACTGTCTTACCTTCTCACCCTTAGGTCCTCTCTCTCCACGTGGGCCCTGCTCTCCTGGGGGTCCCTGAAGCAGCAGAAAGGAAAAGATGACAAGCAAATTAATTCCAGCATATTAAGCGAATATTCAATGCTAGACAAATTCAGTCTAGGTGAAGAAAATAGCCATCTGTATCCACTGACAGGAGCTAAGAGGTGCCCCCTGGTGGAGATATTTAAATTGCACTTTATCCCTGTGACAGCATTCATTTGATCAAATAACAGAGTGACAAATGAAATCTGCCTGAGCTGTCTCACCATGGGGCCAGCGGGTCCTTTTGGTCCTACAACCTGTCAAAACACAACAAAGAGAATTAGAGCACATGATGGTGTAACCACAATTACAAGCTAATTATCACAGCCAGGAAGGAAAGACTTTGGTAATTAACTTACATCTGCAATCTCACCCGGTTCTCCTTTCTGTCCCTGTAATGATTCATAATGTTGGGGGAGATTTAACCCAAATTTTAATTAATTTCAGAATAAAATCAAGAAAAGGTAACATGTAATCTGAAGTGTTCGTTTGATTGTTTTCATTGTTTTTCATTTTTTTATGTAATGATGCATTCAGACAGAATAGTAACCGTTACACTCACCTTCGCCCCAATGGTCTCTGTAGTCAGGTGACACAATGTGGGATGAAAAGAAGAATAATGTTTAAGAAAAAAAACCATAAAAAAAAATATCGTATATTTACATGAAACTCTAGCATTTAATTTTAGTGATAATGAAACACCATGGAAGGTTGACCCATGAAACCTCGTGAGTCAATAATATCAGTGTAGATAAAACTACGCTTAGAAATAAAATACGCAGGTTGACATGGCTCTTTGAGAGGCACACAATAAGTAGAAATAAATGAGTCTAAAAGAGTTCCACCGAAATCCCCCTGCAAACTGGTGTAATTAGGAAACCCTAGCTCTTAATAAGGTCAAGTCACTGACAAGAAGAATCAATGGACATTCACAGAAAAGCTTGAAGACTGAAGACTGAACAGCATGGCACTAATTAATGCACCAATGCCATATCATCCACCAAACAAATTCTGCTAGAGTTAGTGGGGGGGGGGGGGTTGTGGCAGTGGTTCATAGTGGTTCACATATAATTGCACCAATAACAGCAATATTTCATGAACCACTTGTTCCATTTCAAAGCCAGCAGCCAATTACAATGAGACATTGTTGAAGTAGTCAAGCAAAAAGCATCGTACTTAACACAAAACAAATTCATTTAGTGTAAAGTGAATTTTGCCAGTGGGCAAAACCACATTAAATGAAATATGGGCATGAATGTGTTTCATTAACATGTAAAACGTTTCATGCATCATTTTAAGGAGTCTGATGTTGGACTTCAGTAAAGTGAGAGGGTACATGAAACGTGTTCTGTTGAAATAACCCTTTTCAGTTTTATCTTAATATTGCAACAAAAACTTAATTATCAGGCAATAGACAGAGTGATTCTGGAAAGAAAAAAGGGGAAAAAGCTAAAGCTAATAAGTTTTATTGTATAGGTAAAGTGTAATAAAAGTATATATTGCCATTGTTAATAGATTTTGAATTAATCTAAATGAATCACTATTTGAATCTTTTAGTGATATTTGTTAAACTGTGTCTGTGCTTGAATGAATCACTTAATATGTGAATTAGAGCCAGCTGAAGTGATTCTTTGATCAGTCATGAGTCTGCAAATGTGACAGATTTACAATAGAATTTGAATTTAGCTGAATTTGAATTGAGTGTCATCTGAAATCTCTCATTCAGACTCAAGAGCAACTGATCAGTGCAAATAAAACAAGGCATAAAAAAATATTTACAGAACATCAAATGAAAGTTTTTTTCACAATTTTCTCAGCAAAGTCCATGCTCAAGTGAGACCAGTCTTTAAATGTCTGGACTGTAATTAGAAAAGTTTAAATATGCTACAAAAATACTAAATATATTTTTGTTGGCGTCTGATTCGCTATTCAAATAAACTTTGATACATCATTTGTAACATCTTTCCTTTGCCTAAATTGGTTTAGAGGTCAAAAACTGAAATATATTGAACATCTTAAAAATCTTTGGTTTGATATAAATGTTTGGTATAAGAATTCATAATGTCTAAAACTGCAATCCTACATTTCTTCATACAGGGGAATTAGTAACCCAATTAACATAACTGGCAAATTTGATTTCAGACATAGTCGGCCCAGTGACAGACCAGACTCACTCTGACAGGACATTAAAATAAGTCACCGTAACAAGGACTGTGCGCTATTTTGAAAAACTTTCATTTTCACTCTTTGCTTTATGTTTGCGTGAAACATAAAACTTCAAACTGCTGTCCTGTTTCCTTCTGTTAGTTTTGAGTTCCAAACACAGTCATCACGTAACATTAAGGCCACCCATTTAAGAGACGGGGTGGAGTCTGTTTTAACGTGACATCACTGCCGGAGTTATGGAGCTCAGAACAGACAGTAGGAACATGTTGCATGGTGTGTTGAGCGGAGGGAAAGGCGTGTGAGGAAGCGCGGACCGCTAGGCTGGTCATGATCAGCGGGGCAGATGGGGCAGCACTCTCCGGGCAGAATGATAGGATTGGCGCAATCCCTCAGGTCCTCGCAGATGACCTCATCGCACAGCACCGCCCCCGAGTCACACACACAGACGCGACACGCCTCTGGCTTCCATACTGCGCGGTCTGCATACTGGTGGCCATCTTGGATGCAGCCGCCTGCCTCCTCCTCTGTAGCCGCCAGTGACAGACCAACAGAGAGCAGATGCAAGGGGGTGAGAGACAGGTGAGCGCATGCACATATCCACACCCTCACTCACACAAAAAACATTTACAGCTTCACTGGGTGTTTTTTATATGTCTCGTGAAAACCCTGAATATCTCAAAAGCTCCCCAAGCCTCACTGTTCCGTCTTACTCCGCAGTACATCCACTGCCTATTCCATCGCCTTTCAAAGTTAAAGTCCTACACGTTTAATTACAGTTGCATACAAAAGAGGACTTTTCATTTGACAAGGTCGACTTCTGAAGTTTAAAGACTATGACCAGACATGGCACTAAGGTTAGGCGGTAAGACTGTATTACTGTAAGACTAATTGATGTTGATGCAAGGTCCTACACCCTACTGTAAATTGTATGTGTTTGAGGTCTGTGTCTGTGTGAAACTATATCCTGCATCCACTGAACTAGCCATGAATGGGCCTTTCTCACAGGCACAGGGTGGTGCACAGGGTGGTGCACAGGGTGGTATTGACGGAGTGGTGCCTTAAGTAAACATATCCTACTCTCAACCTCCATCTGGATCTAATGGCCTGACCCACCACCAGTGCAAACATACCTCAATGGGTCAGAGAGGTGGACCTCAGACGCACACGCATGCACACACGCAGACCCCTAAAGCTGTTTGTGTTTCAGACATTTGTATAAAGTACTGTTTAAGAACTCCCATCTTAGAAATAAGTGAATGGCTCAATTATAGCAGCCAAACCCGTAAGGTGCTAGAGTTAAAGGAGACCCTCTATACGTTTCCTAAACTGCCTTTGGCTTCTGCTGTGTGTGCTGAATGCTCTCGCCCAGACATCCAGTCTCTGTGACTAACATTTCATCGTTGTCTAATCAAGTGAAGGAGAGAGGAGCTAAGGGGACAGTAGAGAAATCCCAACAAGTTCAACCTGCCAATCCTTACCATTAGGGTGACAAGGACACCCTGTCTGTCTCCTACTCTCACCCTGTCTGTCTCCTTACTTGTCTCTCTCACCTCCTGCTGCTTCTCATGGCCCTTTGAGCCTGCCATTCTCGTACTCTGACTGGTGGGTTGGGTCCCTTTGGACAACATTCCAGAGGTCTCTCGCCTTTTGCCAAGTCGCTTGACCCCAGATCCCATGAACTATGCCCTGACGCTGGCCAAACAGACCCCACACTTTCCAGGCCCTTTCGAAGGTCTGCTGGTAGTGTGCCATTTGATCCTTCCCGGGTGCCGCTGATGCGCACGCACACAGACACACAGGTGCGCACCAAGCAAGCAACAACTGAGCACGTCATTTTAGTGAACAGTAACAAATGGCGCTGCACAACAAAATGTCATTTGTAGGTCGTTATCTAAATCGTTGTCACATTCTACAACATGGCAGGATATTTAAAAAATACAATGTAAATCACTCTTGGTCATCATTCATTCCTAGTTATAGCATCACTATGACTGAGCGTGCTGAACAGACTGGAATATTTCTTGAGATTGAACGCTAATTTTTGTTGCTGTTTAGCATCAAAATCGTGCAGGTCGCCGTCAGCCGGATATGGAAAAATACCTGTGTAGGTTATCCTTTAAGGGTAATCACATAATGAGTTATTACAACGTTTCACAATTAACGCGGTGAACTATAAACAACAAACTTCTCCTGGTTAACAAACTCACATAATTAAATACCTCTCAGGCTCGCAGTCATGCACATCGCTCTAATTATTTGCAAATCTTGTTAAACCGAAAAATGAACTTAGGCTGCATCTTTTATTGTCCAGTTCTAAGACCCGTATAATTAACTAGAGCGACAATGTAAGAATTTCCTCACATTATTCAACAATATAACTTAAATCTACTATGGTTTGTCTTCATCTCGCGATATCCGCAAGTTTGAATTCCTTTCTAACAAATGTTACAATTACAGAGCGCACGACAGATTGGCTAAATCCGGAGCGCAACAATTTATAGTACGCGTTATGTCCGGTTTTACCAACGGAACAGCAGCCAGACCATCTGATAATTGCAACCGAAAGTACTTTTTACGAATGTACATGAATCCACAATCCAAGTGAGCAATGAGTGAGTCAAATGGCTTTCATCCGATGCAACTGTTGTCACCTCAGTAACAGCAAAAACATTTTATACCAGAAAACTCTGGATTTCAACGAAAAAGCTCCAACTTACGGTCATCCTCCTGTTGACATCTGACAACGGATAACAAAATAAAGTGTGTTGCTACAAGTAGCAGGACAGTCCGTGAATCCACAAATCTGAACATGTCTAAAAATTAGACATGCAGGTCCGTTGGGTGAAAAATTCGCCGGCAAGGGCGAAGTTGCTGCTGAGTGTTCGCGGGGAATGTGTGGGTATTATGTATTTTGGGGGGGATCCGACGCCAGGCCCCTGCGCACAGATAGCACCCACCGCGTCAGCCCGAGCTCCGCGGTTTTATGTCCACTGGTGCATTTATGAATCTTAGTATACTCCAAAACCCCGGTCCAACCCCGACCCCCACGAGCGCTGAAACTTGAGCTTTGTCAACGTTCTAAAACACACCCCATCTGAGAAAAAAAGCCGGTCTCTCCTCTGTCTCTTAACAATTTCTCCCTGAGCCATCCTCTCGCACTACATCCCTCCATCCGTTCCTGGTCCAAGAAGCACACCACGACTTTCTCGATGGGCCTTTGCGACTGCGTTATGCGCTTTACTCCACCAAATTCTGAAGCGAAGTAAAGCAGAAGAAGGGATTTTGCTTAATCGCTATTTAAACACTCAAATAACAGTCGAACATATCTTGGTGGCTTTGCAGTGTATTTAGTAGACATTCCCAGCAATAGCAATTAACCGATAAGAGGGTTAGTTAGAGGAAATAGATCCTGAGCATTGAACTTGTCATGAAGTTGAAAAAATAGAAAGAAAGCCACACATCAGAGTACTACTGATCACACTGGTTCCATATTTTCATAAAACGTATCGTATACTTGTCTGTACAAGTACACCATAACCACCATAATCTAGGAGGTCAGCCTTCTTCACCAATAGGCCTGCTGTCCATTTTTGAGAATATGCTTAAGCTTATATGATTTATTAATATCCATCCGATTCAAATATGATTGGGTGGATCAGAAACTAGTCAATTGTTTACCAGAATGTCTGTGATGTCATGTTGATGCATTAATTCTTAGCAATATGCCTTGATTCCAGTGACAGTATTCTACAAAAAACTGTGGCAGAGAAAAACAATTAAAAAAAAGGAATTCTGAATGGTATCCGTTGGTACTGTAAGATCTGAAGAACTGTGCCAACAGCAAGGAGGACAATTACATTTAAAGAGTTCCATCATTTGTGGCATAAAATGGTGAACTGTACCTTCCGCTGTAGTCTTTCTTTGCTCCTTTGATTAAGGAATGCATGTAATGGAGACTGGGAGACAGGTTTTTACTATTAGAGCTAAAGAGTTTCTTCAGTTCCAGAAAGTCCCTCAGCACCAGTACTCTTTTTTTTGGAATCTTTGTAGACTGTTGCATTTTCTTTTGTGACATGCAAAACACAGGATGTACCCTTAATCTTGTTCTGGGCAGACAGGACCTCAGCACCTGAACCAAGACTATTTACGTGCTTCACAGACATGGCTAATTAAAGCTTTTGGAAACAGCTGTCAATGAAGAACAGTTGTACTGAGGCTGAGGACGGCCATGAGCTGACACAAACTACCCACAATCTTCAGCTCCGGAGGCCGACGCTGTACCGCTGTACCATGCAGTCTTTGGTTTTCATTTGTGTCGTGACCTTCTCCTCCTCTCCATTTTGTTTTATTGAGACGTTTGTGTTTTCACAGAGGAAGGTGGCATAAGGATGCATGCTGGGTCCTCAGCAGTTGCAGCAGGGCTGGGTCTAAAACAAGCCAAGTGACCCTCGCACAGGTCAGAAGGTTTGGTGAACAGGCAGAGCTACACTGCTCAGATAACTAAGTTACTGCGCTGAACACAAAACAGGAGCACTCAAGGCAAAGCCCTGTGCACATTCGGTGCATTATTCCATATTCACTTATTTGTGGTAATGATTATTATCATTTAGTTGTTTCTTTCCACCTGAATGAGCTACATATCATATGTCAAATTCCCCATGAATAAAATCTCCATCTGATATTTATAGTGTATTTATAGGCAATTTACATATAACAAAATATGTAAATTTATGCTGATATTTCCGATATTTCCTGCTCTCTGTCCAATCACAATAAAACATCAGTAGTATCATTTATCATACTGTGGGAAACGTAGAAGAGAGTTTTGGTGCCCAAGGGATCAGGAGATCAAAATTAGCAGGAACAGGGGAGTTGTGCGGATGAAAAGGCAGAAAAAAGAGACCAGGAACAAGGCCCTTGGAATTCCAGCCTGCATATGAGACATCCTGTGTATGTAAATGAGCATGTGAATAAGTGTGTGTGTGTGTGTGTGTGTGTGTGTGCGTGTGAGTGTATGTGCGCATGCAGACACATCTATGTGTTTTTATATACATACCTACAAGATTGTGTGTGTGTGTGTTTGTGTGTGTCTGCACTAATAGATCTAAACATGTATGTGTCTGTGTGTGTGTGTGTGTGTGTGTGTGTGTCTGTGTGTGAGTGTGTGTGTGTGTGTGTGTGTGTGTGTGTGTGTGTGCGTGTGTGTGAAGTGAGCTCTGACTGTGTACTCTGTCCTACGCACACACAATGCAGCTCTGTGTGAAGGCCTGAGGAATGTGAGAGCAGGTCGGCCAGTGGGGGAGCGTGGAGCCGCGGGTGTAGGTGGAGGGTGGGTGAGGAAAGGTAGACGGGTGGAGGCAAAAGGGAAGGGGTGGCCAGAACACGGCGAGGCTCCAGGGGTGTGTAGGGTGGCTGGGTTCCTCGGAGTGGACGATGTCAAATCTGCATGTTGGCAAGAGAGCTCGGAGCAGCACCAGCCTACTGACCAGAAGTACTGCTAATAAAAGCCCCCCAGTATCCTCCCGCAAGCACAGGTAAGACTTAGAGAAGTGCATCTATGGAGACCTGTTCGATGAGACACTGGGCAAAACCCCCACTTACACAAAGAAATTGCCATCTAGAGTTCATTGCCCATGGGATCTTGTTGCCCATGGGACATTTACGTGTGAACACTCTTTACAACCTACCAATCAAATCGGAATCTTTGGTAATTTAATCAACAATGCAATTGCAAAAAATGCTATGTAAAGTATCATTTTAGAGGAGCCAGTGAGAGACGTCTGGAACATATCCTCTAGGGTTGTCTCTGTTCGTGTTTGCTATTACAGTCAAACGTGAGAGGAAAATGAATAAAGTGCCTCAGACTTCAAACTGAGGCCCTCTTGAAGCTGATTGCGCTGTAATAAACAATAGGGTTAACCGCCCACTCATTTGCTAGGCTTCAAAACATAGATTTCCTTAGTTGAGATCTTGTCCCCTTTCTACTGATCTACACCCATCACTAAACCACTAAAGGGTTTGAGTACAGTTTAAGGAAACTGCTTAATAAAAGGTTATGTCTGCTTTGAGAAAATATATGAAATACCACAACAGATATCCAGAGAGCTTTGGGAGCAAATATCCATAGAATACTGCAGAATTACTTTAGAGAGACAGATTACCTAGGACACACATGCACACACAAATAAACACTCACGCTTTCACACACACACACACAAACACTTAATGATTACTTAGACAAAACAAAGCAAACAGTTCCTTGCATTCTTAGCGACTTTCTGGCCCACAGCTGAGTGTAAGGGTAAAGCTGTGTGAACTACCATGAGAAAATGGACCGGTTTCTAGACAAGGAACTGAAGGCCTTAATAAATGCTATGAATGATTTATGAGTTTAGAATGCCACAGAGGCTCAGCTTTATCAAGAGATTAATCAATTTGAATATGTTTTCTAAATATACATTATCCTCAATTCCATTTAAATCAGTTATTAAACACACATTGCAGTATTGCGCTGTCATTTGTACATCTATTTGTGTGAATACAGATTTACCTGCAAGGTAGTGATATAACCATTATACCACTTCATGGAACCTATTTATATTTTATAAATTAGGCTTTCATGAGTCTTTGCCAAACTGTAAAAACCATACAAACATGAGCTCCAGCCGAAGGAGAGATGAGAGTGAGCAAGGCAAGGTAGCGGAAAGGAAGATGGAGGGAGAGAAGGGGGTTTAAGATGGTGCAGACAGACAAAGCCAGCATTCATGGCCATAGAGAAGGAATGAAAAACATTCTTCTTCTCAAGACGCATGGTCATCAGTAGGGCATGGTTTGGGATGTATGTGTATGTATGTGTGTCTGTGTGTGTGTGTGTGTGTGTGTGTGTGTGTGTGTGTGTGTGCATGTGTGTGTGTATTTCTGCCATCAGCAGCGGATATGACATGCAGGAACGGGTCTTTGATCTGATAATATGAGTGTATAATGTAACCTTTGGTGTGAAGACTTTCTCCACCTGGTAACTACCACCTGGAGTGTAAGGAAAGGAGAGGAGTGATGTTGGGGATTCTCTCTATCTCTCTGAACTGGTCTCGTGTATGGGCTGCCGCCATGTAGGTGACTTGGCTCATGCAGGCCCTGCAGGCTGTACTCAAAACTTTCAGAAGAATCTGAAGTCAGCCCACAGCCCAGACCCTGTGCAGGCGCGACACACGGGCCATATAAGCTTCTTTTCCGAGAGCCAATTCACTGAGGCTCCTTATGAGGCTGATGGTTATTCTGAATGGAAAAGGTTGACACTGGTATTTGGCTATGGAGAGGTGAGACTTATCTGCATGTCTTGCTGTGAATTTAGTGCCCTGTCTGTGGATGTCAGTGGGAGCAGTGTGCCCCCTAGAGGACAAATAGAGTCCAACATGGCTAATTTTAGCTATTTTATGCAATGTGGGAAATGGAAAAGATTTGAACAGCCTGTTGGCAATGAATTAAGGTTAGTATTTATGACCACTTCTCTAAAGCTAACGGCATATTTTCATATCAGCTTTTTGTGTTTGTTGTAATGAGACATCTAATTCACTATGCTGTGCTGATTTATATGTGTTGAATAAATGCTTGATCTACATAACCTTTACAATCACCGGATATACCTCTAGAGATCATGCACCACTTTTCAGTGTTTTAAAACAGTGTGGTCATATTAATATCCACCAGGGGGTAATCCTGCACAATATGTGATGACCGCTTAATGCTAAAAAAAGGCAAGCTTGGTAAATGCTGTGGACATTTGATGAAAAACATTTAAATGTAGACATCACAAATTCCAGACTTGTTAGGATTATGTACATATTTGCAGTCTTTGACATGCTGATAAACTGAGCTGAGAATTGTCTACCACTCAGTAAGGGCACTAGTGTGTTCTCCAGGGTAAAGCTTTGAAGATAGAGCTGTCTGTCGTGAGTCAAAACGCAAAATTGATCTGGCCTGGAGTTCTAGATAAAGAGTGAACATTTGTACACAGGTTAAACGGGAATGCTTTCAACACATGACTAAGTCGTACGCTTTCCATGTGGCCAGTCCTGATAGAATGAGGCAGGAAAGGATATGCAGTTGGGTGATATGCAGTTGGGTGTAGTTGGGTGATATGCAGTTGGGTGTAGTTGGGTGATATGCAGTTGGGTGATGTGTAGTTGGGTGATATGCAATTGCCCTCTGCCCCTTTGGTCAATTAGAGTGTATATGTGTGACACGGATGTGTCATTTGAATGGCAGAAAAAACAATGAATCTGACATTTAACTCCTGACATTTTGCGACTTTTACTCCAAATTATCCGTTCTCATGATTTCGCGCCGTCAGGAAGGCAAAATGGATAACAAACGCTTACAGATATTCCTTTCCAGTGAGGAAGATGCTCTGACTCCACAGAGAGCCATAATTAAAATATTTTGTCTTCTCACCCTCATTACAAAATTGTTGACGAATTCGCACCTGGCAACATTAACATAAGCGTTACGTGGTTGCTATTGTTGGACGTCACGGGACGCAATGTTTTATTACGCATGCGTGTGATCAGACTAGTAGAGGATATAGGCCACTTCTTAAAGACATTGTGAATGAACAAAGTATTTGGTTTGCCCACTTTTGCCTAAAATGTGAACGTAGCGTTTCATTCAAAATCAGGTTTGTGTTTAGCCCATCAGAGTGAAATCTCTGCAACTCTTGTAGTGCTACTCTTGGTTTTGTGCCAAGGGACAGTAAATCTGTCATCCGTTGTCAAGTTTGGGACCCGGTGAAGTCTCGCCGCTATTGGTCATTGGCTCATGCACACTGTAAATGCAAACACCTCCCCTGTATTTACCAACTTGGCTTATTAAAGCAAGCCCCCATCTCCACGAGATTGGTGGGTTATCAGTTGTCGCTCACGCTTGTCAACTGTATGTTGACTGGAAAGTGCTAGAAAAGAGAATACATACACGCAAAGGATATTCGAATAACAGTCCTTACTCTTCACGTCTGTAGGCTCCCGTTCCTCTGACTGATCATGCATTGTCTAAAGCCTCTACGATTGTCCAATGCTAGAATTTTGCTGACAAGAAAAGCCGGCAACTTGGTTAGAACTGGCAGCAACGGTGAGTTTTTGTTTCGAAGACAGCTTTTTCAGCTACTCCGAACGAGTTCGTCATCGCATTCACAGCATCCGCGTTTTGAACAGGTGATCACGGACAAAGAAGAAGTGCGCAGGTAAAACAGTGCATACAGTAACGCCGGACTGTGTGTTTATCGTTTGTTTCATTTTATATCAAAAGGGAACACATTTTCGTCGATGTAGTTGTAAATCGAATGCCTATATTAAGTGGCTAAATTAAAAATTTACAAATGTCATGAGCTTATTATGACAAGTTATTTTTATTGAAAAACCCTTTTATTTCAATAGGCTCTTTATATTTTGTTAGAAATATGTAATATGTAATAAATGGATTTGGCAAGAATGTTGTCTTCATTTTAATCTGCAGTGTTTCTTGAGTTTATTGAATTCTTATTTTGCTAGGAAGGGAGTGGTTTCTGGCCTGGAAGATCTGCTGTTTTACACAATAACTCAAGGAGAAAAGAAAATCTCTGTGACTCATTTCATTAATGTATGTTGTACAAAAAGCAATCAGTCACAACATTCACATTCCAGTTGTACTGGTGACTAATGACTGAATATGTTCAGTATGCTCACATACACACACATATGCAAGCACAATCAGGCAAAAACACATAATGAGTAAGTGTGTATGTCTCTCTGTCTTGCACTGAGTGTCTAAGAATTGGAGTCATGGGCATGTACACAGCATGCTTTTGGTGCACGTGTCACCCAGAAATAGCCCCCCTGCAGTGTGATTTCACCCTGATACCCATGCTCAAACTCACAGACATTTAAATATTCATAGCCCCTTTAGTAAAAACCCTTGTACAAATATTCTCAACAGTATGCTTGAGTGCTTTGATTCAATTGGCTTCAGTGCTGCATTTTTTAATTTTCTTTATTTATGGAATGTTAAGCTGAAGTCAGGATGAGAGCATGGGCAGTGCACACGTGTGTGCCATCTCTCATATCACACAGCCAGCAGTAACGTGATATCTGAGTCCTATCATAAAAGTGATTTATTTATAATAGTGCATAATCAACTTTATTTTTTACAGCAGCTATCACTAGCAGACATCTACCTAATATGTGTGTGTTTGCGTGTGTGTACGCATGTAATTGTATATGTGTGTGTGCTTGTGTGTGTGTTTAATTGTGTGTGTGTGTGTGTGTGTATGTAATTGTGCATGTGTGTGTGTAATTGTGTGTGTGCATGTGTGTGTATGTAAATGTGTGTGTGTGTGTGTGTGTTTGTGTGCACGTGTGTGTGTGTATGTGTGTGTGTAATTGTGTGTGTGTGTGTTTAGGCACTACAGAACACAGGTTTGGTTCCCTCAGACCCACGTATGTGTGTGAGTTTAGGCACTACAGAACACAGGGTTGGTTCCCTCAGACCCACGTATGTGTGTGTGTGTGTGTTTAGGCACTACAGAACACAGGGTTGGTTCCCTCAGACCCATGTATGTGTGTGTGTGTGTGTTTAGGCACTACAGAACACAGGGTTGGTTCCCTCAGACCCACGACTGCAGGACTGTATGCAGCAGCTTGAGCAAGCAGTGCAGGAGTCTGCAGGAACAGCAATGATGGACCAGGACCTTTTCAGGAAGTCAGTGGGAGGGGAGGGGGGGGGGGGAGGGGAGGGGGGGAGGGGGGGGGGGGGGGGGGGTTGGGAGGGGAGGGGAGGGGAGGGGAGGGCGTGGGTGGGTTTAAAAAGGTATATTTACAGGGAACATCATTCAAATAATTTGACATTTGTAAGTAAAATCTCACTCTGTCTATTTATATAAATATCTCACTGTTTATATAAATGTACTATTTATATCTACATTTATATAGATAATTCTTAATAATAGAAAATACACAGGTGCAAACACTTGACAAGACTGACAAATATAAATACAATGCACTATTTTAATTATCTGGCAAATATAGCAACAAACATGGACTTGTCAGGATCCATAATAATGATAGTTTATTAATAATTATAATATATATATATTAATACTTGAGTTATTAATACTGTAATAAGCTGCTAACTTATTTTGTAAATGTTTTTGTAGATGTGCTGCTAATAATATAATGCTACTTGCTCAAGCCTTTCAAAAGAAGTTCATTATACCAGACTTTACGACATTTGTAGCCAATATCAACCAGCTGTACTACAATGCACAAAATCAGCAAGGTGGCCAGGTATGCTACACACACACACACACACATACAAACACACACTCACACACAATTACACACACACACATTTATATACACGGACATACACGTACACATACACACACAATTACATGCATAGGCTCTTTTTTTACATAGATCAATTTTCTTGTTGTAGCTGTATGTGTGTTTGTATATACAGGTAGCAAACTACATCCCACAGCTGGCCAAATTCAGCCCTGACCTGTGGGGGGTGTCATTGTGCACAGTGGATGGTCAGAGGTGAGGAAATCTTTCCAATTTCAATCTTGCCAAACTCTGTCATTTTCACTGACCTTCTAAAAACTCTCTCTGTGTCTCTTTCTCTCCTCCAGGCACTCAGTAGGGGACACGAGGCTGCCCTTCTGTCTGCAGTCTTGCATAAAGCCACTTAAGTATGCTCTGGCAGCCCACGATTCTGGGACTGAGGAAGTGCACCGATACGTGGGGAAAGAACCCAGTGGCCTCAAATTCAACAAGTTAAATCTAAACGAGGATGGTGAGAAACAGGTTTTTCACTATTGACAATTTTTTCAGTTATTAAAAATAACTGACATTCTGCATGGTGTTTTATGAAATTATAAGTATTTACAGAAGAAAAAATACAATCCTTAATGATCACACAAACTATGTTTAACATTGATGAAATATGACAGGTGTACATTTCAAAGATAACTTTAAGATTAAGCATGTGTACTGAACCCTTTATGTATGTTGGTCATTTTAACTTAGATATTTAAGTAACTATTGGGAAACCCTACTCAAAAACCGCCTCTCAAAATTAACAGAATTATACATATTTCCCAACAGGAAGGTCTATGACCTTCACACACTTTGTTTGCAGTTCCCATAATGCATTTTGGATCATGCCAATGTGAGTATTTCTTTTTTCAGACAAGCCTCACAACCCTATGGTTAATGCAGGAGCCATCGTCATCAGTTCTCTTATAAAGGTAAGCGTGACCACGTATACATCAATACATCTGCAACAGATGTATCGACTGCGCTTGCGTCAGAAGTGTCTTTGGTCATAACTCGCCTGTGTAGTGACTGACAGAACCAGGTGTCACCATTTGGTGGTGAGACACAACCTTTCTGTTTACCACCCTCAGTTATGCTAGCCGATTAGTGAGCAAGGGGGGCAGGGGAGTGTGTAAGTGGCTGGAAGGGGGGAAGGGGCTTGTGGGAAGGGAGAGGTGAGCAGGTAGAAAGCTGTTATAATTAGTGTCATTGGGGGTTTGTCAGGAGGTGTGTCATGGCAGCCAATAAGACTGATCCTCAGAGAGGGTGTGGCATGGCACAGCAAAGCCGAGGGAAAAAAGGGTGATAATTACTGAGGCTCATTTGGGGTTGCATTGTTTTCAAGGTTAAGTTGATCATCGTTTAACAGTGAAGCCATGCATAAAGGAGTTTGGTTTATGTAGTTCAGAAACTGATAGCCTTAGTTTCACTACAATACCAACAATACTGTGCTAGTGCCTAATGACCAATGGCCAAAAAGTGGCTGTTTTTGATCAGATCTCTACTGTTACAGTCACACACGACTATTTTTAAGACAGAGACTCCTCATGTAGACTGTGTACCTTGACCTTTGCCTAAGCTGGGTGTCTCATCTACAGTTCTTGGAACACAACATCTTAACTACCCAAACGTGACAGTACTAGGAAATCAGATCAACAGAGGGGTGTGTTCCAAGTAGTTCCACACATACACACACATACACACAATTCTAGAACACACAACATATGTTTTGAGAACAAATAGTGACCTTAACTAACATTGATGACAGCAGTCATGCGCTGCATAGGCTAGTATTACAGTAGAAGTGGTGTTCAAGAATTGCTGATGTGGTGACATTAGAGGTAGTGTTCCTTTTCAGAAGCACCTCAACGACTGTTTCTATGGACAATGCCACCGTTTTCTTATTTCACACACACATACCGACATGGTATACGTGCGCACACTGCCACATTGTGGCAGAATGTTGTATTGCGTTACAACACAGAACTTGCGTGTCTGCAACTGAGCAATAAACGAACCATGATCACGATGAAATTTATATAGATAATTATAGGATTTTTATATTTTTATTCAGTTAGGATAGATGCCTATCACATAGCAGAAATAAACGCAACAAGTGCCAGTAAGTCCGATTTTGCTTGCACATCATGGCTCTGTCTGAAATGCCATACTTCCCTCCTAAACAGTACACCAAAGCAGTATGCAATAAAGGGTAGTATGTATGAATACATAGTATGCATTAAACAGTAAACGAAAAGTACCCGGCTTAAGGATAGGGAGACATTGTGAAGTGTGTGATTGCATCTATCCCATGATTCAACTGGAGCATTTAAGTATGATCCTGTGACATCTTATGACATAAGTAAAATGGCGGATGTAGTGTGTCAGAGGTTGTATGCATGTCGAAAGAACATATTGCTTTAACGGTTGAGCAGAATATACTGCATTGAAATCTAGTGCGTGCTGCTTAAGTATGCCATTTCGGATTGAGCCCAAGTCTATTTTCTATCGCAAAGCATTGTTTGAGCTACCAGTGAAGAAGGAAGTTCTGACAACTATGATATGAAATTTCGCGTGTGGCACAAAAGTTAATCATGATATCCTCCAAAGCTAAGGACATTGTTGACCAAAACGTTACTATGACAAGTGATCTAAAAAGCGATGAAGCACAGATTAAGACTGTAAAATATGTGTTCGGTCAGTGCAAAGCAAGATTGGAAATCTTCACCATCTGAAAAGGTGTGATCACTTGAGTGGTGGCCCCCTCTATGGCAAACTATATACATTTAAATAAATTCTTGCTATCATGAAGTTAAACAATCAATACATCATTTTCTATTTTCTGTATGTCTTCATGACGCTTGTATGATAAATATTTGTCCTCTATCTGTCTCTCAGCCTGAGGTCAAGAAGGCTGAAAAATTTGATTACGTAAGTACTGCATAATTTCTATGTATGTGCAAACACACAGTAAGACTACTCAAACACACACACACACACACACACACAAACATATATAGAGAGAGATTTTACTCCATGTACTGATGTGTCCCTCAGATGATGGACTATCTGAAGAGAATGGCGGGTGGAGAGTATGTGGGCTTCAGCAATGCCACGTATGTTACCTCACCTTATTTCTATGATGTACTTGTACAAATGACCATAGTGTTCAATGGAAAACACTGTGCCATTTTCCCCATAGGTTCCAGTCAGAAAAAGAGACGGGTGACAGAAACTTTGCAATTGGTTATTATCTGAAGGAGAAGAAAGTTAGTATGGTGGTTTGCAATGACTTTTTGAATCAGGAGCTGTGCCATGTTCCTCCAATAATTCCTCTCCTAATTTATTACTAGTGTTTTCCTCAAGGGGCAGACATGATCGCAGCACTTGATTTCTACTTCCAGGTGAGGGAGCTTTTCTGTATTAATGAGATTAAATGAT
Organism: Brachyhypopomus occidentalis; assembly: GCA_020368025.1. Taxonomy (NCBI): domain Eukaryota; kingdom Metazoa; phylum Chordata; class Actinopteri; order Gymnotiformes; family Hypopomidae; genus Brachyhypopomus; species Brachyhypopomus occidentalis. Next base: position 1,513,097 of record JAGXOD010001391.1, on the reverse strand, counting down.
ACAGTGACAAAAGGAATATTTTTCCCATTGCTCTCCGCTTCCGCCCTGCCCTGCAGTTGTGTTCCATTGAGGTGACATGCGAGTCAGCGAGTGTCATGGCTGCCACTCTAGCTAATGGCGGGATCTGTCCAATCACAGGCGAGCATGTGCTGAGTGCAGAGGCTGTGCGGAACACCCTCAGTCTCATGCACTCCTGTGGCATGCATGACTTCTCTGGCCAGTTTGCCTTCCACGTGAGTGTCCCACACAGGCACATACGTACAGTCCGAGTCCAAATACATATTTGTTGTAGAGATTGTTTTGTGATGTTTTGTTTCTGTCACCCGTGCAGGTAGGTTTGCCAGCTAAGTCAGGAGTATCTGGTGCTGTGCTGTTGGTAGTACCTAATATCATGGGGCTGGTGTGTTGGTCTCCACCAGTTGACCGTGTCGGCAACAGCGTGCGTGGAATACACTTCTGTCAGGTACACACTTTCTTACGCACTTTCAACATACAGAGTCTCACTGGAGAACTAATGTATAGTTTTTTTTGGATCATTTCCTCAGGAACTGGTTTCTCTCTTTAATTTCCATAACTACGACAACCTGAGACACTTTGCCAAAAAGCTGGACCCTCGCAGACAGGCGGGTCATGACAGGGTGAGACCGGATTACCAAATTGGTAGAGATGCTGTATTCATGGAATGTAGGAGACGGAAAGTGACATGAGGAAACCATGACTCTGAAATATCTGAGATGATCTATACGAGCCGTTCACAATCTGTTTGTTTTGACAGAATAAGGCTGTCATTGAGTTGATGTTTGCAGCATACAGTGGAGATGTCTCAGCACTCAATATCTGAGATGATCTATACGAGCCGTTCACAATCTGTTTGTTTTGACAGAATAAGGCTGTCATTGAGTTGATGTTTGCAGCATACAGTGGAGATGTCTCAGCACTCAAGAGGTAAAAAAAATCCTGTGGCCCTTTTTGATATGTGCAGCTTTACCAGGGCACTACACCTAATGGGCTGGTTGGGTTGACCTAAATCGCCTCCAGTGATTTCCCCTGGTTTTGGGAAACCCGACCACGTATTTTGTTTTACTGGAGTCACTAACTGTCACGGTATAACCTCAGGTTTGCATTGTCGGCTGTGGATATGGAGTTGAGGGATTACGACTCTCGGTCTGCTCTGCATGTGGCTGCAGCAGAAGGTGGCCTACCCAAACCCATCCAATCATCAAAGACTCATTCAGTCATTCTAATCACCCAATTCATCAAAGACTCATTCAGTCATTCTAATCACCCAATTCACCAAAGACTCATTCAGTCATTCTAACCACCCAATTCATCTAAGACTCATTCTAACTACACATTCATCAAAGACTTATTCAGTCATTCTAGCCATCCATTTATCAAAGACTCATTCAGTCATTGTAGCCATTGATTCATTAAAAGACTCACTGAGTCATTCTTAAGCACCGTGTTCTAAATATGACATGTTGATGTGCTTCATTTCCATTTTAGGTCATTTGGAAGCCGTTAAGTTCTTAACAGGAGCATGCAGAGTGAATCCACATGTCAAGGACAGGTAAAAAGACCATATACTTTTTTATCCCTGATTGTTTTGTCTTGCGTAAATAACACGTCTCCAAACTGTCGTTCAGGTGGGGAAACACGCCGCTGGACGACGCTCAGCAGTTTGGGCAGGAGAGAGTGGTGGAGGTGCTGAAAAAGTACCAGCATATGTACTCCCACATGCTTCTGCCTGAGGAGATCAGCACACAGACACCCAACGGTCCTGCGTTGGATGCGGAAGACGTCAGGAACATGAAGATCCTGGAGGGGTTTGTCTGATAGATGACACTGCTTCTCAGCGATACATATTCCTGGGAAGTCTATGGCCGCTGGTGAGGTGGATGTGTCCACTGGAGAAGGGCCCACGGTTCCCATAACGTTCCAGTCATGGATTGAGCCGCTATTTAGATCAAACAGACCTGACGAACAATGAGTGAGTGAATGAGTGCACTCTCCCTCTAGTCCTGTTTTGGATTCTTCCCTATCTTGGTTCTCAATGCTCCAGAGATGGATAATTAAGAACTTGGACAACAATATATTTATATTGTGGCTCACACATAGGATACAATTGGGGAACTGGCTGACAGATATCAAGATTGAATTGAAAATTTCCATATAATTTAATTTATCGGGGCCAATAGGAATATTTTCAGCAAATACAGATAAACTTGCTTGTTAATGTAAATATATGTTAAAATAGCAAACTAAAATGGTTTATCAGTGCACTAGCCTTACCAAGGTTAAATGTACCAGTTTATCGATAAAGCACATTTATAATGGGGTGAGATATCTAATTTGATCTTTATTTAAAGGAAATATGAATGCTAAACATATGTACACTGTGCAATGACAGGACTTAAGCATTTGTAAATATCTAGTTGGTATTTAAAATTTGTAAAATATATATATATATATATATATATATATATATATATAATTGTGTCTGGTATTTAAATGTTCTTAAAAGCTGCTCTAAGTGACGTCCTACAGATGGAGTATTGTCTATATGTAACAGTATACAGTACCTGCCAACTCTGCACTGAGCACAATTTAACTGAAATTAAAGCTGACAAAATGTTCTTCTTTCTATGCGTTTTTCTATTATTTTTAAACAGCTTGGTAATTATTTGGCCAAGTCTGGTAATGCAAAAACTTCTCCGTATTTGTGACAGTGACAATGAAACATCTTCTGCCTAAAATAGAGAACACAGTGCAGAACAGATCATATGAAACAAAGAGGGACAATGCGAAGGAGAATATTTTATTGAAAAAGTTAATTCACCTGTAACACTTCACAGAATGGATGTACATCAAGAGTACAATTCCAAGTACTTGTTATACATTTCTCCACATAGGCAGTATGAGTCTGACCAAACCCATCTTATAACATGGGAAATGTCGAGCTTATTAACATTTCAAGTGAGTGCATGAATACATTGATATGCAAATCCCATAGTTCAACTGCGTTTTTATTCCATTGTTAAAGACTTTAAGGTTGCTGCAGCATTAGAATCAGGGGATCTGATATTCTGCTTAATTCATCGAGAATGACCCTGTGGGAGGGTTTTGAGGTACTGCTTTTCTGTTGGAGCCGTGGGCTTTCCATATTGCCTTGTTGATCCATTGGTGTTGGCCACATGATAGTTTTCTTTTAAAGCCCTGGTGGCACCTCCAACCCAGAATGTGTGAGTATTTCCCCATCCCATAGTGCAAAAGCCGGACAGACTGGTGAGTGGAACTGTGTCTTTATTGTGTGGACCACCTTGGCCGTCTGGGTATCTATTAAGCTAAGCAAACCTGCTTCAAAGTCCAGAAGCAACCCCACTCGCTCTGGCTTCCCCACTAGCGACACAGGCACCAGCTTATTGGTGCTCATGGTGTACCACTTCCGCTGTACATAAGAGAAAACCCAGGAGGCGGAGTTTGTGCCAATGCACTCATCCCGGGGCATCGCCTCGTCGGCCACGCCCACACGGAATTCTTGGGACTTTTTGACCGTCACCTCCCAGTAGTGGCGGCCGGATTCAATATGGCTGTCTGCAAACACGACAGCCCAGTCACGGAAGCGGAGAGGGTTGTCCTGCACGTGGGAGGGGTCGAGACCCAGCATGCGGTATATCACGCCCGTGTCTTTCTTGAAGAGGTCGAGGCTGCTGTGGGCCGTCCTCTCGTCCAGCTTAAACTGCAGCTCTGGGAGACAGACAGAGACGCTTTACACAAGCTGGAAATAATGACATGACAGCTTCATAACACCTTAACAATTCAGTAGTACAACAGGCATGAATACATACAGAATGACTTCAGAGAAGCAGAGATTAAAGTGTTGGGAGAAGAAGCAGGTTTTCAGATGAAATTATGCCAAAAAATTCCATTGAAGAATTCAGGGACTCTAGTTAAGGAGGGTGTTGGTACCAACATGTAAGATTTTATATGGATTCATTTTAGATCATAGACATATATATTGTCTACCAAGATGAATAGGAGGCGACCGAGAACCTAACCTTGAGATTCCTCCTTAAGTGACAGGATCAGTAGAGGATTTATTTTTATCAGCAGTTAGACATATACAGACAGTAGCGTAGGCGTCACTTTTTTTTGTGCGGGGTGGTGGACATTGCTCACACCACCCAACCTGTAGGAATTATTTCGGGGGGGAGAGAGAGAGAGAGACCCCAAAACTACGCCTATGGACAAGTAACACTGAAAAAGCAAATATGAGAAAACACACTATATATGCAAAGCATATAGCTAACATGCTATATACGGCACAAGGTCAAACCCATAAGAGAACTCCACCGTCCGTTGAGCAAAGGCAAAAGTTGAGTTTTAGCTTCGCTAAAGTGCTGCACGGTGATTCGGTCGCATGTATGTGGGCTGCTTCACTGACTCAGTGACTACCATTACTGCCGTTTGGTCTGTCGCTGTGTGCGGTTATCCCCGCAGTACTGAGATTAGCACCGTGGCTGTCTGTCTATGCAGCTGTCCTCTCCAACTAGCTCCTCAGTACGGTGTGTAAACCAGCGGACGTTAACCTTGGACTGAAACGAGGGTTAAAAGACCTTGCCCTGGCAATCAAAATGTTTACAATGAAGTCAGTAAAATGATGTTTTAAAAATGCGTGGTGTTCACCTACTAGCTAGCGGACACGGATGGAATGTAACGTTAGCTAGGTTCTAACTTGACTTCAAAATCTGAATGTGTTGAAAATTTACAATTATTACTACCGTTCATACTCACCGTTTTGTGTGCTGGTCGCGACATACAGTCTCCGGGTTAAAACCCCTGTCCCTCGCTTATGACCAAGGAGGCCTGCGCCTGCAGTTCGGCCTGCTAATCGACCACACAAAGCCATGCTTGAGGACAAGGCCATGTTGCCCCATATGAAGTGCATCTTTTTTCATATTTAACTAAATATTCTTGCAGGTTGCTGCCACCTACAGCAGAGGAAACGTACTGCATGCAATATAAAGCGAAAACATCGTATCCTCTTTTCATCGAATTAACGCATGCTGAATACATTCATAAACGCCAATGTAATAGAAAGTCTTTATTAGTTATTCATTAGGAAAATGCTATAAATAACAATACAGAGGAAACTGATGTAAAGTGAACATCAAATGCTCAAATGGAACAAAACTCTCCAGATGATCACACTTGAGATGGTTGCTATTTAAATATTAGTTGTTGTCTGCTCCATTTGGCACATCTTAATATGAGGCAATCAATCTATCTAATTTACAATAATAATGTCTGAACTACATCTGTGAAAAGAAGATAGGCCTAAATAAATAAAAAAACTTTACTCTCAAGTTTCAAATACTAGCACGTAGAGTGCTAAAAAAGATAATATAACATTATATAAACATTTAAAAACCATAGTCAACAAATTTACCAGGATTTCTAGCCACTCAGAGCTGAACACAAATAGGACATTTCATCCATAAACAATTTCATATCAGAGCTTCAAATGATCAAGAAATCTTTCATAGACACTATAAAATGCCTGTCCTGACTTAAGAGTGAGAGAAAAGAACTAGTGGAGCAAATGGAAGTCATCTGTCAGTCACCCCCTGCAGGCCAACCCAGGTATATACCGAGTGTGTGCTGGGCTGAATGTCCCTGGGATCATCTTTACAAGCTGGAAAGGCAAAGGCTGAAAGGGTTCAGTTTCAGTTATTAAAATTCTGAGGAAAGAAAGTATATCTGACTCCACGTCCATCTACAACCAAGGAGCTGTTTAATCTTAGATTAGATTAAGATTAGTTGCTGCAACACTATGTGAACAGCAAGAGTGAAGGTGTTCTATCCAAGCATGTGTGCAGAACCATCTGTGACAATAATTGGTAGAAATCACTTCAATCCTTTGTTTGTGTATCACATCACAGCATTAAAAAGATTAAATGGGTTTACGTGTGCGTACCGGATGTGCAAGATATTGATGAAAACCCAAGTGTCGTCATCAAAGCAGCTTTTAAAGCAATGGAACGTGTATATTAATTCCAAAATAGGTTTGAACTATATAAATTGAAACCAGTTCCTCAGTCATGTCACAGCCTCCAAGAGCTGCCGATTGTTCATGAGACAGTGATGTAGCTTTGTGTTGAGGGACGGTTACTCCTTTGTGCGAGTAAAAACCAAAAGTCATCACGACACTCGTAGGGGAGTCCGTGATTATGTGCCTCAGGGCCTGTATCAAAGATATACTGAAGATCAGAAGAGTAGCAAAGTCTTCTCGGTATTTGAGGTTTTGTTCATTTTTCCAGTGCATTAGGAATTCACAGTGAAGTCATACAGAGCTAAGCCAGCCACCATGACAGGTCCAAATCATAAACCAAAACATCTTTTGTTTTTTAAAATTGCTCCCTCTTCAATGTCTTGATATTTGCTTATATGTCCATTTTCACATTATAAGACGGTACAAAACCCAGAGGCCAAAGGTCACCCAATGACTGGCCCAGCTCAGCTCTGTCCATTTATGAATGGTATGACTGGCCATGCCATCCTGTGTAGAAAATCACAGAAATTTACCGAATTTAAAACACTGCATATGCTTGTTGTATAAATAAGTCTAAAAAAGAAAACTACAGAGCACAAAGTATGTCTGAGTATAAAGTAAAGCTTTACCCCCTCAAAGTCTACATCATCAGTGCTGGATCCAAAGACAGAGCCCAGGTAGGTCAGGTGGAATACAGCCAACATGCTAAAGGCTCCATTAATACCGTACACCCAGAATGCCTTGAGAGAACAGGACACCCAGCAGGACACGCATGTAATACTCAAGTTAAACCTTATAAAACTGTACAGATTGTCCCTTTCTTACATGTTAATTCCAAACATCATCCCAGAATTTACCACCACCACAATCAAGGAAAATATACTGAACTTCTTTTAACTTTTTAAGTAGCATTTCAAAGTAAATTATACTTCATTTTCTAAGTTCATTGTGAAATTAGGAACACTGATTTCCTTGACAGCACTTATTCAATCTGAATTAATAAGCACTGCTCCCAATAAAAGAAAACCTAGATGAGTCAAAGCACTCTAAAATGTTAAAATGTATAAAAATATAAGGATTTTCTTTTTTAGGTGGGAGATCATATGTGGACTAATGAAAAGCATTTTTGCTTTGGGATTTTAACTGTAAAAAATTGTTTGGTTTTAAATGGCACGTACAGTATGTGCTAGATGGTAACACTTCTCATGTGGTAAGAGACTGCTGTCTGTGTTGCGTACTAATCATGAAATAAATGCACTCCCACCTTCTTGTGTTGGTGTTTGCAGTCTGGTGGGCATTTCTTGGAGAGGACACATGCATTAAAGACGCTGGACAATCTTTTCCTCAACACTACAAAAGAAATGAAGCATGAGGTCACTCAAACACACATGACTGAATGACTGTCATGTCATTAGGGTCTAATCGGCCATAAAGCTGTGAAATATCTGTAGACAGCAAGCCATCAAAATCAGGATAGGTACAACATTTAGTTAACATGTTTTCATTGATAATATTGAAGCTTTAAACATAGGTAGCAAATTGGCAAAATACACAGAGCAAAAAAACTGTTTGAATAAACACTATCTAACTGGAATTACAGTATGTACAAATATAATAATATTACTTTCATATTAAAAGCATTCAACACTAGAAATGTTGTATCTAAATATATTGTAGTCACTCACCATGTTCAATATACGTCATGAAAGCAAGGCTGAACAACACTGCTCCAATGTGGAAACTTACTCCCTGAAGACAGCAATTAAAGTAGCGACAATTAAATAACCCACTGGTGAGAAACTCACCAAATCACACGGGTAAAGAAAACTAGACATCGAGATCATATGGCGGTAAGAGCTGCAGAGGAACACCATCAGCACGAGCCCTGGACAGACGAGAGAGGCACACACTCACGTGAAGCAGAGTGCTGGCTGTGTACGTGAGGAGGACAGCTGGAAACACCCCACATCCCAGAGCCTTCTTGAACACGTCTGAATGTTTGGAGGAACAGCACATTAAAAGCCTATAGATTTCAAGTTAAAAGTGCAGTTTGGAAGTCTTTTTAAAAAAATCACTGAGTAACGAAGAGTTTCTTTAAATGAAGCACACCAACTGCCATCCAATACATACACGTGTTTAGCCAATGAGACATGGGCAGGTTCCAGGACGTCACCACCTCCACCATAGACCTGGGAAACTCGATGTTTAGTGGTTTAGCCACTGAAAGATCCCTGTGGAATAGAGTGATGGGATTGGGCACACAGATAGAGAGTCTTTAGGGCTAGTGAAAGAAAATGAATATAATTGCTTGGTCAGTAAATAGGACAAAGCATAAATGTGTTTGAGCAAACCATTTAAGATGGTCCTTCACTTCTGTACAGCCAGCACCTGCCAATGTGGTGGTAGTTTCACTGAGGTAACTCACAAAGTAGTTACTAAAGTGGAAGGACAGGGTATGTCTGTAGGCCAGCAACCACCTGCCGAAATAAAGTGGGAATGTTATTGTAGATTGAAGTTAGCCTTTCTATCTCTCTTACAAGAGCAAGGAACTGAATCAGAAACCTGAAATATTTTAAAAACATGTTTTACCTTGCAGCCAAGCCTCTGAAGCAGTTAGATGAAATAAGATAAAAACATCAGCAAAGGATGTTATTAAGAAACATAAGAAGTTTACACATGTAAAGATTCTGCTGTTAGCTTTCAGAACTTGAACCCTGAAATTACAGTATTTAAAAGGTATAAACTTTTAAAATGTAATGATTTACTGTCCTTAGTTTTCTGTGTTGATAATGTGCAGAGGCACAGAAATACTGAGGCCTGTTCAATTTTAAGTCAGATTGCACAGTTCAACATTGTCTGAATATGTCTGAAATATGAAACAGTGCACAAAGGATTACCTGATCTTTCGCCCTCTCTTACTGGGAGAAGACATTAAAACAGATATGAACAACGATTAGATAAGACAAAACTGAAGTGAGACCATCACAGAAGCAGCAAGCAAAAATGTGCGCAACAAATTCCCCTCTATAAGACATAGTACAGCCTCGACTGCTTTTAAACACAAGTCAGAAAAGCAGGATTATTTCATTTAGTTACATTTGAAACCAACCCTCCCTTCTCCCATGTAGATACAGCCTCTACTTACTTCCGGAGAAGCTTGTCTCCAAAGATAGGGATGAAGTAGGGGAAGAGGTATGGAGCAACACAATTAGACAACAGCAGGAACAGCTGACTCTTTGTCCAGCTGCTCACCACCTTCACAAACCAGGATGCATTCTGTGGAAAACGGAAACAGAACTTGAAGAATTTTCATTTAACGTTAATCGTTGGCTCCTTGTTTCTGCATAGACACAGACATTTGGAGCTGTAAAAAAATACATATAAAAAAATAAATATTTTTGTCACTCACAAGTTTTCGACCTTCTACTGCGTCCCTGTAGCTGTTGAAACTGATCCAAGGGCCAAATATGATTGTTCCCACAAAGTAAATATAGCCCATGAACTCCACTGGGGATGGTACGTTCTCCACGACGCCTTTGTCCAAGTCAAAGGCAAGAGAGATTGCTTTCATGGCAACAACCATCTGGGAACCTAGGTAAATATGTCACCCATAATTAAGATTTCTATCCGTTTGGACTTCTCATGGCACTGCTAATTAAAACTTAGGCATTAAGGGCAGTACTTGTTCTGTACCCTTCAAGCAAAGCATATGGTTTCGTGATTGTGAGTAGAAAAAGGCTTACATCAGAAAACAGACAGCACTGTTAAGAACATTGCAACCTTAGAGACTGACCTCTCATTTTGTGCCAACTGTTGGTGTCCATCATATGCAATTCCCTGAAACATAATGTAGACTTCTAATGTTCTGCGAGTATACAGGTTCCTTGTAATTCCTCACTACATAATTCAGGCAGGTACAACAAGGTGCTAGTAACACCAAGATCACAGGTTTGGTTTTCAGGTAGCACACTTCCATACTGATAAATATGTAAGTCGCTTTGGTAAGAGCATCTCCCAAATGTCATAAATGTGAATATAAAAAGTTTTAAAGTGAATAGAAAATTAAACTTAAAAGAAAGCAACTTCATATAGCGCTATATTGTATTGGATTCCCTAAGCCTGGAAGATTTTACTTTCAGCAAAGATGAAAATTTCTTATAATAAAAATAACATAATAAACATAAAATATTATTCTTTGGGTCACACATTTCCTAAAGTGGAAGTGCACATATGTAAGAGGATATGTGACTTGCGCACCCTAGCAGCAGGTAGATGACGACGGTAATGGAGAGGAATGGTCCACGGCTGTTGGAATGCCGGCACAGAAAGAGGATGAGGTAGCAAAGGAGGCTGAGCAACACCACCCACACCATGTGCAGCTCGAAGAACAGATAGAGTGCATAAAAGCCGCCTGCAATCGTGCTCAGGTGCTTTAAGTATGAGGGCAAGTGGCCTGCCGGTGAGAAAAGAGAAAACGTCACCCTTCCATAAGTCAACTGGCAAAGCCTTTTATTCTAAAGCCACAATTGAGCTCCATTGTGGGTACATGCAATGAAAGTCTTCATCTTACCAAATTTCCACAGCAATCTACACAGTAAGCAGATGAGTAATAGCTGCCAGACTTGCTCCAGGCCCTGTTGAGCAGTCGGTAGCAAGCAACCTGAAGCCAGCTCCTGGAAGAACTCCTGCCGACTGAGAGACCCCATTGCTGCCTTTCAGATACTAAAAGAAACAAATCACGCAACGTGATTTTATTTTAAAATAAAATACACTTGTTATGAGTGTTCAGCGTATTAATTGACCATTGCATAAAATTCCAAATGTACGAATTCAGATCGTCACACGTTGACCCAAAATGTCATACAGAATAATTAGTGGGTCAGGTCATCTGCACGCCTGCTCTGACACACTAGCTACCGTTCTCGAATTAAATGCCTCTATTCCGCAATGCAGGCAGCGTAGTTGTATCTTCTGTGGTCCGCGGGTTTGTTTTTAACCATGTTCGATGCAATATCTCTATTTTGCAGCAAATTACAAAATACAACTTAGTAAATATCTTAGTCATTTAACGCTAGTTTTAAAAGAAACTGCCATCCAAACAATTAACATTTATCCTCGTTAGCAACTCCCGTCAATCGAAATAAATGCAACGTTCGTTAAACCAGAACATATTTGGTTACTATGTGCCACTTTTCTCTTACCTGCTTTGTTCTTTTACTTGTAATTACTCAATAGAAGAAGAATTTTAATCCTACTGTGTCTGCTTTCATGTATTTTGAAGCCTGCACAATTGGTCCTGATGATGCCTGTAACCTGATGTGGCAGACTTCCATTTATGCAATCAGCTGCTGAGGATGAGTTGGTTTACCAACCTTTCTCACAGTATCTCGGAAAGAAATCTACCGTCCAATCATTTTCACAGTTGTCTATGATTAAACCAATCCGAATCGACGCTTAGCTAAAACGTCAAAAACCACCTCCAATAGTGCGCGTTTGTGTGCGCTTGTGTCATGATTTACAGAATATTTTTTTAAATTTCGTGGCTTAATTTGTTAGCGATTATTTTTGAACGATTAATTCGCGTTCTGTCTTTGCTATTAACTGCCCAAAATGTAGATAGCTACTTTTATTGTGAAAAAAAGAACTCAAAAAAGGACCAAGGCCATGGTTGACAATTGGATATTGATTTTATTAGTTAATTATTAGTTTCGAATTTATTTTTATTTGGTATTTTGATTACGCGTGGAGACATAAATCCAATACTCAAAATGTACATATAGTGGAATAAAAGGATTCGTGGTTTTTCACAAATCACACCAGAAATGTATTTAAACAATAGGTTATATGATAACAGATAGCTTCTAAGAATGACTAAAACCATGTATGTTTGTGTGTATACATTTATTGACTGAATGAGGGACTTTTATTTCAGCACATTCAGAACGATCGAATCGACTTGCGGAAGTGAATGTCCAAAACACAGACTGACAATTGAACAGTGATTTTATTACTCAACGGTTAGCTAAATTAGATCAATGTATTCGAATTTATTTTGATTTGGTGTTTTGATTACACGTGGAGATAGGAAACGTCGATGTAGCAAAATTATTACTGTAGACTTAATGTAGTCCGTGTGTGTGGGAGGTAACCATTCTTCTAATACAATAAAAGTCAACTATAGCTATGTTTCAGTCACATTACCTTCGTTGAATTAGCAGCTGTTCAAGCTGTTAAGCATTAGTTCATTCTCTTAGCCAACAGGATCTTACGAACTTATAGCTAAAGCTAACCAAATAAGAAAATAATGGCATATTTCCTCTCACCACACTTGAATTCAACACTGTGGAAGCTAAAACCTTTGGCATTGAAAACTACTTATGTAGGGTCACTGGTAGCGGTAAATCAGCGGAAATACAGCAGTAAAGATGATGCAGGATCCGAATACTTACATAGAAGTATCGTTCCAACTATGCACTACCAAAAGAGTTTGCCACGGTAAGTCACAGTTGCTTTTTTATCTAGCTATAGCGATTTTATTAAGTGTTAGTTAACTACCAAACACTACAGTGCCAGTTGCATGCTCTTTTATGTCGGGTTATTAGGTGACATTAACAGTAGGAGCCACGTTACGGGCTCGTTCGTGTATTTAAACGACATCAACTGCTGTTGTATCTTTTTGAAAAATGTAGGTGAAAGTGCACTAGATTATTGAGGGTGCTGTGTTACAGAAAAAGATATCCCCATCGGCCACACTTTGAGTTCCTCTTTAGAATATTCGATTAAAAAAACTGCATGTCCGTCAGTGTGGCATTAAAAAATTACTTTTCAATCTTCAGATTACCAGTGCCAAAACTAGAGGATACAATACGAAGATATCTAACAGCTCAAAGACCACTTTTAGATGATGAAAACTACAGGTAAAGCTAATTCTTCATGCTAACATTCTTTAAAAGAAGCTAATAGAAGTTGCATTACAGATTTCGTGTCTGTTATGTTTGCACAGCAATACAGAGAAACTGGCACACGATTTCCAGATTGGCATTGGCAAGCAGTTACATGAGGAGCTTGTGGCTCAGGACAAGAGTAATAAACACACCAGCTACATTTCAGGTGATTGGGTTGAGTCCTCTTGAATCAAACTCTTCAATACCATTACTATTACAAGAGTGGTGGAATTTGACAGGTTCTAGGGAGAATCATTGGGGGGGGGTTCCCAATGTCCCTCTATCACTTCTTGGGCTTGCTTTGGCAGTTAAGTGACTTTCTGGAGTGAAGTAAAAGCTTTGAAATGTTCGTTAGGGGAAGAGTATTAGGGGGTGGGGTGATATATGTGGTTACCTAAATAAGAGATTATGCCAGTTTAGTTGCATTCATAACCCAACAAGCTGCCGAATAACCTTTTTGTTTTGTCTAGCTCCATGGTTTGACATGTACCTAAGTGCTCGTGAATCTGTGGTCTTGAACTTTAACCCCTTCATGAGCTTCAATCCTGACCCCAAACCTGAGTACAATGACCAACTCATTCGGGCCACTAACATGGTGTGCTCTGCGGTGCGGTTTATGAAGACCTTGCGTACTGGACTCCTTGAACCAGAGGTATTCCACCTGAACCCAGCTAAGAGCAATACTGATTCCTTCAAAAAGTTCATCCGATGGGTGCCCTCCTCCATCTCATGGTTTGGAGCCTATATGGTGAATGCGTATCCCTTGGATATGTCTCAATACTTCCGTCTATTCAACTCCACACGCATCCCCAAACCCAAGACTGATGAGCTCTGCACACACCAGAAAGGCAATCACCTACTCGTCATGAAAAGAGGCAATATGTATGTATTCGATGTGGTGGACAGGGATAGTAATCTAGTGAAGCCGGCCGAGATCTTGTCACACCTCAAATACATTCTGGCAGACCCAACTCCAGCTCCTGTGTGTCCCGTGGGGGTCCTGACGAGTGAGAACAGAGATGTTTGGGCAGGGCTGCGGGAGAAACTTCTAGAAGCAGGGAACAGAGAGGCTGTACAGATAGTGGACAGTGCTCTCTTTTGCCTTTGTCTTGATGAGGAGGAGATGCGCGACCACATACACATCTCCCACAACATGCTTCATGGAGATGGATGCAATCGCTGGTACGATAAGTCTTTCAGTTTGATCTTAAGCAAGGACGGGCAGGCAGCCATTAATTTTGAGCACTCTTGGGGTGACGGTGTAGCAGTCCTACGCTTCCAAAATGAAGTCTTTAAAGACACCACAGAGAGGCCATTAGTTGGACCCACAACCCAGCCCGCTACCACGGACTCTGCTTCTGCCGTCAAAAGGCTGGAGTTCAAGCTGAGTCCTGACCTGGAGCACGGGATAGCAAAGGCCAAAGAGAACTTCCAGGCTGCCGTCTCCAAGCTCACCATCCACGCAATGGAGTTCAAAAGAGGTGGGAAAGAACAGCTGAAGAAGAAGAAGCTCAGTCCCGATGCCATTGCTCAGCTGGCCTTCCAGATGGGCTTCCTACGGCAGTACGGGAAAACCGTGGCTACATACGAGTCCTGCAGCACCGCAGCCTTCAGGCACGGCCGCACCGAGACCATCCGTCCCGCCACCATTCACACGCAGCGCTGCACCCAGGCCTTCGTTCAGCAGCCCGGCCAGCACAGCGTGGAGCAGCTCCAGGGCCTGCTGGACGCCTGCTCCAAATACCATGGCCAGCTCACAAAAGAGGCAGCCATGGGTGAGTGCTGTCACTTTTTATTTCTTCCTACATGACGGCTAGTTCACTATATTTGTAGAATGCCTGATGAATGTTGGATTATGTAGTGCTAAAAATATTAATATACAAAACAAGGGACTCTATGTAAATAAGAAGGTAATAAGTGGCTTGTATACATTCAGAATTTGAGCTTTGGTTACTTTTCAGGACAAGGATTTGACAGACATCTGTTTGCCATGCGCTACCTGGCCAACTCGAAAGGAATGGAAATGCCAAGTCTGTATCAGGACCCAGCATATACAGCTATAAACCACAACATCCTGTCCACCAGCACCCTCACTAGCCCTGCTGTCAGCCTGGGTGGTTTTGCACCTGTAGTGCCAGATGGCTTTGGAGTTGGATATGGTGTTCATGACGACTGGATTGGGTGCAACGTGTCCAGCTACCCAACCAGGAATGTTCATGAATTCCTCCAGTGTGTCCACAAGTCCCTGGATGAAATTTTTACTGTTATTGATGGAAAGCCAATTAAATCTAGTTAAGTTTTAATTCTGAGAAAAGTAATGGTAACTGTACAGTGAAGGACCATTAAGGTGTCATTACAAGACCTCAGTTTAGAGGAACTAAATAAGAATTTAACATGACTAGCATTTACTATTTAATTAGTATAAATAATGTTCATCAGTTAGAAATTATACCATGAGGTAGACCATTTCTGTGAACTAGAGAACTGTGAACAGTTATGTTTTGTATTTCACTCAACCTTGGAAAATTATTTATAATTAAATAAGTGGTGAGGGTTTTGGGGAGGTTGCTCACAAACAGCATAGGAAATTGCATCCGTGTAAAATTAATTTATCTAATATCTTTTCTCTTATTACCCAATGGGCATGTTGAGTGAGTTTTTGAAGATGAAGTAACAGTGACTAAGTGATGAATTGTTAGAATGCATTAGTGTAATGTGTGTAAGAATTGCTGAAAAAATATTACATCAGAGCTGGACGATGTGTTCATAAAGGTTGACTTTCTATCTGTGAATTCACAAGTGTCATCTTTTGACTTGTTGGGGCACTTTGATATTTTCAGCAATTAAATGAATTAGTGGTGATTTTCTAGGCAAATAATTTGTTTTTAAATTGCAACTTTTATGCAGTTAATGTTCAACCATTTTAGTGCAGTAAAGCATTGGTTCTGAAATTGAGTCAACTATTTATTAAAAAAAAAAAAACAGAACAGATAAACAAATGTACAAATGCCAAAAAGTGATCAAACAACTTAAAACAACGGTCAGAGAGAAGTAACAGTGGAATTTAGATAGGCTTGATCTTAAAATGGAGGCCGATAAGACTGAAGACAAGACACTTGAGGTCCTGTACCAGGTAGTAGAATACTCTGAGGCCTTCTGGATCTCTGAGAAATGAAAACAAAAAATGTTTAGTCCTAATTTACTACAGTCAACAGAAGCTTTAAAACTTGAAATGCTGCATTACATTCTACTGAGTTTAACATTTCTCCTTAACAAAAATCTAAGTCATAAGAACGCAGCACTGGCTAGCTAAGCTACCCAAGTATAGCAGTCATTTGTTGTCCCACTTGTGGCAAATTAAGAAAAACTGCCCTAGGATGAAATTTCATTTGTTCATAAACTGATCCCAGTGTCCACACATTACTTGTACAGCATGCATTTAAGTGCTCACATAACATGAGAACTAAGCGTTCTAAGTATATCCTTGTACATGACCATGCAGAGAACATGGATTCATAGCAGTGGTAAAAAAAATAAATAAACTAAAAACAAACATGCTTTCATGAACTAGAATTTTTTGCAGAGGAATGCTTTGCTTGTTAATATACTAAACATACATTAATATACATCACAGGGGGTTACTGCTAAACAAGATCATCAGTAGTTAGCTACTGCAACATCTAAAGTCTCAGGCACAAGCATGCTTTTTACTTACTTTGACTGGTTGACATCGATCAAAGAGCCAATTTTGGAGGTTGTGAATGAAATATGTTCATCGCCAATGACGATCTCCAGTTCCTAGAAAAGAAAATTATAGCAACTTTTCCCATACAGAGTACGCTTCTGGCAATACGAAAACGTGTAGTGTGTTTCAGTAATAGACAAACCTGTCTGCCAACCCTGTCAGGAGGGGGCCACAATGCGTCGTCTTCCTTGGTGATTTCACTGTCATCAATGATCCTCTTGAGCTCCTCCATCACACTTTTGTGGACGTACGCCTAGAATAAAGAAAGACTACCTGAAACCATCCCTTTAAAACTGAATAAGGTTTATTTTCATCTTCTATATAAAGACCTCTTACCTCTTTCCTGATCATGACGTCGTTTTTGTAGTTGCTGTTGTTTGCATACCTCAACTTTCCTGTACAAAAACAGAAAATCCCATACATGTGATTTATACCACACATTGGAGGAATCTGTAACTGACTACACTCTTTAGCGTTTATTTATTCCGCAGCACACGCAAACATCTGCGTTGCGTAATATTCAATAAGTGTGTTTCTAAATTAAACAATTGCGAGAACATTACTATAGATACACTAGCTTGCTAGGTTAGTTAGGTTAGCTAAGCTACCTAGCAACATTAGCTATCGTGCTCGCATTCTCTGAAATCTCAAACTCCTAAGTAGCTAGTTAATATACTCCAATCTAATGTCTTTAGCTAGATAGTTGTACTCATATATAATTACCAATACTATATTATATAAGTAAACAGTCATTTTAGCAAGTTCGCTGCCAAAATGTATTTCAAACGTGATTTCCAGGCCTATAACTAGTTACACTGCCGGGGAGCAAAGTCAACGTTAGCAAGAAAGCTAGTTTGCTAGCTTAGTTTAGATGGCGCACTACTTACCGTCCGGCCTAAATTCAAATTCCAGAAACTCGTGACCAAATTTCCCTTTGTGTCCCACATAGTATCTTAAATAGAAGTCGCTTGTGGACATAACTACGGTAAAAGTCAGAAACACTTCTGCAAACGTACAGCGTTGTCCCTAAACGTACAAAAGCTTTTCTTGACAAAATCGCTAAAGCCTCGACCAACAACTCGCAAACGCGCTTAGAGTCGCGTGATGACGTCAGCAACGTCGCTTCTTGATGATGCTTAGAAAGTCCTCGCGATTACCACTTCCTACAACCTCACGATTTTGATAACACTGGTCAAAATGAGCTAATTTAGGGTTGCTAATTACAAATATTATGTTTAAAATGACTGTTAGCCTACTGCGGTTGCAGCACAGACTACATTCCGGTTAGTGTCGACAAACGTTCTTGTAAATAAATAAGCAGACAGCGTCAAGGAACTTGTAGAAAATCTGCTGTGGCATACAAAAATCATCAATGAAGCGCCGTACATATTCTGAATGACTGTTGCAACTGTCGTGTTTTATCTCACGACATAACGTTGATTTTTGTTTTGTATAAACAGAATAAATTCCCCAAAATATAAAAAGTGAAAATCTTCAATTTCTTGAAAATGGTAGCCAATCAATATTTTTAACCATCATTTTAAAATTAGCATATTAAAACCTATAAGACATATACCATTTTTGTATTTAAAGCAGACAACTAAACTTTTTAAAGACCAGTGTAACGTGACAGACAAAATGATAGATGCATGGTACAAAAATTTATTTATTCTTTTTCATTTCATTTAAGCCATGTCGTTTTTTACTCTTGTACATTACAACAATACATTGTGAATAACTGAGATGCTTTCAAAGAAGTGCAAACGCATGACCCCACTTTTAATTTTAATGTTTTTCAAGTGAAAGCAGTTGTTGCACAAATGCATTGTCAGGCCTGCTAGCAATTGCTGCTTTGATAGCCAAACTATTGATTTCAGTGACTTATGCATGTGCCATTTTCTCTCTGTTAGCTGGAATCATGGTTGCACATGAATAAATCAATCATGACAAAAGTCTTAAGTGCTTGCACTACAAGGATGGTCTTATGGCACCGCTCGTCTAAGAGTAGATCAAGTACCTGGTCCACCAGGTTTAACATACTTGCAAGCTACTTTTAAA
Source organism: Brachyhypopomus occidentalis (assembly GCA_020368025.1). Lineage (NCBI taxonomy): Eukaryota > Metazoa > Chordata > Actinopteri > Gymnotiformes > Hypopomidae > Brachyhypopomus > Brachyhypopomus occidentalis. The sequence goes on along the minus strand of JAGXOD010001391.1, from coordinate 1,494,298 downwards.
AGTAAAAAGCATCAAAATGTCCAGTTGGTTTATATGAACATTTATACATACATGTTTGAGAAATCAATACAAAATGTAAGAGTCAATGAATACATTGTACAAGAATTGAAAAAAGTCTGTAACCTTTGTAGTGGACTCCACATCAAATGAAATGATTATGTAGCATTTATCATTCGTAATCACATAGGAATGTGAATTGAACATGAGCTGAGCGGTGGCTTTTGGGTCTTTCACAATGACTGATTAACCTATACTTCTATGGTCAAGAGCAGCTGTTATAAGGCATATTGCATTTGTCCCCCAAAAAAGCTGGTCTAGAGACTTTACTGAGTCAGTGTGAACCCAGCCTTGGGTATACCTGATTAAAGTGAACATATTTAGCATGTTTATTTGTAAATGAGTCAAAGCAGTGTGCCTCAAGCAGTCTACTTATGAGGCGCCAGGTAACTGGTGAACAGTGATTTGAATCAGAAAGCACTGATTTTGGTGCACATTAAATACTGTACATGAGCAGTGACAAACTACATGAACAAAGGCATAAACAAACATAAGAATTTTTGATCAACCAGTTTGTGTTTCAAAGGATAGAAGCAAAACCTGGTGACTAGTAACTTTTTTTTTTACCTAACCAAGTGACAAAGTAACCATTTCCCCCTCAAGGTAGGGTACCTTTATTTGAACTCTGACCCTGAAAACATCCAGATGAAATGTGTGTCCACCAACCGGTAGATCATCACTTCAAATCCATATTAAACAATTCATTGTCATAGCAGCAGTGCAGAAGGGAAAATGTTTCTGCCCCAACAGAAAAAACAAAGCGACGCAACCATGGTCGACAATTTTTTTTTTCTGAGGGAAAAAATTATTTTTGACAAAATGAAAAATCGTCTAAGAGATCTAAATCATCTAAATCGTCTAAGAGATCTGTTAAGGTTAGTACTGGCGTTATGGGTTTGGGTATCACTCGAGGGAAGGGTAGGATGCCAAGACGCGATGCACTGGTAACAGCGTCTTTATTTTACACAAAGCTTTGCACTTGCGCTTTAGAAAAACATACAACAAGAAAACACACATGGAGTGACTCAGACAAAGACGAGTGACGAACATTAAGTACATCGACACACATTAAGTACCTTCCAAATAAACAAAACCCAGGTGCAACACATAACGCTGACAAGACAAGCCACGGATGGAGCCACGAACGCACGGACAATGAACCACACCCAAATGAAATACATATATGGACGTAAACAGACGCAGACTACATACATAGGCGGGTGGGGGTCAGGGGCTGTAACGTGACATTGGGATTTTGTTTCTTTTCCAATATAACAGTATTGTGAGACAATAATGCCCTCTGGAAATGAAGGAAATGTAATAAAGGAAATCAATAATGAGCAAAAGCGGTTCGTTCACTACGCAAGTCCCTGAAACAGCTTATGCAGAATATCATGCAAGATAGGGTAAGCACCACTTCTTAGGCCATGAAACTAAGAACACATTAGCTTAACCACAGAATCCTGAGCTAGAGCAGAGTGGGGCCCCACGAGCCCTTCAACAGACTAGAAAACGTGTAAAGAAAACCAAACTGATTCTGTGGTAAACCTTTTTGCATTAAAAAAACTAACACTGCAGTAGCATCATGGTACATGCATGTTATACTCTCCAAGGAACAATAGCAGAACTAAATTAAAATCATTAAAAATTAATTTTTGGTCTGCCAAAAACACAGGCAAAATAAATTGTTGACAGCAGTCTTTAACATGTAAAGAGTACCATAAGGTAAACAGTTAAAGAAAATTAGTTTAAAGTTAATTTTCAAGTGATTTTTCATCTGCTTTTAAGTGCTGTTTAAAAGACATTAGCACACAGCATCAAATACAGTAAGACTTGGACACGGATATTGAATAACAATCTGTATCTATTCCAGGATTTATTCCATGTTTGGGAAACCCTGCTTTTAATACTCCGCGGAGCTGTGGCTTTGAGGGTCAGATCAACAGACTACGCTAGCTGTAACGCCAGGCCACTGAGCTTTGTTTTACAGTACACGTTCACCCCTGACTTACTCATAGAAAAGAAGAGTTTTTGCTGAAATACAGTATGAAGATAGTGGTTGTTCCTTTGGAGCAATGGTCAGGTAGCACTTTTGGTTGTAATAATTATTAACACACACCGAAAATGCTTTGGAGACAATACTACACCAATATGTAAGGTACACAGAGAAGGATGCTATAGAAGTGATTTTGAAATGTATATTTCTGCTTCAGAAATGTCTTTTAGATTTTGTACTATTCAAGTCATAAGAATTCAGTGCAGGTCTGGGAAAGTAGCGTCCCTTTGGCAAATTCTAAAGTCACCTGTACTCCACCTTTATTTCTCAAATACTCCCATAAAGAGGAGGCAGAGGGTTAAGAATAGGAATAAATAAAACAGGACAGAAAAAACAACACTGACCTGGAACAATTCTGACCAAGGAACATCCCTCCTTTACAATCAAGAGTTGCAGTCAACCAAAAAATAAATAAATAAAATAAAATCACAAACAAAAGCATTTCTTGTATTAAATACAGTGCTTGTTTGTACATACTGACAAACAGCAGGCCTCCTTTCCACCCTCCAGTTGTTCTCTACCATCCTTCCATTGTTCCCTAGGAGACAGATGGTGCGGGGGTGTCAATGCGGCCTGCTGCTTGAGTCCGGTGGTTGCCGTTTCTGCGGTGTGCTGTGCCCATTGAGGAAACCATTCAGCCGTTTGGTCAGACCACCGGTCAGAATGTCCTGAATGTGCTGCACTATCAGATTAATAGCAACTGAAAACAGATGGTTAAAAAAATGGGTCAGACATTATATCCCACATATATAATAGAGCTGTTAATTTAAAAATAACGATAGACCTAAATAAAATATAACGGTTATCGCAAAGTTATTACAAATGCCAGTTCTATTCGGTGAAAGGCCTGGTTTCACTTGTTAAAACCAGCACTAACCAAACATCAGAGAGCGGAATGATAGGGCACGTCAACTAAGAACAAATGTTCTCACTCCCGGTCTGAGAATGGCCTTGCTTGGCACCATCAAAACATCCTGCATTCCAAAACAGACTGGGCGATAGCTAGAAGCAAAACATTTCTGCAGTTCCATGGTCGTGCTGCATCCAACCTCCAGACTGGACAGCAAGGGATGCCCGCATTCACACACTCCTAATCTTACCTAGATTATCAGCGCCTCTTGGGATGATCACGTCGGCATACTTCTTCGTCTGAGAGAATAACAACAAAAAGGAGACTTCTTGAGAAAACTATCCAGTTGGGTTGGTATTGCACAACCTGTTCCCTGTCAGTGTCGTGCTCCACACAATATTATCATGACTCCATATGGACCCCCTTCCTATGCTCAGCTCTTTGAAGAGACCACTGAAGTAAGTGAATAGCAGTTAAAATGATTCTGCAGGTGATCACACAGTCCTTCAGCATACATTGTGAAAAAATGTAGTGTGTTGAGATTTCATTTCTACTAATCAGTGACAAAAAACAGTAAATGAAGGAAATTGATTGTGTAAACAGCACTGCATGCTTTAGGGCATATATATGAACATTAGGCACACTGGGAATAATATATAAAGACAAAATATTTAAAAAAATATATTTTTTTAATAGCAACCCAGGGCGCTCATTATCTCTTTGGCAAACGTCAAAGAAAACATTACATGTGTGCTAGTCACAGAAAGAGCAAAAACTGAAAGTAAAATGAAAAAAATATAACAAAAAACTACAACACCTGCTGCAATGAGAAGAAGCAGTGGTTAAAAGCATACAGGAATATATAAAGACAGGAAGACCGTTAAACTGAATAGCTGTTAAGAAAAAAACATGCACACACAATGACCACAGACCTCAGTTCAAACCTGTCTGTTTTATGACCTTTTGATAGATATTTAGAAACTACTAATAGTACTTCAAAAGGTCAAAGCCAATTTATAAACATGTTAATATGGAAACATTGTTTGGTAACAGTTTTTATTTTGTTTTGTCTTTTAGCTTTTGTTTTGCTTTTCCACTACCAAAGCAAAGAAAGAAAGCAACATTGCCTAGTGTTTATTTTGTTGTGTGTCCTATGTTGATTTTAAAGGTGAACACTAATGAGTTCCACCAAAATTGTAACTGGGAGAAATGTGGTCAGCTCATAAAAGTTGACGTGAGAAATGACTCAGGCAAAACTCACTGGCAGGCAGAACTCTTCGAAGGCGGGCTTCACAAACGTGATGTACTGACTTAAGATCTGCTCCAGGTCCCGTCCTCTCTCACTGATGTCTCTCAAAACTGAAAAACAAAACAACAATAAAACTGGAAACAGTCCAAATGACAATTGAGAAACACAAAGGCCACAGAGCCAATGTGACAAAATGTCAAACAGGTGCAGAGACCACCTGAGTGAAGTGTGTTTTCGTTTCCTAATGGATCTTTTCTGTCCCACCCACCTCTGCGTGACAGTCGCGTATCTGCGTCCGTGTCTACAAACAGCTTCATCTGAAACAGGTCCCGGATCTCCTGCGAGTAGAACATGAGAATGCCTTCAAACAGGACCACGTCAGCTGGGTATACAGCCACTGTTTCCTCCTTCCTGTGGGAAAGGAACAGCCCAAAGCAATACAATAAATAGCCAGATAGAAAAGGGGGCCATTTTCATGTTATAGCTGAGTCAGTCCATGTTAGAGTCCAAGTAAACAGGACAACTTGCTTATATAGCTTATATTAAGTATAACTCACATTAGTTGCTTATATAACGCATATTACGCCTAGTTTCTTTTACTAAGAACATAGTGGGGCTACTGTGTGCACAAACACATTGCCACTGACTTCAAATTAAGCAGCCATACGCTAAGCAAAAGTAACCATAATCATAGCTGCTGTGGCAATCCAGAAACAGAAGCAAGAACCGACCTGGAATGGGTAACAAAGTCATAGACAGGGATTTGAACTGTTCTCCCTTCCATAATGTCCCACAGTGTCTTCACTATCAACTCATTATCAAATGCATCTGAGGATAAGAGGGGAAAAGGGTGAGAAAGAAAAGTATCATTAGGAGCTTCTAAAAGCGGATAAAGGTTACCAAAAGGTTACCACAGATGAAGTGACTGATGTAGGATAAGACTGACAGCAGCTCCAGTTAGGTGAATCATACACACACACACACACACACACAAAGGGGTGGTCTGTAAAGGTAAAGGGACTGCAAATAACTTTGTGACTAGCTGTTTATACTCACATATGCAAAATGCATTGAACAATAATTTAATCGGTAAAGAATACGTTATGAAAAGGACGCACAGGCTCCTGGACATTTTGCTTTAATATGAGCCACAGCTAATTAACAATAATGGGGAGTCAGTCAGCTGTGTTTCACAGAAACGCATGTCAGGCAATGCAGAACAGAATGCAGAGTGTACATTAGAGGAAAAAAATGCAAAGATTAAAGAAATAAATGGTGTGTAATCCACTTATTAACTTTGTAAGTCATTAACAGTCTTCAACCACCAAACTCTGTGATTACATTACCATCATCTTACCTGGATGGTCAAAGTTGAATTGTCCTTTAAGGGCTCTAGCCTTCTGTTCTGGAGTAAGCACCTTGTAGAAGCTGTCTTGGCTGAGGATGGCAACTTGCCTTTGGTGATGGTCAATCTTATTCTGTCCAAGAAGCTCCATAATCTTCCCACAGACTGATGACTGTGGTAAAATAGGAGGAATAAACAACATGGACTAAATATTAAGGTAAGATTTATAAAATAAAAATAATTCTGATATCAAACAGGTTACTAGTAGGATACAATTTTAGACATCATGTCTTAAAAATATGTTTGAACTTTTAAAATGATTTTCTTGTTTGAGGATAATGATGCATAGAGACTGCATATGTATCTGAAGTCACATGGATATTTAGCATTTCTTGTTTTTCATGGCTTCCCTGGCTGTAAACCTACTGAGAACTCGATGAACTCTGGTTTCTAAGTGGTCTATTTAATGACTTGTGTGTCTCTGTTTTAAAGGTCAGAAGGTAGAGATAGTTTTAGTCTGTATTATTATTAAGTTTATTCTGTTTTATAAGTGTCTGCATTAACAGTATTTACAAAAGCAATAAGCTATCAATGAATATCATGCCTAATGGCTTTTCTGAAACAGTGACTTCTTGCACCATGCAATGTAACCACCTGCCTAGCCAACATCAAGGTTTAACTGCCACTTTACAGTGATCATCCAGTATAAGCTGAACTTTCACACTTCCAATTTATTTTGTATAGTTATGACTTCTTTTCACATGAGACTGACCCCAAAATACTTTTGACAGTAATCAGTGTGTCCGGTATATACCGTGTACAGTTATATCCTGTTCCCTGGTTGTGTGTCATGGTCTGACGTCAGTTCCAGGCAAGAGTACATTTGACAACCTTCTGTTTGGCAAACACGTTCCCATGTTCCATCTGTGATTTCTGTATGTTTGTTTTTCAATACAATCTCTTCAGTATAGTTTGAAGTTCTCTACGTATGAGTTTTCTAGACTGTCATCTATCATTTGTAAGCGTCTTTGGGTTTTTGAAAAGTGTTATAGCTTAAACCAAGTCTACTCCACTTCAGAACAGTCTGCTAAACTCATGCTACACTGATAGCACTGATAGCACCCTGTCTTTGTGTAATCTACACTACTTTGATACTGACCAGGCCCTAAAACAATAAGCTAAAGAAAATGTCTATTGAGATTGCTCTCTTGATTACAGAAAGATATGTAAAGTTAGCCCAGGTGTTACAGCCGCCTAGCTGTTTTCTGGTTGAAAAGCTGTTGCATCAGATACTTTCATATTTTTAAATGCTGACAAAAACTGTTGCATTTTCTCTTTCAGAAACCACCCAACAAGACACCTGCGCTCAAATTCCCCTCCACCCATGAACACGGTCTAGACACATTGCTGGAAGGACTTCTGCAAGTATCTTCAGAAAAATATGGATGTTTTAACCAACAATATTTAGGTCTGATCACTAATTTGGATAAAGCTATATATGAAATGTAAAGTGAAAAACAATGCACTGTATTAACTATTTCAACAAGTTTAAGAATGAACAGAAGCCTTACCACAGCACAATTTACAAACTGCTATTCATATTATAGCCACAAACAAGAGTGGGCTGGTTCCAGCTGCTTATAGTCAACTAGCAGTCAGGTTTCTGAGTCACAGTAGTGTAAAAATCCAAGATATGAATATAAAATATGACAAGACATGAAATTGGGAGGTGGTGGTGATACAACAGTATGTACAGTATTGGTATTGTACTGGATGTACAGTATTGACAGAGACAGAACCCACCAGGCCTGCCTGCAGAAGCCACCAGGCCTGCCTGCAGAACCCACTAGGGCTGCCTGCAGAACCCACCAGGCCTGCCTGCAGAACCCACTAGGGCTGCCTGCAGAACCCACCAGGCCTGCCTGCAGAACCCACCAGGCCTGCCTGCAGAAGCCACCAGGCCTGCCTGACTGGCTGTCTATTCATCTCTCAGACTTTACCACCATACCTTCCACAGCTTCTACCAGCTGTAGCACTGCCTGCCTCAATCCACTTAACATATAATCTGCAAGTATTCAAGCTGTAACTACACTTTGTAACCAATTATAAACACATGCTCCCTGACATGTCATTCCATGCTTTCTTTTGATTATTCAAAGCCTCTAGAACGTAAGTGTACAAATAGAAGCTAGTTCAATCTTAGCACCACATACAGCTAATACAGGATGTGCTGTATTTAGACATAGGTCACATAGGTCAACTTGTACCTTGTACCAACAAAAAAATGTAGCATTGGAATTCAAACTCAGCTTTCCCCAGTGTCACCCCTAACCCCATAACCCCGTAACCCCACCACTGAGGTGGGAATCCCCTTTCCTGGGGCACCACTGCCCATTCCAGCACTCGCAGACTTAACCTTGTAGTCAAAAGAACAAAAAACTATCCAGCCCTCGCCAGTGCTGACTAATCATTCTTCTGCCTTGGCCTGAGGCTCTTCTGTGTACCCAACAGGACCCACTGCAGTTTAGATATGTAATGCCAACGCCACCCAGACTGGACAGAGCACCACTGACATGGCACATGGTCATTAACAAGATCAGAAAGAACAGCCAGATATTCTTACATCCGGCATAAATAAGCAAACTGTATAAAGCAAGCTTCGCCATTTGGCAGAACAAGCATGGAAAAAAGTGTTAATTCTTTAGAACTACATACATTGATTGAAGTATAAACATCTGATGAGGGCAAGTGTTCAGCAGAAGTAGCATCTCCGATATCAATCAACATGGTGTCCTTAGAGGATCACGTCGAAGACATAACATTAAGAGTTGAGATCGAAAGCAAGCAAATATCTGAGACACACATGCGCAGCCAAATAACAGCACTGACTTCAGTGCGGTCTGAATGCAGTGCGGAGATACAGCACCTGCCAGCTGAGGAACACGTGTAAACAACCAATGTGGGAATAATTGTGATATATCGCTTCAGGAGCTTGGCTCAGATACATAAGGCGTTCACGCCACAAAAGATCGTTTCAGTTTGGTGTGCCGCTGACCCCAATATCGTTTACCTGTACCGACTCCGCATATATCTATCTTTAGTAGCTCTGCTAATCAATTAAGCAAAGTAAAATATTTGAATACATAGACATGTAAAACTAATTAAAACTACAATGCCGCTACCAATCAAACAAAGGCTCGTTGTTCTTTACGACTGTGCGTTATGTTTAAAATAAGACGCTCACCGATGGCTGTGCCATATCCAGTCAAACGTCTAGATCAGCTGTTAACTGTATTTCACAGCAATATGTCCACTTCGTTAAGATAGCTCGAAATGAAATGGTGTCGACATACTAAAATGACACTATCGGATGATCTGCAAGCTAATTCAATGAATCTGGTGGAATCTATAGGCAGGCTTGCGCAAAGAGCCCGACAAGGGAAAGAAGCATTACAACAAAAGCTAGCTAGCTAGCTAACCTAGTCCATCTGCTTTACACATCAGCCACAGCATCCGACAGTAGCATAATAATATGTCATATTTAAGATTCATCGTGATACCGAATAATGAGAATGGCGTAAACGAAATTATTCTGGTTAAATACTTGTTAACAAGTTGACCAGTCTGGCAGTTTGTGAATACCGGGTGGGCCAGCCATGCGGCTATGATAAACATAATACAATGGTAGAATTTGAATGGGCAGAAATGATGAATATGTCGTCGTGCTTCTACCTTCAGCATCGCTTGCTTACGTCTATTGTTAATGATAAAGAAGGTTGAAAAAAAATGTAATTTAGAAAGTTATGGTTTTCTGTAGTAAAGTACAAAATACGTGTAAACCGCAAACTGGCTACTACTTCTACTGCTAATACTGTTTACATACAACAGAATTAGCCAGTAAAATTACTATTTTACGTTGCATTAAACTAAAAGTTTTATCGGACAATATAACCCTTAGCAAGCACATGTAAGGTCTGACATGAACCACGCGGTCGGCGCGTCGTCATCCACAGATACGTGGATGCATCCCAATCAGGTGTGTATGTTTTTTGGGTTTTGTCTTGTTTCATTTTCTTTTATTTTTTGTATCGGAGAACAAAATTAAAATGCCAACCTTTCCGCTCGCAGTGCCTCCAGCTACCCCGATGAGGAAAGGCTGGCGGGCGGCGTTCTCGTGTTCATCTTGATTGTCCAACTTCGCTTCGCTGTCTCCTGCCATACTTGCTGTCAGTGTGCGCGCAGACGCTCAACGCTGGTTTTAGCAAACCGGGCGCTCCTCCTCCCTTCCTCTCAATTTTGCCTAGCTTTTTCCTTTGTGTGTGTGTGTGTGTGTTTGTGTGAAATTTGATACAGAAAGACAAATCTATGATTGGTCGGACGCATGGGAAACGATCTGTGTATATTAGTAGTGCAAGCTAACTTATGATGATTATCTTAACGAAAGGTAAATCAGCGTCCGACAACAAAACCTATTAGAGTTAAATAAGACATTTAAATTAACAAAATGTCAAACAAAGTCGTTTTCTAGAAAGACCCCAAACCAATGTCCATATGTTTTACAATAAATGTAACTGTTGGTTACAGACCTTTAGTAATCATTTACATGTTTCCCGAATTATATTTTACAATTGATAAATCTCGTGCGATCTCGTATGCACTTAGCGGCCTCTTTTTAAGGCATACCTTGCTGGTACTGTACCTTTTGTCTTCAGAACCATGTTAATTCTTCTGACAACAAGGTGCTGGAACCATTCCTCAGAGATCTTGGTCCATCTTGATATAATATAAATATAATTATATGTAATTTGCAAATTTGCCAGTTTCGTGTCCTTGGTCTGGCTCTCCCATTCCATTACATACTCTATTGCTCTATCGGGTTATGGTCTGGTGGCTGAGGAGGCCATTTGAGTACAGTGAACTAAATGTTCAAGAAAACAGCTTAAGAAAACAGCTTGAGATGATGTGATGCGTTATGTGGCTGTAAGTAGCCATCAGAAAATGGTCAAGCTGTGGGCATAAAGGGATGGATATGGTCAGTAACGATACTCAGGTACATTATGGCAATTAAACGATGCCCAGATGGTATTAAAGGCCCAAAGTGTGCCAAGAAAATATCCCCCATTACACAATCATCAGCCTGAACTGTTGATACAAGGTAGGATGGATCTGTGCTTTCATGTTATTTATGCCAAATTCTGACACTGCCATCCAAATGTCCCAGCAGAAATTGAGACTATTATGGGCATTATGTTTTGTGTAATGTATAAGTAATCATGTTAAAAATATGTTAAAGTTAAAACATATATAACGTATTACTATAACTTTAAAAACACATATAAAGCAGATAATTATTCTATCTTATTGTCATTTAATGCAGTTACACTTCAATGTCCTGCTATAGCTGATATAACTGATCTAGAGCATGAGCTCAAAAGCTGTCTTCAAAAAAAATGTGCAGTGGCTGCTGTTACTAACTTGCATCTCTATAATAAGGAAAGCCATTATGTCTGCTTTCCTCTTTCCTATTCCTGTTTGGTGAATGAAAGTTATTGTCTATTACTCATTAATTAAAGGCTAACTTCTGCTAACAAGTGAGCAAAGACTTCATTCTGTCAATCAGGTGATTAAAACTACATCTATTCTGCAAAATACACCATACAAAACACAGGTCAATTTTAAACTTTCTGTTGCAATTCTAAATTTTCTGTTGCTTCAAATAAAAACTTTCTGTTGTAAATATGAAAACAAAATTGGTTAATTGCAGAGTGCCTAGAGTTTATTTCTAGTTTCCTAGGATAGTGATATATTCCATTTGTTATCTTTATGTTAATGCATCCAGAGACGTGTGTTCCTTATTTCAAATACTAAAATACAAGTGTCCGTTTACAACAGAGCTTGATAGCAGATCACGTATTCAGTAGGAAAACAAAAAGACAAAAGTCTGATGCAAAACATTTATGATCTCAAATTGGAAGGATCAAGGGGCACAGCTAGCCAGCTTCCTTGCTGTTATATATGCGTGAAAAGTGTTCCATTTTATCAGCTTTACATTTATTTACAACTAACAATAAATGTTGGTTACCCCATAACGTAAACTGTATATGGCAAACCTCGCTGGTTTTAAAAGCGTTGATGTAGGTTACGACCACTAGAGGGAAATGAACTGACATGACAACAAGCAAAGTCACCAGCAAAGAAAATGTCACTTAACGCTGACGCTGCTAATTGATCGGAGTGGTTAGCTCGACCTCTACTACATATTTTATTGTATAGCTAGATTATACAACTTCATACTTAGTCAATATGAGTACCATGTTTGCAGACACAATACTTATTGTCTTTATATCCGTTTGTACAGCGTTGTTGGCAGAAGGTAAGTTCAAGTAAATTACATTAGACCTGCTATCTAGCGAGCTAGATAGCTGACCTAGTAGCTAACTCGTTAGCTAGCTTGGTAGCTTAACCGTATTCCTATCTTTCTGGTATCTTGCTTGACGTCCATTGTATTCTTCTGATCGTGTAGGTATAACCTGGGTATTGGTGTACCGCACAGATAAATACAAGAGGCTCAAGGCCGAAGTAGAGAAACAAAGCAAAAAGCGTAAGTATCGTTAGTTGTATTTGTATGAAATTAGCCTTTGCATCGTTAACCAATAAGGTTAATTTATTAGCTAGAAAATGCATCAGGTGAAAATATAATTGTATTTCCATTAATTTGATTAAGTGGAGAAGAAGAAGGAGACAATCACGGAGTCTGCTGGACGTCAGCAGAAGAAAAAGATAGGTATGCTACGAGAGGCCATTAGTTACTGTGTGTTCTCATGCAATCTTCAAGTAGACAATATATTCACATAGACGGTAATAGATTACGTAGAGTCTCAAGAAGATTGGTTTTTAACTGAATTATTTTTGCTGCTATGTAGAGAGACAGGAGGAGAAACTGAAGAACAATAATAGAGACCTCTCAATGGTAAAACAGTAATGTGTATCTGTGTGTGTGTGTCAGCGTGTGATTCTTGTTTAAAAATATTCAACATGTTTAGTTAGGTTTAAACGCCTAAATTAAAATGATTTTGCATTATAGGTGCGAATGAAGTCTATGTTTGCCATTGGCTTCTGCTTTACAGCGTTAATGGGCATGTTCAATTCCATGTAAGTGAACTTGCTCATTTAAATACATCATACAATGAGTTATGACATTTGTTTTAAAGGCCCTTCAAAGTTGTTGAAGGGCTTTGTTTTAGTTTTTTTGTTTTTTGTTCATTTCAGCTTTGATGGTCGAGTTGTAGCGAAGCTGCCCTTCGTTCCTTTGTCCTACATCCAAGGCCTTTCTCACCGTAATCTCCTGGGGGAAGATTACACTGACTGTTCATTCATCTTCCTTTACATCCTGTGCACCATGTCCATTAGACAGGTAATCCTAAAATGTCTGCCACTGCTTAACTGAGCAGAATCAAAAGTGAATGTATGTGAAATCGCGATTAGAATGCAGTAATCTCAGTTAAACATATCTTATGTCCTGGAGAATGGCCACATTTTAAAGGTTTTTCTTTGTATCTCACATGAATGTTCTACAAGTTGTTTCAGTGAATAATTTAGCATATGTAGTTTAATTTCTGATCTGTGGTCTCTTCATTAAACCCCTTTCCTCAGAACATCCAGAAGATTTTGGGTCTGGCTCCATCTCGTGCTGCCACCAAACAAGCTGGTGGATTTTTGGGACCTCCTCCACAAGCTGCCAAATTCTCATAAACTCTTAGGACAGTAAGCAAGCTCTCTTCTGTTGGCTGCAGGAAATGGCTCCCTCTAGTGGGCATCAAGCAGCCAACACTCCCTCAACACGAGAGAACATTGTTTAAATGAAGCAGCTACCACTGTGGTCTCACTGTTTTCTGATTTGGGTGAACAAATTAGATCATTTTTGGGACTTGATAACTTGGAGGTTATGTATTCAGATATTCTCAAATGGATAGCATAGCAGCTATAAAGATGTAATACAAATAAGAGTTGTTCCTTGGGGATTATCACAAAAATTTAATTAAACCACTGAAGTGTTAAATGTCATGCACTGCTGTGTAACACCAAAATAATTCTACACAAACACCAAAAATAAGCAGATCTGAGCTGCTGGAAGTTTTAACTCCACATTTGTGGAAAGTCCTCCTCTTGGTCCCTTAGGCAAACTGCATGGAAAACAGAAAATGCTACTGAATAATTCACCTATGGTTAAATGGTAAATTTTAGTGTTTGTCATATGGATTTTGTAACAGTGGAATCTGTGGCTGCCCTGCACAGTACAGATGGAGATTTCTGTGCTTTTTCATTTTATTGCAGAAAATAAAGTTTGAACTCTATAGTATTTTGAGTGCAGGTCTTAGACAAGTAATACTTCTTAACAACTGTCTTTAAACTCAAAGATTATTTTTGTTTAGGATTTTGGTTATTTATGTGTGAGGGGGGTTGAATTAAAACATTAACTTGTATTCAGTTTTGTATTATGCATTGTTAATTCTATTTTTTCGTGCTGAAATTCGGTACTGAAATAAAACAATTTTACACCTTGAGTATGTGGTTTTCAGTAAGATCCTGAACAAGAAATTAAATGGTCGAAGTGATTGTGACACTGGTCAAGTTTACACACGATAATACTACAAAAGTCGTGTTTGCAGGGGTGTAGCAGCAAATTCTGGGCCCTGTACACTCTCAATGTCAGTGGGCCCCTATAAATGCAAAAGAAAATCAGGATTTTTATGGGCCCCCCTCCCTACTCGGGCCCTGGGTAGTCAGGTCCACTTTTCCCCCCACTACCACGCACATGCGTGTTCGTACACTTTTTTTTTTTACATACAACTGCTTAACATGTGAATGTTGCAACTTGCAGATAAACTGCTAACAAATATTTTGCGTCTTTGCGTGATGATCGCGTGTCGTTACTTAATAGAGATAAACTAAACGTGCTAAACCAAATATGCCATTAACTGCGGGAACGACAGTTTAAAACTCGTTCAACGCTGCTATTACGCCCATCTTACGTAAACACAGTCAGTATATCCACCGCTGGATTTGATTGGTTAGCAGACGCATAAACGTACGTTACGTTCGCATCTTAAAGGGGAATAGAAATCTGCTGAAGGCCTTATATTGTACAAACACGTCAACGTTGTCAAGGCGCTCACGCTAAGGTAGATATTTAATTATTATTCTATTTGCAAAAATATCTGACAGTTAACAGTAACTGAATCTAGCGTTGAGTGTAATACAATGTTTAAGGGCTTTAGGTGCATGTTGCATAGCTAACGAGCTACACAGTTACAGTAGTTTTTGACGTATTATGTAATACTAGTAAGGAGTGAGTACTCTGTTGTTGTCCGTTAACTGATGCATCGAGGAGATATAGAATTTTCAGATTTGGCTATATAGCTACTGAGATGTTTTCAGTGAAATTGCAAACTGCAGCATTTGTACATTTGAACAATTGAACGTTTAAAAGCATCAGTAGATATAAGCATAATGGGTTTTTCTCGCCCTTTTACTGAAGTTAAAATTTGTATCTATATGTGAACATTTCAGTTTAGAATGGCTCAGCAACCGCTTCTTTCGTTGCCCGAGTTTCGCAATGTATCCACCGGCAGTGTGGTTGTCAAAGAGCCCCTGAACTTCTGGGGTGGAGCGAGAGTTAAGTCCAAGGACACGAAGAACTCTGAACCAGTCTATGAGCCTGCAACGGGTAAGACTTAACTCAGGTTAACGTATCCATTTGTCTACGTGTAGCCACAGAGATACCATAAGATTTACTGCCCCAGTTTTACTGTCGTGTGTATTTTGTCACTGATTAACTACAGGTCAAAAATGTCGCATTTAAAATTGCACTGCACTGTACATGTCACTTCCATCCAAACTCGCCCTCAAATCTTGAAGCACAGTGAAGAAGCTCCCTTTGAACTTGTGTGCACATGTCCATGTATAATTCCGTGCTTTCCCAGGTCGCGTGTTGTGTGACATGATTCCCTGTGGGGAGGAGGACATAGACCAGGCCATAAAGAGTGCACACACTGCTTACCTGAAATGGAGTAAACTAGCTGGAATGGAGAGGGCGCGGATCATGCTAGACGCTGCTCGTATCATTAGGGTAAAGAAACCAACACTAGTATTGGAGACGTATATACGATGCAGAGACGATTTTTTACAGTTTTTATTTAGAACAGATATTCTAATAATATGATGTACCATAAGTTTTAATGTCCCGTCCCGTTATCTATTGGTGCAGCATTTTGCGTCCAAGAAGTGAATGCAAAGAAAAGTTCAAATGTATAACGTCCCAAATAAGTTTATTCATAGATGTCCTTAAATTGTAGGAATTTTGTTATTTGTAGCAAACATAGCTGTAGCATTGTTGAAAGGTTAGTATGCTTTTAAACTACAATTAATCTATAATCTTTGGGTCTCGCACATATTAATTGGCTTACGGGTTACATTTTGGACGAGCCTATTCAGAATGTGTCAAAGATCTTGTTCCATGTGAATAGGAGCGCAGGTCTGAAATAGCAAGACTGGAGGTGATCAATAATGGCAAGTCCATCACTGAAGCTGAGGTAGACATCGACGTGGCCTGGCAGTGTATCGAGTACTATGCTGGAATTGCTCCCACACTAGCAGGTAAAATACGTTTACCTGACATTTCCACAAATGCATGCTGTGTGCATTTATTGGCTAATAAATTTTTTTTTCTTGCTTCTAAACCGGTCTGAGCTGGTTGTGAACCGGCCTGAGCCAGTTGTGAAAGTCTTAATAATGTAGAAAACTCTATATACAGTGTTTTATTGCTTCTTACGAGTAGCGATTGTATAGGGTGTATTCTTTCGCATCATCAGGCCAGCATATTCAGCTTCCGGGGGGCTCCTTTGCCTACACTCGTAGGGAGCCGCTCGGGGTGTGTGTGGGAATTGGTGCCTGGAACTACCCTTTCCAAATCGCTGCTTGGAAATCGGCCCCAGCACTTGCCTGTGGTATGTGCACAGTTTGCAATATGTTACTGTTCCTGTCACCACTAGCATGTCTTCATTGCTGACGCTTCCCAGCTGCACTAGGTTTTGCAAGACTCCAGCATGCTCGCCAGAAGTTCCTAATGCTATCGTTACCGACTCGGTCTGTCATGTTTTCTCTCTCCAAGGCAATGCCATGGTTTTTAAACCCTCTCCCATGACTCCAGTGACTGCAGTCATTTTGGCTGAGATCTATAAAGAGGCTGGAGCACCAGATGGGCTGTTTAATGTGGTGCAGGGAGCAGCAGAGACTGGAACCCTGCTGTGCCACCATCCCATGGTGGCCAAAGTGTCCTTCACTGGCAGTGTGCCCACTGGCAAGAAGGTATGAAGGACAAAACATTTAGGTTATTGGATGTGTTTTGTTTTTTTTTTGTTTATTTGTTTGTTTTTTTTAGTGCATGTGATGCTGGTTACTATGAGTGATATAAAAAAAGTCCTGGGAACCCCAAAATTCTACAGGTTTTTGTTTGGTCTGCAGCAACAAACTTGATTCAGCTCAATTCCTCAAGTGTGTGTGTTTTGCTATGATAAGCATTTAGATCTTTGAAGAACTCTAGCTTTTCATAAATATGAATTGCTTGAATTTGTTTTTAAAGATTTTCCTGAGTCTGTTGTAAACATCCAAAATCATTTTGCCACAGTGGGAAAGGGATACTTTTAACGAGCAATTAAAAAATGTCATTGCATTTTCATTAGCAAAGCAATTGACTGTATTCTGTTAACACAGTATTTTTGCTCAAAAGACATTCATTATGTAAATTATTATTTATGTAAGAATAGAAAGCATGGGCTCAAAATAGTGCCTTTATGCTATTGTGGAGTTTTTTTCTGTTCAGTGCCCCCATGAAAAACAACATGGAGTAAAAAACAAACTGTTGATGTGATGTGTCATCTGTAAGGTCATGGAGATGTCTGCTAAAGGAGTGAAGCAGGTGACACTGGAGCTGGGTGGAAAGTCGCCACTTCTCATCTTTAAGGACTGTGAGCTGGAGAATGCCATCAAGGGAGCCCTCATGGCCAACTTCCTTACCCAGGGAGAGGTTGGAATTGCAGTATTAATATTTTCCTGTCTTGAAATGCCCAAATGCGTCTTGTTTTCTTATGTATATTCCATGGTATATTTGTATGCTTAAGTGCAGACGTATTCAAATCACAGTCCTCAAGGTCCAAGAGTCAACTGTGATGACAGAGTGGCTAAACAGTTACACTAATCATTGATTCAAGTACAGAGGATCAGATTTGGATTTGAATACCATTGTTTTGGTGTGCTGACATGTTATTTGTGCTGATTCAGAGACTTCTGGCAAGTCCATTGTGCCTTTATAGCAGATAGCATTGTATTGTTGAAATCAAGACCAACCACAAAATACAGACTGACTAGAAATGATAAACCCTGTAGGAGTAAAGTGAAGTAATGTATTTTTATTGCTTTCACTAGATGAATCCTACACTGAATACGCAGAGGCAATACTGTAATGTTGCTGTTTTTGTTGCAGGTGTGTTGTAATGGGACAAGGGTGTTTGTGCAGAGGGAGATTATGAAGCCATTTGTGGAGGAGGTGGTAAAGAGGACCAAGGCCATCTCTATTGGCGATCCTTTACTGGAGGGCACACGGATGGGAGCCCTGATCAGCAAGCCTCACATGGAGAAAGTGCTGGGCTTTATTAACCAAGCAAAACAGCAGGTGCTGTTGCACTCTCCTTTAAAACATTAACATTAATTTGGCTTCTGCCATATTTTCTATAACTGCGTATTTAATTTTTGCAAAGCTTTGCCTATCAGAGGAAGTTGAGATGTTTCGCGTCTTGTTTTAGGGAGCCAAGGTGCTGTGTGGTGGAGAGCCATTCATTGCCAGTGATCCCATGCTGAAAGGAGGCTACTTCCTGTCCCCTTGTGTGCTGGGTTAGTGAGGTGGCATATGATTTATGTATGCTGGTGTTGGTTATGAACTTGTGTGTAAAATGTCCTTTCATCACACACAGATGACTGCAGGGATGACATGACCTGTGTGAAGGAGGAGATCTTTGGGCCTGTGATGTCTATTTTGCCATTTGACACAGAGGAGGAGGTTGTGCAACGAGCCAACAACACCACCTTTGGCCTGGCCTCTGGAGTCTTCACCAGGTAAAATCACTATGGCCTCCTTCACTTATTCAGGATCATCCATGTAAAGGCTTTTTTCTCAGGTGTTTTCTCAGGAAACGCAACATTTAATTCCACTTATGTTTAGGGATATAGCTCGGGCCCACAGAGTGGCTGAAAACCTTCAGGCGGGAACCTGCTTTATCAACAACTACAATGTCAGTCCAGTGGAGGTCCCATTTGGAGGCTACAAGATGTCAGGTATAGCTAGTAGAAACTCGTGACTCATTGTTTGATAATGGTATGTAATGGTTCTTTTACTTTGTGTTGTAAACTGAAGGACTGCAATTCACAGGACACCCTTCAACCTTTCTGTCCTCTCTCCAGGTTTTGGCAGAGAGAACGGATTGGTGACCATAGAGTACTACTCTCAGCTGAAGACCGTCGTGGTGGAAATGGGAGATGTGGAGAGCCTCTTTTAAAGGGTTACAATTGAGCCATACCATTACGTATGCACATCGTATGACGATGTAATTTACAAACTTCAGTAAAGCTGTGATGTAGTGTACTACCTTTTTCATACAGTGTAAACCTAAAAGCTCCAAAGGCTCCATTTTGGAGTTGCTTTTGAAATGGTTCTGATTTATAGCCAGCCAAAATGTTTCAACACTAAGTGCCTAATATCCATTCATCATAAAACTTGCAGCTATTCTCTCCGGGCTTCTTATTGCAGTTATGTTTTGAAGCAAATTCCTGTTCTTGCTTATAATAGGTTGCATTTTGACATCAGTAAGATTTCAGACTTGTCAATGTCAATTTTTCAACATCAATTTGCAGTTCTGTCCCATGTGCAAATAAAGTAACCTTTGCTATGCAGAAATGTTGTCTGTTTACTTTTCCTCGTTTGCCTTGGGTAAGGACAAAAGGGTTTTTTTGCTGTACTTTGTCCCCTCAAAGACCTTTTTTATATGTTGAGTTCAACAAGAATTTCCTTGAGGGGACACTACAATATATCATGTGTACAGATCACAAGGTTCACATGGTTTCCAGATAAACATGAAGTTCCATAAAGAGGTAATTCATCAGCTGTTCAAAGGGCTTCCAAAGCTACAATAAGGTGAAACTCAGTTCAAAACATGTTTATGTTCAAAACCTAAACTGGTACTAAATGCTATTTTGAAAAAAATCTGATGTAACCTCTAACAACCAACCAGACACAGTTCTAAGACTGAAAAATGGATCAGTAGTTAAGCTTTTTTTTACATTTCTTATTTGATTTTGCATATATTTTGGGTATAACTGCAAACAGCTGCAACAATTAAACAGGAAAAACAGCCATGACTTCACCATTTTCCTCACACACAAAAAACAACATATAAACACACTCAACAATACAGTATACAGTATTTTGAGATGTGTATGCATCTTGCCATCTGAAGAACTTTAATAATAACTTTCCAAACTTTCAAATTTTCTTTCCAATACAATGCAAAATGTCTTCTTTCACATCTACATGTTTTGAATGTGTATGTTTTTCCCAAAACAAAGCTGTCAGTCCCCTCGCCTGCAGGAGTCCAAGGTCAATTAAAGTTACCTGTTTCGAGCTAATATTGAAGTTCTCAATTTACTTAGGTTAAAGAGAGTCTGCAAAGCATAACAGAAATAGAGATGAACTAAGCTCACTGTCCACTTTGAAAATGTTAAACTGATTCAAACTGAATTCAACATTCAGATTAGCATCTTACTTTTCAACTCTGAATGATACACTAAAATCCTAAATGCCCTTTCAATACAACAGAATCTATTTAAACACTCAGCTTATGTCTCATTAGAACTTCTTTAATGACAAGTATGATGAATTTGCTTAATTCTTTGGTAGTAAAAGCTCCTTCATAAGTAATAGCATTATACAAGGTCAGCAGCCCCCTACTGACCTGCTAGGTCAAGGTGCACGAAATGCACCTTATGTGAGTTTAGTTATCCTGTGATCTTGAAACCACAGAATGAGCTCATCTTTAAACACTAAAAGTTGTTTTCTAGACACCATACCAATGAAATTCTAAAACAAATAAGCTTTCAGGGGAAGAACATTGTTAATACTGTGGAAGAACATTGTTAATACTGCCAGTCCAGTCACTTAAACAATGATTTTTTAAAATAAGAATTAAAACATGATGATGCCCACCACCCAACTTTTTTCCTGAGGAGATCTCAGTACAAAAGCTTTATTACTCCTCGATGGATTCTCTGTTTTATGTAGTCATCAGGACAACCTAGCAAGAACAATAATCTGTCCGAGAGCTGAAGGCAAAACTAGAAAACTCTTCACAATACATGGGACACTACATCCATCCATATCCTAAGGCTGTAATGCAGATGGAAAGAGGGGAAGAAAGGGTCTACGATCCAGAGTCCAGGGTGAAACATGAAATATCCATAAAATGGCCTCCAAGGATGAGCTGCTAAGGGACTGCCTCAAACATATGAGGAGACATGATCAGCGTAGAAGCAGTGGAGTCACTATGGCAGGATAAGCCCCTCTATGAAATGTACCACTGACAAATAGCAGAGGTGGCTGACATAAGCCAATCCTACCAATGGCTTAAAAAGGCAGGACTGAAGGACATCACAGACGCACTTATCGTGTTAATGCGAGATCAAGCACTAGGTAAATCAAAGCAGATGTGTATCACATCGGACAAAGATGCAGTTTGGAGGAGCCTCTGAGACAATCCAGCGCCCCTCCGGCAACCCTCGTAGATAATGCCCTGAAGATACAAGGGAACAAAAAAAGGGTTCCACGATGTTCTGAAACGTCGATGGACACAACGTGTATATGAATGTACATACTGTTGATGACATTTTCTTATTTTTTATACTATTTATTTTTTTATTTTACTTATTTATTGGGGGGATGCAGTAATAAAAGTTCAACGTGTGCTACAGTCACTTCAAAACGGAAACGCGCTTCCAACACCATCCTAAATGAGGTTATGAAATTGTAGTTCTTTTGACGCTACAAAATCGAAATTAAATCGTGTTGATATTGCTCATAGAACAAATTACCTTGGTGAGTAATAGTGTTTTCCTCTGTGATTCCCTAAGTCTTTTCTTAATTGCTAGTAATAGCGCTCGACATGTATGAGTTCAAAATCCCGGCTAGACAGGAAATCTAGTAAGATAGCTAGCTTAGCTCCGATGGCTGTGAAAGTTTTCCTGTTTACATCCGCACTGACAGCGCTAGCTTGTCGGTGAATACCCTAGGCCTCACTGCACTCTGATCTTATTTAATCTAAATTGTCATAAAATGTTTATTTGATTCGTCGTAGTATGCGCTAACAAAAGGTATTTTATAAGACAACTGAAATTCAGGTGAGTTGTGACAGTCTTTGCTAATGTTTTCATGGCAAGATATGGTGACGAAATAGGATGTCCAGAAATTTAAATTGAAACACGCTGCTTTCCATTTAGCTACTGTATGCAACTGTATTACTTCATTGCTACAAAACACGGTGTTGCACTTCATGGCAGTCGTCCTGTGTTAAATGTTTCTACATGCAGGTCAGTCTGCAGTGAGCTAACCTAGCTATTTAGCTAGACGTCTATACTCTACTACAGAGACGGACCACAGCCGAGTAAATGAACGGTATGCTATACTTAACCGTAGTCAGCACCACACCTCACACTTTTTAATAGCCTTTAATACAAACTAAGCAAGATAAAAAAAATCAGATTATACGTTAATATGCACAGCGAAACATCAGTGGAAACAAATACATTTCCAATAAGCCTGTAGATGTTTCCTATGCCATACATTCAGTGAAGAATGTCCTGTGTAAGATTCCCTTTGATTAATCAAAATGTGTAGGCAAAAATAAATAAAATCTCCATGAATATTGATATAAAATGAATATTCAGTTTTCAAATACCATTTCCCACTCACTTCTAGAAAGAATCAGTAGGAATCACAGTCACTGTACCGCCATCTCACGCACATTATCTCTGATGGAGCAAAACGAGCATAAACCAAAACAAAGGACATGTTTAGTGTACATGTTTATGTTGTGTTATCATGCAATTGTTTACTAAGTTACATAGATCCTTGTTGTGCATTCGTTTAGATTTTTATCAGTCGATTACACTTTCATGTGGGCCGTGGAAAATTTATGGTGTGTTAATTGGCCTGTGAGTTGCCAAAGGTTGGGAACCCCTATACCAACTCAAAATTCACCTGTTCACCTTGGACTATTCTTGGTCTGCCATCTTTTTATGTACTGTCTAGTCTGCTATGATACCTCCCCTTCCCTCTTCTTTGTGATGTGTCCTTGAGGTTCTTGAAGGGCACATGAAGATGTAATTTAAAAACATTATTATTATTACTGTGTTTTCTGTTACATCAAAGACCAGCCTGATAATGGTGTTGCACACCCCGTGGGTGATGCCAACTCACCGAGCACCAGAGTCCCTCAGGTATCTCCAGGTAAAATAAAAAATATAAATCCCTAACTTATTATCGATGCTGTTCTGTGGAATTCTTAATGTACGCTTAAACTGAAGCCATTTATTAGTAATATGAAGTTTTGTTGTGGTCTGAATTTTTTTTAATGAATAAATAAATAAAGATCCCCCTGTGGTGTTTTAGATAAGAGGAAAGATCAAGACGACACAGAAAGGAGGAGCACACTAAAACAAGAGGAAGACGATGCTAAAGATCATCTTGGTGGAGGTGACATTGACTCCCCTCATGAAAAAACACAGAGCTCACCATCTACAGAAGATCAGGACCCTTCTGACACTCGTAAGTGTGGGTTTGTTTGTATGTTTTGACACTCCCACATACTCTTAGCACCACTCCATTGGGTTTCTGTGCGTAATAGATGATGTTGTCAACAAAGGATTAATCTGTGCATTAAGATTATTGTTCTGATTGTTTTGTCTTTGAACATGTGCTTGGAATGATGACCCCACTGCTACCCTTGATGTAGTAGAAGATAAGATGCAGTCTGAAGATGAGGACATAGAAGGGGACAAGCCCCAGCACAGGAGTGAAAAAGGTATCCAACTTAAGTATGTTTTATTACTGAACATAGGATATTGGCGACCTTAAAGGAGCAATAAGTAATTTACCACCAAAAAGTAGCAGCAAATGTATGGAAAGTAAATATTTGTTTTCCACTACATGAAAGACAAGGATGAAAACCACCTGGATGATTTCACTAGTCCTGTGTCTGGTGTTACTTTGTCACAAGTAAACCCAGAAATAAAGCATTCACATGAGAGCGCAAAGGGTATGTACTGTCTTACTAAACACATTTTTTGGGTGGAGCTGTTTAGCGGGATTTTTTATTTACTAAAGGTATTTGTTATATATTGGCCTCCCTCTGCCTTAGACAAACACCCAGGAGAAGGAGACTTTCACTCTGCAGAAGAAAGCCCTTCTCCTGTAGTTGGTTTGGACATTTCCAATATCAGTAAGCATCGATTTGCAAAGTCAGTATGATGTCTAAAAAGGATCACTTGCTATACAAAAACTGTAAATGACTTAATTCTCATTTCTTCTTTTTCACACAGAATGGTACATAGTCGCAGTATTTGTACTTATAGTTGCTATACTGGCTGGATATTGGATTCTGAAGGACAAGTCTCCACCTGAGCAAAACAAATTTAACCTGACGCATGTCTTCCATCAAGAAATGGACAAGGTTCGGTTCAGCTTCCCCAGCCAGCCCAGTGAACTCTGGAGAAGAAGCCGGATTCACCTCCGGAGGCACCTGCAGATGACCCATCCCACTGAGCCTGTGAGCCTCCTATTGACCTCCGGTCGTGGAGCTGAGAAGACGCTGGCCTGTCTGGCTCAGCGATTAGCTGCAGCGTTCTCCACTGCACTCAATGCGTCTGTCCTGGACATTGATGGGGCCAGTAAGACAGAACAAGACCCCGAACAGGTCAAACTGGACATTGACATAGCACTGAAAGAGGCCTTTGAGGGTGGTAAGCGTTCTGCTGTTATTCACCGTTTTGAAGAGCTTCCTCCTGGATCCACGCTCATCTTCTACCGCTACTGTGACCATGAAAATGCTGTCTTTAAGAAGGTCTTCCTGACGTTCACTGTGTTGCTTGAGAAATTGGAACTCTCAACCAACAATAGTCTGGGATTAGTGGAGGAGATTGTGCAAGACTATTTAAAAGAGAAGTTTATCTCCTCAGACAGGACAGCCATGTTTAATCAGATGGATGTAGACAAGCTGAGTGGACTCTGGAGCAGAATCTCCCATCTCATCTTGCCAGTGGCCCCAGAACACACCATCGAACAGCAGGGCTGCTGGGAGTGAGGATGACTTGCGTTGAACTGAGCATAGGACAATGGAAGCTCTTTGTACTTAAATCATAGCTCTTGAGGGAAATCACCTCAGGGATTTGCTGCTTTTACCTCTTTAAACTACTTACTTTTTCCAAACGAGGCACTAAAGTGTGTGTTGAGTGTGTGTGTGTGTGTGTGTGTGTGAGAGAGAGTGAGACAACTGTAACTTAATTGAATGCTGTACAATTAAAAAAAATAAATAAATCAGAGCAAGGTAAGGTCACATTTCTATAAAGAGATGCATTTCCAGTCTATTATGATTTTTACTACAGCCCTAGTAGAGTGACCAACCTGGCATTACTAGTATTGCTATTTCTTTTTATTTAGAAAAAAACTCAAATAAATCTAGTTTGAATGCAGGCTGAGCTGAATTTCTCTGTACATTAATTTTAATTGATTGGGCTGTTTTAAGAATTATGATAAGGTTTTTTTCTTTTACACTTTTTTGATTAAGTAATGGCTGTCCCTGATGTTATTTAAAATAGTTGATTTTATATGTGGGGCGAAAAGTAATAAATGTTGCTTTGTTGGTACAGTGTGTGCCTTTTAAATAAATGTTAACAGACTTGCCAACTTCATCTTCTTCACTTAGTCCATTTCAGGCTTGCCGTGGCAATAGAGTGAACAGAGAAGCCCAGGTGTCCCTACTCAAGCACTTCCTCCATCTCCCAGGCCAGCCAGGTGTGACAGTCCCTGCCGATCCTGGGTTTTACCTCAGATTTCCTCCAGGTGGCTGTGCTTACTGTGTCTCCAATTGGAGGCAAACGGGCCATACAGAAGGGCAGCAGCTCTACTTTGAGCCCTTTCCAAATAGCAAAGCTAAAATGGCATCAACCCTGCTTCCCTTGCGGGGGAAAGCTTACTGCAGTCACTTGTATCTATGATCTTGTTCTTTCAGTCATTACCCAGAGGCATATGTTGGGGTGGGACCATTGAAGACACAATCTCTGTCCCAGTTGGGAATTATTCTTGCTTCACTTGTTAATGCAGTTGTTCAGCTATACTTTCACCAATACATTTAGTGTTGAATCACTGGTCTTGATGTGGAGTGCTTATAATTCAAATATATTGTGGCATTTCCACTCTCTCTGACCAACACCAAAGCTTGTGCAGGCCTATCAAACAACCTTTCTTGAAATCGTTTTGAAAAATTGCTTGATCTTGTGACGAGTACCGTTTCCGGAAATGGCTGGTGTTCATGTAAATGTATCCGTCAAAAACGTCAATTTAGTTCCCTTTTCCCACTAGCTAGTGGTGCTGGATGTAAAAAGAGTTTCATTAAAAGTGTTCATTCCATGTAAAATAAATGGACCCCACTGATTCTGAAAGAGAATATGTTGAATCGAGGAGGCGAAGCACCAGGCAAACGCCTAAAAAAGGTTTGTCCAATCATTCGAGTTTCAACCGAATTAACGTTAGCTAGCTTATCTTGTTTCACTAACTTTAGATGGCTAGCAAGCTAACTAGCTTGCTTACATATTAGCTAGTTATCTAGACAGCATTATTCGGTTTGTTGGTTATGAATGGATTAGATAGACTTCAACGATTAGCAATCAGCTATATGTTTTAACAATAATAGCAGGCAATTTAAATTGGTTTAAATGCTAGCTAGCTAGCTAGTTAATGTAGCTGGATAAAATAAACTTACTTTCGTTTTGTCTACGTATGATTAACTAGACAGCTAGTTTATGAAACTTGTAATGCTCATTAATCAATAATAAAACACCGTCAACCTCGAAGCATTTCTTATGTATTCAAACAGATATTTTGATACTTTGGGTTAGAATTCTTAATACGAATATATGCTCTGTGTTCAGCTATGTATGCTGTTGATGTAAGACCGAGAATTGCTAAAAAACGGAGGAGAGAAGTTCAAAATGATGCTCTTCCCGCAGCTGTCAACGGGTCCAAAGAAAAGGAAAGCACATTAACTAAAGATGAAGGTAAGCCTTTGAGACAAAAGTTATAATTCCACTGTTTTGTAAACGAGAGAAGAGTTGTTATCCCACTGATCTCATTGATATTCAGAAGTAGGGTCTCCGAGTAAGATTGGAAGGCTACAGATGGCAGGGGATGCCGGAGATGGGTATGAAAATGGTGAGTCAAAAGTCCCAGAGGAAATGGAAGAGGCTGAACATGCAGATCAGGACCAAGACATGAGCTCAGATGAGGAAAGTGAAAATTGTGAAGCTGTCATAAAAAGTAAGAGTTATCTTTTTGTATTAAAATATAATTTAGTCAAAATGTTAAGGAGAGTTAAGGATCAATAAAAATATTTCTGTGTATTTTGTTAGAAAAACATCTCATTGAGGAGAAAAGTGTCGTCAGAACTGTGCACGTGGGGAATCTAGAAATGGAAGAGCAAACAACATTACATAGCCAAAGGATTGCTCATCAAGAATCACGAGATCCAAGACTATCCAGGCTGACACGGTATCAAAATGCAAACTGTGACCCTCAGACTTCTTTAAAAGGTTTGTCATTATGTATGAGGGTTCCTTGTTTCTCTACCGAGAACAATATCTCAGTTTAGTTATTTATTTCCTTCATGGTCATTTAATTTTCTCCACAGAACCTGCAAGAGGAAGTGCTGCTTCCATCCGCAGCAGGCCGCAGAAGGACAGACCTGAGGTTTTGACGGCGAGGAGCAGCATAAGACAGTATCGGGAGAAAATGGAGCGGAAAAGTTAGAATTGAGCATTACAACAATTCCTGTACTATGTGAAGGTCTCAGCAGCTCAATTTGATATGTGTTTTCCTGTTACTTGTAATTAGTATTATCTTTCTCCTTTTTCAAAATTTACTATAGATGTTCCAAGAGCTGAACCTCAGGGTTGGGACAGTTACCCATGCTCAATAGGCCACACAGCACGGATGCACCAGACAAACAACCTTTCTCATATAAAACAACAACTACACCACAGAAACGCAGGTAATGATCCTGTCTTTGTGTTTCTGTATATTATAAAGATCTCAGTTAATATTGTATTTACCTACATACCTTTTGAACAAATGTTTTTTTTTCCATTCTGTTATTATTTTACTCTTTATTCTTGAAGAATCAAAAAAACCCATCCTCACAAAAGCAAGTTCAACATCCTACTCTAAAGGTATTTTCCTCCATTTCAAATGTTTTTTTTTTCTTGGTTGGTTAAGCTGATATGTGGTAACTGGTTGTGTTTCTCTCTACAGGCTCTATATGGCATGCATGTGGGGTTCTACATTGGGCTCTTTTCCTGCTGGTCTCACTGGGTTTAGGCTTAGTGGGTTATCAGCACCTTCCACCCTCAACTGCAGAGCACTGGGACAAGATGGCTTCCAGTCTAACTTTGGAAGCCCAGTTAGCTGCACTAAAGCTCATATTCCCCAGCCAGCGCTCAGAGCTCTGGAAGAGGACTGAGGTCCATCTTAAAAGGCATCTCAATCTAAGTGAACCTAGTGAACCAGTAAGTATGATCTTGACCTCCGGTCGTGGAGCTGAGAAGACGCTGGCCTGTCTGGCTCAGCAATTAGCTGCAGCGTTCTCCACTGCACTCAATGCCTCTGCCCTGGACATTGATGGGGCCAGCAAGACAGAACAAGACCATGAACAGGTCAAACTGGACATTGACATAGCACTGAAAGAGGCCTTTGAGGGTGGTAAGTATGCTGCTGTTATTCACCGTTTTGAAGAGCTTCCTCCTGGATCCACGCTCATCTTCTACCGCTACTGTGACCATGAAAACGCTGCATTCAAGAAGGTCTTCCTGATCTTCACTGTGTTGCTTCCTGTGAACGAACTGAACTCTGACCTCGCTCTCAGTGCTGTGGAGGAGCAGGTACATGAGTATGTAAAAGAGAAGTTTATCTCCTCAGATGGGACAGCCACCTTTAATCAGATGGATGTAGACAAGCTGAGTGGACTCTGGAGCAGAATCTCCCATGTCATCCTGCCAGTGGCCCCAGAACACACCATGGAACAGCAGGGCTGTAGGAGGTGAGAGATCCCATTCCCAGTCTTCACAAGACTATGGGCGTATCTACTGGACTGTGTCTGTGGATTTGAGATAATGCCACTTTAAATGGCTAGTTAAATTATTTCAATTATACAATTACAATTTTTACATTTTGCAAAACTAAATCTAATTAGACCTTTTCTAAAACACCTGTTCAAATGTCATTTCTGATGCTTTAGCATTGGTCTGCATTTATAAATTTAGAATACATGAAAAAGAAAAATTCATACCTAAAAATCCACTCTAAAAATATGAATGGTGTGTCATACTCCTTTAGCATATAACAGGGGTAGCTTAACGGTGCCCCTGTAATCTGTGCTCTTTTGGAGTTTCGATTATTGTATTACCTAGAATGCCTACTGCAAATAACCAAGATCTTTATGAGGATCAGAATGGTACATTAGATTAGGGTTGGCATTTAGTACAGAAAGTCATGCAAAGGTATTCACAAGGTTGAGGTTAGGCACCTGTTCATTCACTGAACATCCAAACTGTACATATGATTCAGTTTATATTCAATCACTTGCATTTATTGTATCCTGATTCTTATTGCTATTTAAAACTTGGTTTTGGCTTGTTATTTTGCCGCTGACTAAAGTCACGATTAAAGTGTATTTTTATGTACTTGTTCAGGGTTTTTTGTTGCCAATTTAAACTCTTTGGGTTAGTTTCCCTAGACCCAGATCAAGCTTAAGCCTAGCCTAAAAGTCATTTTCAGTGGTGACTGAACATTGGTACTGCATCGTAGTCCAAGACCAGGATTATGCAGTGTCCACAAAACCAGCTGTGAGAAACTGATTTGGTGACAGGGACTGGCCTCCTGAGGGTGCTCTTGACTGCACTGATTCTCTGTGATCATGAGCCATGCATCCTATTAGTCAGGGACCAGCTAAAAGAACAAGTTAAAACTTGGTCTTTAGACTATACACAGAAGAATCACTGATTAAAATATCAAGGACTAAGGTTATAGCAATAAATATCACTACAAACTCTGAGTCCGAAGAAGCATCATCAGAACATGGCAAGCTGTAGTTGAGGAAGTATTTGGCATGAGTCAGTATGTCAGGGTGCAAAGTACAGTGGTTTGATTACATCACAATATGATGGTGGAGTGCTGATAGATCAGTCATGAAAAGGACGGGATACTGTGTATAGTTATTTTTTGCCTCTGTTTGAATTTAGTGCACCTGCACACTCAAGGAAATGATAAAACAGATTGTGGTTATGAAAATCAACAAACAACTGAAATCTCATAAATCAGTATACCCTGGAAGAAGAAAACTCTAGGGACTAAGGTCAATATAGTAAATATTGACCTACGATACTTGCATTATATAGAGTGTTTTCTTAAGTTTCATGGAATGAGGAAGTTTCTGTATGGTGGTGTGTTCTGTAAATGATTAAAAGGTATAGTTAATAACTACACCTGAAACAAAACAGCAAAATAAAATGGTGTCTGACCTATATAAATCATAGGACAGAATAAAATAGCCAGAGGTTGATAGCACTCAGTGTAAAGTAAAAAAGAAATTGAAAGTGATCCATCAACTGTAATTGCTAATGTAGACTAAATGAAAGGTTCAGACTGAAAAATCTGTATAATATATTTACATGTTTAATTGACTCATGAATTCTTATTACTGTCCTTAAAAATGTTTAAAATACAGTATTATAAACAACAAAAAATGGCACTTTACATTCAGTGCACTAATTTATATTCAATATACACAACACACTATATGTTCAATAACAAATTCAGCATGTGTGTGACTATACCAGATAGCAAGATAATACACTGGAAAACTGGAAACAAATCTTAGAACAGACAGTGAAACTCCATTTTCTAAATACATTAAGAGCTGATTAGCATTCTTACATGTTAGCACATTCTGTGGTGTATATTGGAAAGCGATAATAAAGTGTCATGGGCTCTGCCTTTACTTGTTCCTACACAATAATATTCCCACTATAAGTGCTACAGTGAAGGAAATATTTACCAATGTTATGACCAATGTTATCACATAATACCAAGAAACCTGTTGACAAAGAAATAAAAGAAGAACACATACATAGTTGGGACAAGTTTTGAGATTTGAAGGGTTTAAACAATCAGAAGGAGGAATCCTCAGAACTGAGTGTGTAGAGTTTGATCTGATGAATGACATTAAGCATCTTGCTATAAATTCTTCAACTATCAAAGTATTACAAAGATTACGTTTTGGATTATTTCAAGTATTAATCTTACCCTCTTCTGGGAGGAAGCGTCCTTCTGTTCATTTGATGCAGTTCTGAGTTGGAGGTTTCTCTTAAATTTCTCATATATATAGCTTGCAAATAGCAGCAATGTGCAAGCAAAATAAACTCCCATCACTACAGGTAACCAGGAGCAGGGCTTGGAATACTTCACAAGTAGAACAAATATTGCTGCAGCTATGAATGGAAGATCACAAGACAAATTGGTCTATAATCAGGATTGTTGCATCTCATAATCCAGATGGGATGTATAAATTTTTATGAATTCAAATCATCTTGTCTTTGAATGTGGTTTACACTCTGTTACAACTGTGTTATATATGATTGATTACATTTATGTGAGTGAAATGTGTGCTGGCCACAGTGCATTTCAGTGGCCACTGAAAAGGTGAGTTTTTCGCAGTAATTTTGGTACATTTCCCAGATCAGAATTGAAATGCTGAAAACTACTTGTTCAACTTATGTCATCTAGTCACTTGTTCCCAACATAAAAGCAGTTTCTTACTCTGGTGAACAAATGGCAAATACTTTGGCACAACCATGCAAATGATGTGCAATTGTCAGATGTTTCTTACATTGTCAATTGCTTTTCTTAAGGTGATTGTGTGTTATTCTTGTTCTTGTCCATTCTCCCCTGATAAACAGCAACCTAAGGATTTCCCATTGTGATAGAACTGACTGATGTTCATTGACAAATCATTAATTTCAAGACACAAACTAAATTTGTGTTATGGGCTTTTGCAGGTAATCCATTGTGTATTTCTGTTTGTAGGAATTGTTTTGAGAAATACATTTACTCTTTTGCAAAGTTTAACGATGATTTGAGAAATGCACCAAAGTGACTAAGAAAAACTGTAAAAGAAATTATGAAAAATCAAAAGGCACTCTTACTAGTAAAACAAATATTTGCAAATGCAACAAGTCCAAGGCTCCAGCAGAAAAGCCTCCTTCTGGAAAATGTAACACAACACAAAGATATTTAACAGGAATGTGATTTTAGATACAGGAAGTACACAAAAACAAGTGCATCTTTTCATAACTTCACTGCATTCAGGGTGAGGGTGCATTCATATGCGGGCCGGCGCAGATTTCCTCTATGCCAACCCCCCCAGCCCCACATCAACGCTGTAAAAATATGATTCCACCCTCCTAACGCAGTCTGGAGAGCCTGTTTTCAAATTGTTACTAAATATGTCCCGGCACCCACCTCCCCAAATTATTTTTGTTGAACCGGGGCTGGTTGATATTTATGTCTTCCACAAGTTCACCGTCATTTTATATTACCTACGCACTACATTTTGTTAAAATTCAAAATTCAGATCAATTTTAAGTCATTTTAGCAGTAGATGTTCATATTTAGACTACAGCAAAATCATGTTAAAATAGGTCAAAGCAACACTTACAACTCATGGCTTGGTCCACTGAAAACAATTAGGTTTGTAAGAAAGGTTTGGCACATGGTCAAAACCATGACCAATCCTGTCAAAAAGCTGGCTGCCACCTACATATGAGGAAATCACACAAATACTCACAAAAATTAGTCTTTATTTTTTGCAAACATTTACTGTTTAACGAGTATAACAAACCTACTAGATAGCATTCTTGATAGCATTAAAACAGGAAATGTTTTACTGTTGTTTGCTTAAGATTAGAGATTAAAGATACACTAAAAAAAAAAACTTCAATTGCGATTCACAATTAGCAAAGTACTATGGTCCCAGATTGAGTTTAGTCTCTGCAGGAAACTGGCCTGTAATGTTAAGACATAATATAATAGTAAACAGGTGCTGTAGATGTATAATAGTAAACAGGTGCTGAAATCATGTACAGTTGTGATCAAATTTATTCAACCCCCACTGAAATAAAGTGTTTTGGCCAGTTTGACATTGATTTTGATCATTTCAGTCATCTTATTTACAATTATATCAAAGAGGCACTTATAAATTAGACAAATATAACATAATATTTATGATGGAATAACCACAAATGTCTTTACTGTGCTCACATCATTATCAGTTTTATTCAACCCCTAGTGACATTATTTTTTAGTACTTAGTACAACATCCTTTTCCAGTTATGACAGCTTTCAAGCG
The DNA here is from genome assembly GCA_020368025.1 of Brachyhypopomus occidentalis. NCBI lineage: Eukaryota > Metazoa > Chordata > Actinopteri > Gymnotiformes > Hypopomidae > Brachyhypopomus > Brachyhypopomus occidentalis. The sequence continues at coordinate 1,460,911 of JAGXOD010001391.1, read as the reverse complement.
TGAAGCATAGCTTGATACAAGTGTCTTGCAGCGACCTATGGGTATCTTAGCCCGTTCTTCATGGGCAAAAGCCTTCAGTTCAGTCACATTCTTAGGCTTGCGCACTGCAACTGCCTTCTTTAGGTCCCACCAGAGGTTCTCAATTGGATTTAAGTCTGGTGATTGTGATGGCCACTCTAGAATGTTCCAGCCTTTCATGTTCAACCATGCTGTAGTGGACTTGGATGTGTGCTTCGGATCATTGTCCTGTTGGAAGGTCCAACGTCTCCCAAGCCGCAGGTTTGTGACTGACTCCATCACATTTTCCTCCAAGATCTCCTGGTACTGAAGGGAATTCATGGTACCCTGCACACGTTGAAGCTTTCCTGTACCATTAGAAGCAAAACAGCCCCAAAGCATAATTGACCCCCCGCCATGCTTCACAGTAGGCAAGGTGTTCTTAAGCCTGGTTCTTCCTCCTCCAAACATAGCGCTGGTCCATTGTCCCAAACAGTTCTAATTTAGTTTCATCTGATCACAGTACACTGTCCCAAAACCTTTGTGGCTTGTCCACATGACTTTTGGCATACTGCAGTCGACTTTTCTTGTTCTTTGGAGTCAGCAAGGGGGTGCGCCTGGGAGTTCTGGCATGGAGGTCTTCGTTATGCAGTGCGCGCCTTATTGTCTGAGCTGAAACTTCAGTGCCCACATCTGACAGGTGTTTTTTTCAGTTCCTTAGCAGTCACGCGGGGATTTTTCTCCACATTACGCTTCAGGTAGCGCACAGCAGTCGCGGTCAGGATCTTCTTTCTGCCACGACCAGGTAACGTTTCCACTGCGCCCTTTAACTTGAACTTGCGAATGATACTTCCGATAGTGTCTCTTGGAATATTTAACAACTTCGCAATCTTTTTATATCCATTGCCATTCTTGTGAAGAGCAATAACCTCTTCTCTTTTCTTCTGGGACCATTCTCTTGCCTTCACCATGCTTGTAAACACACCAGTAGATGCCTAGAAGGAGCTGAGTATCACAGTCCTTTTAAATCTGCCTAATTGGTGCTTATCATGCTTGATTGCTGCTCGTTGACATCCAGAGGTGTTTTCAATACCTGATTGAAAACACTGGAATGAACCTCTGTTCTTAGGAGTGGTAGTCGTAAAGGGGTTGAATAATTGTGTCAATGAAGAAATCACAAAAAGGCCATTTAATACTTTATGACAAAAACAATTGATGCTATCTTAGTTGCATTTAGCTCTTTAACAAGTCCTTGTAAGATTTCATTATGAACACAATTACAAATGTGCACTGAATTCCATAAAACCCTTCGCAGCATTGGGGGTTGAATAATTTTGATCACAACTGTATAATGTACCTGTCCAAATATTAGTAGATTAAATAAATCTGGCAAAGAAATTCTTACTTGTTTAGCAGATATCAGTACGAGGATGAAAGCAACCAAGGAAAATACCAAAGAAAGAATCGACATCACCTGGGAAAAGATGGGACTGGTGAAAATGCATATTTCTGACTTGGATTACTTCATCATGACTCAACATTGTTTGAAATGACAACATTTTGTGTTGAATTTCTAAATTTTTAGTTAGACTAGATTTAAGTTAAACATTAAATGCATATATTCATAATATTTTAATTCATTTCATAATATTTCACTGTTTAGGCCTCGGGTATCTTACCATCATGCACGTGCTACTTCTGTGTTTTCTGTGTTTCATTAGAGAAGGAAAACACTCGGCAACAGACAGGTAGTTCAGCAATGATAGAATGAGAGATATTTCAATCAACTGGGACACAGGTGTGCACACACACATACACGTACACACACAAACAACAGTTACACAATGTAGTGAAATAGTCATACAAATTACAGATCTATAACCATAGGCATTACTGTAGTGATGTTCTAGTGGTGTGCAGTAGTAGCCATGTAGTGTAGTGATGTACAGTAGTAGTGATGGACGATAGAGGTGATAGACCTCGGGTCGTAATAAGCTTCTTTTCTTGTGTAAAGCACTTTGAATTGCCAGTGTGTATGAAAGGTGCTATATAAATAAACTTGCCTTGATGTAGTGTAATGTAGTGATGTACAGTAGTAGTGATGTACTGTAATGTAGTGATGTACAATAGTGATGTAGTGCTGTGATGTTTAAATCTATCAACTGTACCTTGAAAAGAGTACAAGTAATTGAAATGTAAAAGACTCAGGTGAAACACATGTGAGTGGTAATCAATTAAATGGACCAATCATATGAGACATCCTTGGGAAAAGATTTGAGCCACACTGATTAAAAGGGAGAGGAAACCAACCAAACTACTATCATGCCAAGCCGTAAAACATGCATGTGTATACTTCAGCTAAGTAAAAAGTCTGATTTTTGTTCAGTTAAGGCTGCGATTTCACTATACTGTTGCTGGACATTACCACACAAGAGTGAGAGACAGAAAGGATGAAATGATTGAAAAGGACAAGAGGAAGTATAAATATTTAAATATTTTTTGCCAATCCATACAGTAGAACAGTCATGTTTTGGGTAAGGGGAAAAACTACTGTCCATGTTTTCATATAGTGCCTTTGAGGACTTGTTAACTTGCTGTAACTTGCACTAACATTGTTTTGCTAATTTTATCATGTTTTATCACATGCTTTATGCAACTTGCGCATGCAAAATAGACAGAAGCAAGAGGGCATGAGATTAAGCAGAGTGAAAATTCTCATTTGACATCTTTACGATTGATTAGAATCTTTAAGAAAAAGTCATGATAAATTTGTATCAATTGAACACTCGGTGGTTACATACCACAGGTCTGTCTCGTGTAGGAGCTGTGAGTAGAGCAGCAAGAGATTAGAGATGGAAACAATTTAATACAAAATCATAAACATTCAGTAGTATTCTGTTTACAAATCTAAAAAATAATTACATGCTTATTATACAGGCTTATTGTGTACATTTATTAGGCACACTACATTTAACATGCACTTAAACGTGGCGGGACGTGAATCGAGACACGAACTGAGAGACGCTAGACAAGATGCCCACTTTAAATACAAGAACATAAACAAGACAAGTGCAACTTATCACATTATGGATGTCACAGGTGGGCATAGACGAACAGACAGACACGCCTATGTTTGTGGTAGAATGAATGCATGACATTAATCTGTACTACAGGCTCCTGCTATAATTCAAAAGATGGCTGTTTTGTTGGTTGATTTGCTGTAGCAGCTGTAGGTCTGTGATTCGTACCTTCTGTGACAGTAGAGTCAGTAGCAATAGAGTCTGGCGGTGTAGAGGTAAAAGTAGGCATCGAGGTGTGTGAAGAGGTAACACTGGTGTGTGTTGATGTAATGTCCTCTGTTGATAAACCTGAGGTTAGAGGTGTTGTAGAGGTCATCGCTGAGGTTAGAGGTGTTGTAGAGGTCATCGCTGAGCTTAGAGGTGTTGTAGAGGTCATCGCTGAGGTTAGAGGTGTTGTAGAGGTCATCGCTGAGGTTAGAGGTGTTGTAGTAACTGAAGGCACAGTTGTTGTTACAGGTGCCTGGGTAGAAGAGGGCTCCATAGTTGGCAGCCAGAATGTGCCATAATCCTTGATGAATGTGACCCTAAAAAGGCAAACAAATGACTTATACATAGTACAACAATAAAAAATTATATTCCAGAATAGTAAAACAAGGAAAAGAAGAAAACAACCTGAAGCAATAGACCTCCGGTTCAGCAGTACTCCATAGGACCTGTACATGTTTTTTTGCTTGATTTGTTGTCTGCGTAACAACTTGGCTCTACAAAAAAGGAACAGATGGAAGGCATTATATATATACTAGCCATTTAAGAACATTTCAATTACATTATTAGAGGTAAGTGAGAAATACACGTTTTCTCAGTTCTTCGTATAAATGTTGCATAATACTACAGTGTGGTTTGCATCAGGCCCTGTTTGTATGGGAGTGAAAGGCAAATGTTTTAAATGTAGCATTATGGGAACATTTTCATGATTTCAAAATTTCATGTTTTGCGCAATGCAGATTCAAGTTGAGGAAGGGTGAAAAACACATGCACAGGGTTGCCATTTCATTTAGGACACTGAATATTTTCAGTACAAATGTTCAAGTGTTTAGGTGTGAGTAAAATTCTTAAGCTTAACCTGCATGCTTAAGATGTATGGATATTACAGTGGGTCATGGAATACTGTCCTGGACAAACGTTGTGTAATTATGTATGGTGGTAAATAGATTACAAACGAAAACAGCAATCATGCAGCTGATACAGATCAACAATTGAATTAATTTGAAGCCTGTGTTAATTTGTGGTATGTATGTATCAAGCTAATTGGAATGTGATGGAAAAAGAACTCTTTAAAATAGGCCAGTCAGAGTCAGTTATTCCAGTCAGTTCAGGTTTGATCTGCTCCATAATAAACCCATGCAATTTGTTTTTAAGAACACAATGTGATGTGGTGGAATGGCTTTTGAAAGCCTTTGTAAAGGTGCTCTTCCTCGAACACGAACGTTATCACAGATTCTAACATTTTGATAAAATTGTGTTCATATGTCCACTGTAAGTAAAACACTGAACAGGAGAGATTCAAATGGAGATTATCACAGAGGAAACCTTTGCTACAAAAAAAGCATTACAGCCCATCTGTAGTACTAAAAAAACGCCAGGTGAGCTGCTACCTGGTCCCTAGCTGTGAACCTCAAGGTAATATACATTGCCATGAAGATTTTGAACAATATTATTAATTACAATTTACAATCTATCTATAAATTGATCAAACTCACCAAGATCCTTAAGAAGTTGAATGGTCATTTGTCAGTTTATACATTTAATTTGAGATAATTATTAAAATTTTAATTTTAGAATTATTGTGTCACCTTCACTGTTGTTGAGAAAATAACGTCTTGCTCTCATTTTCATATGTTGACACTAGAAAAGTGATAAAAGAAGACACTCACGTGGGTGCCAGCACAGCTCTGGAGTTGGCTGATGTCCAGGTCCATCAGAGTGAAAATCCCCTTTGGTTCATTGTTGTTAGCTACACTTGCCTTCAGCATGAAACCTTTGAAGTTTTGATTAGCTGTGAGTGATACTTCAGCAATAAAATAAGAGGATAAACAGTTATGTTAATTACAGACCTAATTACAGGCTAGAATAAATAATACGGCCTGAATATGAATCACAGGAAAGGCATAAAATGAGACCCACCCAAAACAGGCTGCCCTTTAGTTGCATCAGTGACATTAATACACTTAGGATCCACTATAAAAGGAGGGTCGGTATTCTGACTTGGTTTGTCCCCGTGATTAACTTCCATTGTTTCACATATCGAAGGATCAAACAACCCACCACTGAAACATTTCACGAAGTGACATACAGATCCTCCAAAGGCAACAAAAAGAAGGACTCGGACTCCGTCCATCTATGAAACAAAGATAAAGGACACTGTTGATATGGTTTCACTTTTTTTTTAAATAAGTTAAATAAGATGGAAATTCAGTTATAAATGAAACGAAATTAGTTATTTACCTTAAATCAAATATCTCCGACGACCAAAGAAGAAAACTATGTGGCTATGTCTCAGGAAGTACAAACTACGATTAATCTACAACATGTAGACTCGAGAAACATCTTTCGACAATGTAACTATGTTGTTAACAAACTACCTGAACTCCGATAAGGTCCTCAGCTTGTGGCAACATACCGCTGCGACAAGTGGCGAGTGCACGCAGGTAATCGTGCACGAGCCTGCGTCAGCAGAGTGTGTACACACCTGTGTGGGGCTGAAACACAAACGAAACATCTTTCCCCGGTTAATTCAGTAAACTTGATGATTCATTAAGGCCAAGTGTTCGTCTTGATCATTTGTGCGGTCTTCAGCGCCATCTACTGAAATAGATATGAAATAATTGTAATTTCATGCAATTCTAGGTCTACACCCGGCATCCCCTGTTGCCGCTTATGTGCGTAATTAATTTCCAGTTTATATAGTGTTCAGTATAAATTGTTTAGCTGTAGTTTCAGCAAGTGACCAAGATGGATCAGTGAGCTGCAGACCTAATAACGTGACAGAAGAGAGACTGTTACTCGTATAGGCTGGGTGTTATATTTAATGGGCAGTGAAAAAATGCACTCCGTTTCACTGTAAAATTGTAGTGTGTAATAGTCTTCATGTATACTGTAAAAATGCAGAATACGACTCATTTTTTATTACACTATCAGTGTAGTCGGCTTACTTTTAGTGTTCTGAAATTAGACGACTACTTTCCCAAATAAAAGATTACTCCAATCATTTGTCTGCTTTTGGCGAAAATCATAGCCTAATTATGGAATACAATACTCGTTTATTACTGTAAACGCAGTAGCACTATTCTAGCCTTGTACTGTATACGAAAGCGCAAGAGGTGTTGGGTGGGGCGACCTAGTCACGTGTCTAAACAAGCCTTCCAATCAGATTGCTCCCGAAGACAACCACTCAATTTCAAACGGCGTTCTTGGTGTGAGAGGCTGGGTTCAAGCCTGTGTTGCGTGATTAGTGTGTGTTTTTCTTTTGGTATGGAAGTCGTGAAGTAGTGTTTGTGTATAACTAAGTGAGAGATCTTACATATTTAATCGTATCGTTAGGCAATTTGTCTCGGATGTCCGTGGCGCCGACTCAATGGATACGCGTATTATCACACCTGGTCCTTACAGAGCCACTAAACTGGTAAAAGAAATCAATCACTCTCACTGGCTATGTTAGCTGGCAAGCTAATTTACTTTAGTTAGCCAACATATGCAGCCGTGGAGGTAGTTCTGTTTTGCTGTTTCTAACTGTCCATGTACCTTTTAGTTTGTACATTTTTGCTGTTAAATGCCGTTTGGTTTACATTTAACCTGCATGAATACGTAGTGATATCGATGTTGAAAATGACCTTCGTTTGTAAATGATGGATCAATAACAATCAACATTTGGATTTTCATGTTTTTGCAGTGGAATGAAGTGACTAAACTTTTCCGAGCCGGAATACCTCTGAAAAACCACCGGCAGCGCTTCAAAGTTTACACCAATTGCTTCACAGCATCCGCGGCCATTGACTGGCTACACGAACTTCTAAGAAACAATAGTAATTTTGGGCCAGAGGTCACTAGGCAACAGACCGTTCAACTATTGAAGAAATTTTTAAAAAATCATGTTATTGAGGATGTAAAAGGACGATGGGGTTTGGAAGATCTGGAAGACAACAATCACCTGTACAGGTAGACTAGAAGTAGCAAACTCTATTGTACACTATATTTAACACATGTACATAAACATGAACATTTATGTTTGAAAATGCACGGGGCTTAGGCCTGTTCTTATAGCAGCATGTTTGCAGGTTTCCGTTAACGTCCCCACTGAAGCCAGTCCCTGTTTGTCCTGAAAGAATAAGGAGAAAGAGTGTGATTTTGAAGGAAAAAGAGGGTTTCTTCAGGTTAAGGGGTTCAAAGAAATTTGACAAAGCAATCCAAGTGAGTTTTGTAAACACCAGGACACAGTTTTATATATATATATATATATATATATATATATATATATATTTATTTATTTTTTAAATGAATGGCTTCTCATAAGTTTCCTTATAATTCACTGATTTAAGTTCTTGTTGTTGTCCCCGACAGGAAAATATAGCTCCACCAGTAGAAGATTCACCCAATGGCACACCAGCAGAGGAGACCATGCATTGTAGAGATATCACAGAGGAAGACATTAAGGACATATGGAAGGCTGTAACATTAACACAGTAAGTTCCACCAAAAAAGACAGAAATGGAACCAGACTGGCACCCTCCAGACTTTATTAGCTACATTGCCCTTTGTGTAGTAAACTGTGCTGTTAACGAGACATGGTCTGTGTCCATTGTTGTTGTTTTTCTGCATTTTACCAGTTTACAAAAGCTATTGGGTTTGCCCTACCTGGATGATATTTTGAATCCAGCACAAGTTTGTCCTCACTTCATTGTGTATAACATGACCAAAGTCAACAAGCACGGAGTTGTTACTCTAGAAGACAAGACAGGTGAGCGAACGGGTCCAAGTGGCTTTTTTTTGTTTGTAAATTGTTCACACTCACATCCTAATGATTTTATTTACAGAGGATCTGCCCCACTGGGTTTTGTCTGCCATGAAATGTCTTGCAAACTGTAAGTATGAATACAATTCAAATCTTAAGTGGTATAATGGTGGTTGGTTGCTGGTTGGTTTGGTGACAATTTAATGATGTATATTTTGATTCTATGCTTTTGTTCTGGACACTGAAGGGCCAAAGTTTGACTCAGCCCAGCCGTCTTACCCCGGCTTTGAGAGGGACGTCTTCAGAACGGTCTCTGACTACTTCTGCACTCTCCCTCAGCCACTCCTCACCTTTCAGTACTACGAGTTGTTCGTTAACATCCTGGGTATGTGTGAATGTTTGTTGTATATATAGTTTTGTCAGCCTGTTATAAACCGTGTTCTGTGTACCATACCTACTACAAGACATTTTACCAGTTAAGCCTTGTTGTGGACATAGTTTTAATGTCTTCACTGCTGTTCCTAACATGATAGTGAATGAGGGATGCTGCCTGTTTGTTGTTTTTTCTTTTTTGTTTCACACTCACCAAACATTTTATCCCTCTAAATTAAACATGCCAAAGATTAACGCATTGTCATTAACAGGATCTAAACACAGCATCAGAATAAGAGGGATAAAATAATAATGGTTTGATGCCCTTTTTTTTTTTTTTTCTCCCGTGGTCTTGAAGTGATGTCCAAGATTAACAGATTGCTCCTGCCGTACTGCTCTTGATGCTGTACAGTTTTTTTTTTTTTCTTTTTAACTAACCATTGCGTGTTCTGTGTCCGAGTGCTTCCTCTTTCCCCAGCGTTCTTGTCTGCTTGGGTGTTCATGTTTTTGTCTGGTCCTTTGCTAGTTTTGTGTGGCTACGTCACGGCTCCGAGAATTCAGCGGGGAAAGCGTAAAAACGTGGACGAGCCGGACTGTCAGCAGCCGGCCAAAGCCCCTCACCTGAACGGCGCCGGCCTTTTCCGCTCCACCGAATGCCTTTTGCTGAGCTTGATAAGGAAGCAGTCCTTTGAGGAGGCCGAGTCCCCCATGAGAGAGGTGCTCGCCTCTCATGCAAAGGCCCGTTCTGCAGCCCCGAGAGCACGCTCCAACGCTGGAGCCCCGGCGAGCAGGTTTCACCCCAGGAGCTGCTCCCTGGAGAGAATCCTGGACGAATCGGCCGATTCCTGCTCCAAAAACGAGCTGTTCAGGTCAGCCGAGAGCCTCGCATCCAGCAGAACCAATAGCAGTGGTGGTTCATCCTCCCCAACCAATAGCAGTGGTGGTTCGTCCTCCCCAACCAATAGCAGTGGTGGTTCGTCCTCCCCAACCAATAGCAGTGGTGGTTCGTCCTGCCCAACCAATAGCAGTGATGGCGCTTCCTCCCGAACCAGTTCTCCAGCAGCTGTGGATCCTAAACCCGAAGGCCGCGGTCCTTCCTCCAGGGCTGGCCTCTCCTCCGACGCCTCTGGAAGTGCGGCTGCTTCCTGCCTTCCTCTGGCACGCCCAGGCAATCGCAGGCCCCGGCCTAGGAGCATGGGAAACTCCCTCGACCTGGTCAACATGGCGGAGCACGTGTCGATGTCCGCCAGCACCTTTAGCATAAAAGCTCCGGTAGCGGAAATCACAATGAGGCCAGACTTCTCCTCCACCATTAGCCTTCGAGGTCTCGGCTCCGACCGTTTGGATGGAGGTCGCATGGATGTGGGCGTAGGGCCGGCTCTGACCAGACGTTGCCACAGCTCTCTGGATCTGTGCAGGCCCACTGCCCACTCTCTCCCTTCGGCGTCTTCTCTTGCACGTCGCCCGAGTCCTGAGCAAAGTAAGGCCTGCATGCGTCTGACCACAGCGCCACCAGGACGCCATCTGCTTGTGTTCGTATTGTTTGTGGCTCTGCGCATGTTGTACGTCTAACGGTCGTTTCTAACGTGCATGTGACGAATCTTGTAGCCTTCATTTTAACAATCATTTCTCTTCTTTTGCATGGTATTAACAATCCAAATCGTTTTAGCATTAATAATGATTGTCATTTTCAGTAGATTTTTCCTTCTCCTTAAATAGACATTCCTTTGATGTAAGGATGAATATCTCCATTAATTTTGTCTGCGTGTGTGTGCGACTGCGCTAGAGCAAATTAGACCTCCATTTGCCATCATAATTTATCACATTATTTATGTAGTGTGTGTGAGTGAGTGCACAGGTGCTTGAGCAAATTAAACCTTCATTTGCAATCACATCAGTAATGGGGGAAAAATTCTAAGTGAATCATGATTAAAAATGACACATGGATGCATTTTGTATTTCTTCTGTATAAATCAGTTATCGGTTTTGCTGCATCTTATAAATAGATTGGAAAGATTTTCAGAACGAACCTCCATATGTATGATATTCAAGCTGATTTCCCTATGACCTCCCCTTTTTTTAAATGACTGTTGTTGTTATTATTTTTGTTTTTAATACAACCAGCCCAAAGTCAGTTACACTAATGAGGCGCTAGTGTTCTGTATGATCATGCTGATTATCCCTGTCGTGACTGCTGCACTCCCTTGTTGAACTAGGTGCCATTCTCTTGTTGCTTTGGTGTCTTGTGTAATCTGGGCGGTGCTGGGTCCTCCCCCCCAGTTTAAAGCCCCGCCCCTCATTCTGTTCTCTCTGCTGATTCGTCAGCCTTGCTGCAGCCCGCGCTGGAGCGCCAGGCGGTGGAGGCGCTGCAGATCTGCACCCTGCTCCTCCCGCCCGCCTCTCGCCGCAAGCTGCAGCTGCTCCTGCGCATGGTCTCGCGCATGAGCCAGAACGTGGACATGCCGCGGCTGCACGATGTCATCGGCACCCGCACACTGGTGAGGGCGCGGCCACACGCACCTGCCACACCTGTGCACCTCTCGCTGTGTTTTTCACATGTTACGGTTAACGCACACAATTTAATGGTTTGAGAGATTTCAAAGCTGTAAGTAATGGTTGTGTTTTCTGCCTTTGCTGTTTTAATCTCCCTTCCACACCTTTTTTAATGAGAGAAGAAATTTCCACTTTCAAGCATAAAACTAACGGGTCTGTGTGTGTGTGTGTGTGTGTAGTTGGTGCAAACATTTTCTCGCTGTGTATTGAGCTGTGAGGAGGAAGTGGATCTGGATGAGCTTCTGGCCACCAGGTTGCTGTCCTTCCTCATGGACCATCATCAGGAGGTCCTGCAGGTGCCTCTGTATCTGCGCAGTGCTGTTGAGGACCATATTGCCTACCTCAGATCACAGGTGATGCAGCGCAACCTTTTTTTGATGTCGCACACAGCAGGGGCTAAACGTTTCCACTGATTTGTTGATGTATTTTTAAGTTTCTGGTTGCGCTAGTCTAAAGGGTTGGATTACGAGATGTCTGGCGCAAGGTCACACATCTTGTCAGCCTTTGAACTCAGTATTTTTGTGTGTCTGCAGCGATGAATAGGAGTCAGTAAGGCTTCCTGTTTTGAGAGAATTTGTCGTTTGGCTTCTAGATTGAAATAGCATGCTTACTGAACCACGATGCACTCTGGTGGATACCTTGTCATCATGCATAGTTTACACGCATGGTTTACAGATCCTGTCTGTCCCTCGTAGATGAGACAGCGTGTTGTGGGTTCAGGCATCGCTGTGCCAACCTACACATTCTGCAAGCAGATCAGCATGGAGGAGTTCGAGGAGCAGAGGTTGTCTTTGTCTCAGACCGCCATCGCCGAGCTGCTGGAGGGCCTCATCAAGGACAAGGCCATGACGGCCAAGGAGAAGAAGAAGAAGCTCAAAATGGTAACGTACCTACAAAATGCGTGTCGGGGGCGGGGCTTGTCTGATTGGAATGCGCAACACCTGAAGGCATCTCCTAATGGTTTCCATGTACCTGGTCCTGTCTCTTCAGTTCCAGAAGGAGTATCCGGAGATCTACTCCCGCCGCTTCCCCACCACGGAGAGCGAGGCGCAGCTTTTTACGGATAAACCAAAGATCAAACCACCGCTGCTGATCGGCGTGAGGAAGACGAAAACATTCAGCATTCGAAACTGAGTACTTCCGTGCGTGGATACGGAATAGCCTAAATGTTTTGTGTATAGACAAGTTGCTTCGAAGCTAAACGAGGCATTTTTGTTTATGCAGTTCAGGGATTTGTCGTTGATTTCAGTGGTTCTCACTCTGCCCTGAGGACCACTGAGTGAGCACTCCTTAGTGTGTCACTACCTCGGATTTAAATAAACACATCCAGTAAACATACCCTCCTATGTGGAATACCTGTGTGTATTCAGGTGAGCTTGGACAATGCTTGCATTTCCAAGACTGGGAGAATCGTTGATTCTGGGATTGAAGTGTTTTAATGTCATATCGTTGATATGTTAAGGGGGAAGAATATTAGTGTTTTAATACATGTTTCCTTTTTTCTCTTCATTTAATTAATATTTATTTCAAAAACATTCATTGTTCATTGTTGGGAGACTCCTAAACCAGCCTGGGGTTGATCTTTTTATTCCAAAACTGTATCGAAGGTCATTTTGAACTTTATTTCTTAGTAGTTAGGATGGACTCTGCTGCATTTGAGAAACCGAGTCCTCCGTACAAACTAGAAATCTACTTGGAACAGCAGGCAAGTGAAACTCACATTGTTTACCCTAGAAGAAGCACGGTTGTTTGTAAGGGAAATGAAGGTACGTCTTGTTGATTTTTAGAACTGTGTGGTAATTTTGATTCAGCTTTGGCTTTATTTATTATTTTCTGGCTTATTTGGTACTTTAAGTGAAGTTGTTTTTCCCCCTAAATTTGAAATTTTAAGTGTTTAATTAATTGCAGGGCAAACCTGTGTGGTGTCATCAGTCAAGCTGCATTGGCACACAGTAATTCTGTTATGTGATAGTGTTTATTGTGATTGTGCTTTGGAGGGTTAGCCTGCTGGTAAATTCAGCCTGTCCAGCAGAACTAGAGGCACAGGACTGGACAGTCCAGACCCTGCTCGTTATTGCCCTCTATGGGATGGAAGTGGTTTTGCACTGTCTGTTTTATCTCAACGGTTGATGGATCTTGACAATCTGTGTTTTTATTTTGTTTTTCGTTTGTTTTGATTTTTTAATAGACATGTTTGTTTGTTTTAGTGCATTGTTTTGAGATTGTGTGCATATCAATGAAATATGACTTTTTTTCTGCTACTGTTCTCTTCGGTCAGGCTTCCCAAAAACCATAGGCTTTAGTTGCCATTGAAGTCCGTGTTGGATTTATATATATATATATATAATTGTGTTGGCAGTATCGTACTCTGTATGATTTTAGTTGGTGAGCAGACTCAAATTGAATATATATTGTTAAATACATATTAACCATATTAATTCTACACCAAAATACATACTGCTTTGATGTGGAATTTCTACTTAATTTGTGCTATGCAAGAAATAAAAAGTATTGGTAAAGTAAATTTTCTCTGTTAACAAGATTGTTCTGTAGCGTAGGTCTGCAGTCATGGTCTGGTGGTTAGGGAACCAGTCTTGTGACCGGAGGGTCGTGGGTTCGATTCCCAGGCCTGAGGCCATGACTGAGGTGCACTTGAGCAAGGCACCTAACCCCAACTGCTCCCCGGGCGCCGGGCTAGGGCTGCCCACCGCTCTGGGCACGTGTGCACCACAGCCCCTAGTTATCACTAGTGTGTGTGTGTGTTCTGACTGCACAGATGGGTAAATGCGGAGGACAAATTTCGATTGGGGTGAAAATCACAATTGACAATGTGGCTTGACTTAACTGTTTAATGCCATGCTGCTCTGAGCCTGATTTGCATATTAGGGCTGCAGCAAAAAACACAACTCGAGTTCTTTTCAGATTCTCACACTCATTACACGGAAGGAAACAGTAATGGTAGCTACATTTTTTTTATGTTAAAAAAATCTTTCACCAGATATAACAATGTATATTTTCCTATGGACCCAAACATGTGGTCCACAGGGATCATATGGTCTTTTACATATGTAAACAGATTCTGCCTCCCCCTGTCCAGAAATCTCCTGTTTTCTGCCTTTCTTTTCACCATTTTTGGGAGGGTTAGCATGGTGCCTGTAGTAGCATGAGGTTGCTATGACTACTGTCAACAGAGAAGGGTGTTTATGGGTCCTGTCCTGATTGACGCACCAAAACATCATCTGAGCATTCTGGGATTTGTAGGATTAGTGATGCTTGAGCTGCATAACACCAGCAGGCCAGCTCATTTGGTATTAGTATATTTTCATTTGTAACACCTGATCTATAGTTGTTAAATTTTCACACTTTTTGTAATTAAATTACTTAAGTTTAAATTGTATTGATGTTCTCTTGAACAGTTTCTATGGAAGTCTCAAGAATTCCAAAAGATCACATCGATGGCATTGCTGAAAAGCTAGAAAAGCAGAATCTGAATTTAAAGTTATATCAAAATCAGAAAACCCCTATGCCCACAAGGGTCAGGTGAAAATATAAATGAGAGGCTATGGCAGGTAGTTATCTTTTAGAATTAGTTATTAATGATGCTTCACAGAAGAGAAGAGGAATAATCCCAGCATTACTTAATCTGGTCTCTAGCAGTGTTGCTCTATTCAGTACATCAGGTGAATCATACTTTTGATTCATCACAGTGCCCAACACTGCTAAATGAAGCCATTAAGGGTGTTCAAAACCTAGCACAGGTGTGTTGAACATTGGTCTATAGTAGCATTAAACATGCCAAAGATGTCTCTAAGTCCCAGGTTACCTAAAGATCTGTTTTCTTTCTAATGAATCTTGCGCATCTGGTTTTACATATATATGTGTGTCATATGAATAGCATTCAGAAGTGCAATAAATCAATAAATTTGCCAAAATTTCCGCTCTTGATTTAGTGCGTGTAATGTGGAGTAAAGCTTACATAAATATATACTCACTATAGGCTATATTAACTACAGGAAGACACAAAGGTTTTTTAGTCCTAATTTTACAATGGAATCCATGTGATTATCCCATCAGAGGGAAAAGTTATTAGTGCCTAATCCTATAGTCAAAGTCTGGTGGTAGGCTGTCACATCAAGTATGCTTACTGGAATACTGGGATAGCACAGACTCCCCCCTCAGCAGGGACCGATAAGCCAGGGTAGATTATGAGCAGTGTTTCACCTTTGTTATTTCCTTTATGTTATAGTTTTTGCTGGATTTTCCCAAAGGAACAAGGACTGTTCTCTTGCAGTGCCGTGATGGTGATTATTCAGCAGTCATAAAAACAGACCACTGGTTTCTAAGTATAGTTAGTGCTTTGCGTTACTGCAGTAATTGTGGCAAGTGTTGTCGGTGAACCTTCAGGCAGCACTCTGAGTGAAGAAAGAAGACATTGCAATTCTTTCACTGATATGCATGACACCTTTTATTTTGCACACTGCACTGTAATATTCTGTGCTGCTATGAACCAAGCGTATACAGTGGACGTTATTAAACATTGCATCTAAAAATAGATTGCTGATAAACATGGTTCATTTGCTCAGTTCTATTGTTTTAGAATATGAAATTCTGGTGATACCTATTCTAAGAATTCCTGACCGAAGCTTAAAGCTCCATCCTTACTTGATGTTTAATCAATATACTTATGATTTAATTCCATTTGCATCACTCATTTGGGTTCGTCATGTTGTTTGAAATTAGAATTGTACGTCTTCCCTAAAAAGGACCACACATGGAACTACCCAAAATCTGGGCACAAAGGAGTTTTTGTTCCCTGCTTCTTGGTTGCCTGGGAAAGCGCTGGCATTCTTTGTCAACAAAGACATGAATTTCTGCATTTCTTGGATGCAGAGGCTGTTTAGATACCTCTCACGGCCAGAGCAAGATGGCTAGCCGGTGAGTGCGCAAAAACTTTTGTGTCGCATTTCTGTTTGTGCGGATGACAACAGTTTTACTCATGGTGGTCTTTTTAATGGTAATCGTATTAATTGTAATGTTCCATTGTAAGTTTATTCTATAACCTACATATGACCTAACAAATTTTTATTGCTGTCAAACTTTCATCTGATTCGTCTGATGAAAATATCCCGTTTCATGGTTCTTGCATGGATTAATGGATTCTGTTAATGAACCTTAATAGAATCTGAAATCTCTGTGATGTGACATTTTCTGGTCATTTATTTCACTTGCAGAATCGAGCACCCTGCTGGTGGATATAAAAAGATCTTTGAGACGTGCAAGGAGTTAGCCGAGCCCATACCTGCCCACCTCACTGGTTCGTCCCTATCTGCATCCTACTTGTTGGGAATTTATTTTCAGTTTTATCAAGGTTCAAGGGTGTGAGACTTTGCTTGTTCATTTCCCCAGGGGAAATTCCAGCATGGTTAAACGGCAGTCTTCTTCGTCTCGGCCCTGGGCTCTTCGAGATTGGAGATGAACCCTTCCACCACCTCTTTGATGGTCAGGCACTCATGCACAAATTCGACCTGAAGGCTGGACACGTCACTTACCATCGCAAGTACAGTCTCCATTTTTTGTCTCCGGTTTTTACCTTGAACTAGACATAAGAGCTACCGACCTCCATATTTCACAATCCACCGACTACAGTACATTGTACAGCCCCTGTATGTTACAAACATCTTCATCTGCTCCCAGTTGTCGAAAATTACAAAAATCATCTAGTTTTAACTCACTGATCTGGCTGCAGGTCTCTGAAGACTTTCAAAATGCCATTTTGCTTAAATATTCATGCATTCTATCACAATATCTATAAAATACCACAGTAAAATGTGTTTCTTTGCCACACAAGATCCCAGTTGTCCAAAGACCTATATTTTCTTTTTACATTTAATGTGTCCTCTCTATATCACTTGTTACACTTTCCAGAGCTACAAATCAGTCATTAAATGGGTCATATCTCTCACATTGATAAGAGAGAGGATTTCTGTTGAGAGACCATTCACCCACATAGAAATATCAGTCAAAACATACATTAGTCAGACATAATTTGATCTCTGGAATTATATAATTCTGCGGGAAATTATTCATACGCTGACCATGATATTCAACTTCAGGTTTATCAGAACAGATGCTTATGTGCGGGCGATGACCGAGAAAAGGATTGTGATCACTGAATTTGGCACTGCAGCCTATCCAGATCCATGCAAAAACATCTTCTCCAGGTTTGTTTTACAAAGCACTTTCATATTAAGAAACTGCATCAAATTCTAAAATACAATATGTACCCACCTTGTGTTTGGGTCCGATAGGTTTTTCACTTACTTCCAAGGCATTGAAGTAACAGACAACTGCCTAGTGAATGTTTACCCAATTGGTGAAGACTTCTATGCTTGCACAGAGACCAACTTTATTACCAAAGTAAATCCAGACACACTGGAAACAATAAAAAAGGTTAGTGCCCTTTGTCAGTTTGAAAGAACAAGTAGAGAATGTGGAGGTCGTAACCAAGGTCATGGGTTCGATTCCCAGGAAACCCAAGTTCTCTCATACCAATAAATAAGACACTCTGAAAAAGAACATCTACCAAAGCCATAAATGTAAATGCTTTAATTCTGTGAGTACTATTTAAACAAGGCTTATCAAGTCTAATAAGAATGTAAATCGTCTCTTTTATTATAGGTAGACTTGTGCAATTATGTCTCAATCAATGGTCTAACTGCACACCCACACATTGAACAAGATGGCACAGTGTACAACATTGGAA
Organism: Brachyhypopomus occidentalis; assembly: GCA_020368025.1. Lineage (NCBI taxonomy): Eukaryota > Metazoa > Chordata > Actinopteri > Gymnotiformes > Hypopomidae > Brachyhypopomus > Brachyhypopomus occidentalis. The sequence continues at coordinate 1,443,198 of JAGXOD010001391.1, read as the reverse complement.
ATTGTTTTGGGAAGAATTTCTCATTGGCTTACAACATTGTCAAAATCCCTCCATCACAGAAAGGTTAGTTTGACAGTTTACTGACTGTTATTAAACATTATTACAGTGTGCTGCTGTTATAGGTTTCTGTTTGTTTTGTTAGACAAATCTGATCCAATTGAGAAATCCAAAGTTGTTGTGCAGTTCCCCAGCAGTGAGAGATTCAAGCCATCTTATGTTCACAGGTCAGCTATATATTTGTGCTGTAATGAGTATTAATTACTTCTGCAGCAAGTCTAATAAAACTGATTTTCTTTTTCATAGGCAAATTATTTTATTGGCATATTACACCTTTGTTTAAAAAACAAAACAGCAATGATCATCTTTTCTTCCCGGTTTCAGCTTTGGTATGACAGAGGAGTACTTTGTGTTCGTTGAGACCCCAATAAAGATTAACCTTTTGAAATTCCTGAGTTGCTGGAGTTTCATGGGGCAAAATTACATAGACTGCTTCGAGTCAAATGACAAGATGGGAGTAAGTTGTCTTTCAGGCATTTGGCTTGACATTTTATCTTTGTATGTTATGTAACATAACACATATTTACATTCTCTGTCCAGACATGGTTTCATTTGGCTGAAAAACATTCTGGAGAATACATTGGGCACAAATTCAGGGCATCTGCCTTCAATCTCTTTCATCACATAAACTGCTATGAAGACCAAGGTTTCGTAGTGGTGGACCTGTGCACCTGGAAAGGGTGATCTGCTCTCGCTCTTTATCCATGGACACCAGATAAGATTAACCGAATAGATTAAGAAAATAAGAAAAAAACAGACCCGCTTTAAGAGAAACATGTATTTATTAGAAATATTTTCTAAGTTATGTTGCCTGTGTAATCTGCCCTCCATCTCTACATGAACAGTCAGTTTGTAAACACGGGAGTGCAGCTGGAGGGATATTCTAGAGTAGCAGACTGCTCACACCTCAGCAGTGCCACTGATGTATGCCAACTTCACCAATAACGCTGATGCACTCTGGCCTTTCACTTACAGGCACGAGTTCGTGTATAACTACTTGTACTTGGCCAACCTGAAGCAGAACTGGGAGGAGGTGAAGAACGCTGCCATTAGAGCACCACAGCCAGAAGTGCGAAGATATGTGCTTCCTTTAGACATCTACCGGGTAAGGGGATCATTTTAGTGTTCCCGTTTCTCATTGCATCACATGACTGCCTGTTGCCAAATAAATCCAAACCATTTGCATTTAAAATACACACAGTGCTGTATTTTAAACATCTAGGCCAAGTGTAGAAGCAGAGCAGCCACGCCAGACGCAGGTTATGCTGTATAATGCTTTGCCATCTGTGTTTGCTTGCTCACTCACTGACAGGAAGAGCCGGGAAAGAACTTGATCTCGCTGCCATACACCACTGCCACTGCAGTCATGGGCAGGGAGGGCACGGTTTGGCTAGAACCTGAGGTTCTCTTCTCTGCACCAAGGCAAGGTAAATGTTCAACCAGCTCAAACCTGGACAGCAGCTAAACAACAGTTTAATCAGCCCATTTATCCTTCTAATCTAAAGACAATGATGTTAACATATTATATTTCAAGATTATGTTTGCGTTCCCATTTTACACATACACACACAATTTTTCGCACACCAGCTTTTGAGTTTCCTCAGATCAACTACAATAAGCACTGCGGGAAAGATTACACCTTTGTCTATGGACTTGGACTGAACCACTTTATTCCTGACCGGGTAGGTATGGTGTAAGACTAAAAATGTTTTGCAAATGGCTACAATAGCTCCCGCAGTGTGCATACAGTGACGACCCTTTCCTGTGTAATGAAACGCAGATTTGTAAGCTGAATGTGAAGACCAAAGAGACCTGGGTTTGGCAGGAACCAGATTCATATCCATCTGAGCCTCTGTTTGTGCAAACCCCAGATGCTCAAGATGAAGATGATGGTAAATACCATGAACCTAAACACCTGAGCAGTGGATTATTTTAATTACTACTTAGCCATCAACAGATTAGCAGTTAAGTATATGGTAAGTGTTATGTTATTGATGTATATATGAATATGTTCTGGCTGTGTTCTCAGGTGTTCTTCTGAGTGTTGTAATAAATCCAGGAGCTACCCAACATCCAGCCTACCTGCTGATACTCAGTGCCACAGATCTAACTGAGATAGCACGTGCTTCAGTTGACGTCATCATACCAGTTACCCTACATGGCATGTTCAAGGCCTAGGTCCAAGGTACATACAGTGTTTTTTCAAATTGCTAGTTTGTAGTTTGTGCTAACCACAGTTTCAGCAAAATTATAAACTACATTAAATTCAATATAAAGGTTAATAAGGTTTCCTTTGAGTTTACAATTATATAAAAATGTCAGGATTTATGGTGAAGGCATATAAACGCTGCTGACATTGATTTATATTCATTTATAGCCACACTGAATTTTCTTCCAATACAATACATTACTTTTGAGTTGATAATTTACTGGCAAACTGTACTGTATAAACCAACCTTAGGGTTGTAAGCAGTCATATAAAAAGCCTTTCCAGTGACATGGCACTTGCAGAGATTGTGTCACATTCGAAAGAGGGTTGTTTTCTGCTTCTCTCTAGACATCTGGTATTCCTGTTGCTTGATTATTCTTAAGCATTTGCTCAATACCTATCAAAACAAACACACAAATCAGCATTACAAGATAATGAGAATCAAGATACTAGATAAAGAGAGTCGAGATTGGGTTTCGCCCATCTGATGTTACTCAAATACGAGACGAGCTTGGCTTGAAGCTTACAACGTTACAGAGCTGTTATATAGCTGTTATATGTCACAGAGCCCTGCATCTGATGCTATTGAATGGTTATTTTTATAGGGTGTATTCTACCTTCCTGGTGTCTTGGGGAAGAATCACTCCATCATCCCAGAGCCTGCCTGATGAGTAGAAAGCTGAACTCTCTTCCTTTAGCCTGCAAGAAGGAAAGCAATAATCTAAATAACTTTATGTGAACAATCACAAATGATAATGATTGCATTGTTAGCATAGGAGTGACACTTATAAGGTCCTGCAGACACCCATTGTGTCTACCTTCAGTTAGCCTTCACTAACTCTTACTGCTTGTTAATGAGCAAGGCCTTGTCCTCGTCCTGCTCCAGGGTGCCGGCAAAGTCTGGGGCCAAAATCGAAACTTTAGCATTGGGCCACAGAAACAGGAAGTTGGGGTCAAAGGACCTCCCACACTAAAATGAAAAGATGTTCAGACAAATTTTTAATCGTATTAAGACAATGGTACTTTGAAATGTTTTGATTTCAAAGGCCATTACATACTAAATGAAGTGCAGTGTTTTGCAGTGCTGACCATGGCGTAGCTGTCAACACCGTGACAGCCACCGATGACCACGGTGATCTTGGGAGTAGAAGCACACGCCACAGAAGACATCATGGTTCCTTGAGCTTTTAGTTTATTACCGTGGGTTTCTGCCTGAGAGAGGCAGATATAGAAACAAACTATTGAATAAATAAATGGATGAACAAACAAACTACGTACATGTGTTTACTGGCCATCCCACACTATACTAACAGGAACACAGGAAAAGATGATTGTGCATTTTGTATAGAAAACATCTTATAGACATTCACCACCACTAGAACCACATTTTAGGACTTTGTGGTTCTAGTCAAACAATAACTGAGAGGTCTTAGATCTGCTTCATGAAGATATACAATACTGAAGGTTCACACTAAAAGATGATTAATAAATGTAACTAGATTGCTAAACTAAATGGTTGGAGATTAGTACTCAAGAGTCACACTGTGAAGTGTTAGAATTGTAGCAGGATAATTTTTACAAGATTTAAATGGCCCATCAAGTCTTTTTTTTTAGTATTTAACTGACTGAACTCCTTAACTGAGACAATGCATATGCACAAGCATTTTAAAATGTACTTGTTTAAGAATATGAACACCATCCACTGGTGGTGCTGCTATACCTTGACCTGTGAGAGTGTGTGGACAGGGTCAGGGGGCGTGTTCTGAAGGAAGACGAGAGGGATGTCTCTCTGGTCACACAGCTGAACAAAATGGGTACCTTTCAGAGAGGCTTCATACGTTAGCTCTCCATTGTTTGCGATGATGCCAACCTGATGTCTGGTAAAACATGGGAAAATAAATAAGTATTTGTCTTTCAGAAAAAAGTACGTTTTTAAGCGTCAATTTCAGTAAACCAGAATGTTCTGCTAACAATCAGACTGCTGAGATCTGGTGGCATCTCCCTCCAAGTTGATCAGTGCTCACGCCTGGTGGCATCAGTTCCAATTAGCATACTACTTGCATCTTATTCCTAGTGGGCAGGTGGTATCTGCCAAGCTAAACCTATAGATCTTACCCTTCGATTCTGGCAAACCCAGTGAGGAGTGTGGTACCATATCGAGCCTTGAACTCCTGGAAACGGCTGCCATCAGTCAGACGACTCACGATCTAAAAGCAGGAGAAGAGAAGCAGGGAAGCTCCTCAAAGCTCTTTTCCCTGGTGTGAACGTGAATGCACCGGGATGCCTGCGTGCGCGTGCTCCTCACCAGTCGGACATCCATGCTGTAATGGTAGCTGCGTGGGGCAAGGCCCATCAGCTCCTCCACGCTGTGCACCGGCTCCTCAGCCTCTGTGTCACTCTCCCCCGGGAGCTCGAAGTTGAGAGTGGAGATAATGTTCCTGGTGCACTCGTACGCCTCACTCTCCACCGCTGCGAAGTGATCCACGTAACCACTCACCCTGGCACAAGAGCCCAGATAATATCACATCACTGTGATTCATCACGGCCAACAGAACATCTGGGTATGGGAGCATTTTCCAGTCACACTGTGTAACTCACTCTGTGTGCAGTCTGGCCCCTCCAAGATCCTCAGGTGACACATCTTCGCCTGTGGCAGCTTTAACTAGAGGTGGACCACCTAAAAATATGGTCCCTATCCGGTGCACCATTACTGCTTCCTCTGCCATGAGGGGGACATAAGCTCCACCCGCTGTGCACGACCCACAAACTACTGCCACCTGCAGGTCATGCACAAAATGACAGAACAGAGATTTGGTAAAAATGTTTTTGCAAAAAAAAATATGGTGCATATACCAAAATGTGAAACACAACAGAAAAAACACATATGCAAGTATATGGCACAAAAGTTTCTTTTCTTATTCATGATACCTGTGGAATCTTCAAAGCAGACATTATAGCTTCATTGTAAAAAATACGTCCACCGTGGTTCTTATCGGGAAAGATGTCTGACTGCAAGGTAAAAAAACAGTTTTTAGTACGCATTATTGTAATGAGCTATTATGTCATCATAGTTTAAGACTTTTAATGTGAAACGTACCTGAAGAGGTAAGAAGGCTCCACCACTGTCAACCAAATAGACACAGGGCAGGCGATTCTGAATGGCCACTTCTTGTGCCCGGACTTGTTTCTTTACTGTGATAGGGTATGATGTGCCTCCTTTAACTGTGGCATCATTAGCAATGAATACACACCAAAGCCCATTTATTTTACCAACGCCTGTATGTAAAAAAACAAACAAAAAACATCAATTTGTAATTTCTTGTACCTTGAGAAAAAAATCCATGGATATAGGTTAAAAAATTACTTTTACATAAACATACAAACATTTTTACATACATTTTTTTATGTGTTTTCAAGTCAATTTTCTATCGGTTAAGTACCTGTGATACAGCCAGCTGATGGAATGTCCCCATAGGGTAAATCCAGCCCAGCAAAGGGAGAAAGTTCTAGGTAATCTTCATCATCCAACACCTTATGTAGTCTGTCTCTGACTAAGATCTTCTTGTTTATCAGTGTGTGTCGGGCAATACCCTTTTCACCACCCCCCTTCAACACTTTGTTTCTGAGTTCCATGTACCTGTATATATAAAAAATCTAGCATGAAGCAGGTGTTCAATATGACTAGACTAAATGAAAAAAAACTACAATCTAAAGGTTGTTTTAGACTATGTACTCAGAATGAGCTGTACTAAAGGGGAACGGTTAAAATTAAGCATTTAAGGCTTGTTATTTACTCATACCTTTGTTGACACACCTGACTGTTACGTAAATTTGCTTCAAATACATGGTTGTGTATTGGTTGAAATGCACCATCTATTACTGGAAAGGCACTTGGCAACCTTCTTCTGCGCGTGCATGAGCTCATAAGGCGGCACAACGCTGGCTCGTGCGTCCAGGTCTGCTGCAGAACGTGTGTCACAGGTTGCAGCCGCCTGTCTGGGGTTACATGCATGGACCGGTCTAAAAAACAGGTAAAGGTTGTGGGTGTGCATTTCCTTTCTCTGATCCACACAAATGGTTTGAAGCATGATTTACATGCAAGACGTCTCCCTCCATTCAGTCGGAATTTGCTGTTAAAATCAAAAGACCAACAGTTACTTTAGAGCACAGATTTTCTTGACAGACAAAATGTTATGAGCTGTCACAAGTATATTGTCGATGGGTGAGCTGCAGATTAATTACATACTCTTAACGTTGTTAAATAGCCGCCGAATAAGGTATCAGGCTAATCATACTAACTTTGCTAGCTAGTGAACTATGAGGTTACCTAACAGCTCCCTAGCCACTACAGCTACTTTGTAAATTTATGCTAGCTATCTAGCCAGACACTTTGTCAAAGGTCATTTAGTGTTATCGACATGTTTGTTACTAAGTAAGCTAAACATTCTGTACTTCGCTTATGCAGTGTGCAAAAAGTTATATGTCCTTACCCTAACATGCAACTGTACATGACTAACAGGTCTTCTCTATGTTTATTTTAATTTTGCGCGGTGTTACATTCAAAGCTGTCTGGAGGGAAACAAATTCCTCGATCTCCACAGTTACCAGGTTCAATCATTTGACGAATTATATACAATATCTGCATACCGAACATGTTATTTGCTTGGTATGCAGATATTTATTCTGGATGGGTTAATTGCAGAGAAAAAGCTCTTCATCTTCTACACGTGCTGAAGCAGGAGTGACCAGCAGAACAATGAATGGATTTACCAAACATCTATGTAATTTAATGATCAAATTAGAAGATCATGTAGGAAGCCAGGGGAGAACGTTAAACACAAACCCAAATTTGATACCCACATAGGATTACTATTACAACAACACATCATCACCACGGAGCCACATCTTGCTAAGATATATCCAAAAAATGAGAATCTTGGACTTAAGTCCACCAGCAAAATGATTCAGAGGATCTGTGGGGCTAAAATCTAGGGTGCATCACAGGGGAGCCTCGTAGGTTATCCAGTGCAGATGAGGGGATAAACCTGTAAATTTATTAGGCGTGACCTACAAACTCATCAAAACAGGAGAGTGTGTTACAGCTGGATGTGCAATCATGCTGATTTACAAGAGCTGTTAAATGTGTATTAACTATTTCTCAGCTTTTCTTACTAATTCAAATGGTGTAATATGTAGAGCATAATAATAATAATAATAATAATGATGATAAGAAGAAGGCATCTCCACATATGTATTAGGTGTCTGACAAAACATATTTGATAAACTGTGATCTGGGTCTAAATCTTGGTTTGAGTTGTATTTACATTGACCTCCTGGGTCACTTTTTGTGTGGAACTCCTCAACTCCACCTCCATCTACACCTGTTTGGCTAAGAAAACATGGTGGAGTCCATTAAGTGCCTTGCATCACCAAGTGTAGTACTGTGAACAAAGACCACATGGTGTTGCCAAATAAATAAATAAATAAAATCACAACATGATAAAACAAGAGGTAACACTATTACATTATTACAATTATTACAAGCCTGGATTAAACTGGTACACACACACATATATATAAATCTTCTTCGGATTTATATATATATATATATATATATATATATATAAATCTGAAGAAGATTTGAGGTAAGTAACTGCAGTGTGCATGTAAGATACTGTACGTAGAGATATTGAAATCTAGCTGCAAAGGGTGGACCAACGTCACATTGAACTCTATGGATTAGGAATGGGATGTCACTTAAGATCATATGTGAGTCAAGGAAGCTGAGCGAATACTTTTGACAATACAGTGTACGTAGAGATATAGAAATTTTAGTAAAGTACACAAAGCTCCCACAGAAAGAGAGACATTTCGGTCCTTCATCAGCTATGCAAGCAAAGTGCTTCTGATTTAATAGGAGGAGGAACCAGTTTATGTATGAAAACGTAGATGTTTAAATCATCACATTCTTCACATTCACATCACATAGTTCCAAGAGTGGAGCTCAGTTCTTTTTCTTTGAATTTCCTAATTTCATTGCTGCCATAGCAACAACTGACTATACAAATAAATATGTCAATGTTTGTTATGTTAATACTATGTCCATTAGTATTGAAATGCCTTGACACTGGAAATGACATATCCTTAATCCTAATGGTCCGAAGGTGTTTAACAAACCGATCCACCAAGAAACCTTGTTTCAGTGCACTCAAGCACCCCTAAATTGAGTCCCAGTATCCCTAAAAATAAGAATAAAAAGTCATTTTTGTATCGGATGTTTAAAAATGTTAACACCGTATAAAGTATATGGTATGATCCACTTTATGTTGTTATTGGTAGGTAGGAGTGTGGCTATCCAATGTTTTTATCTAGCAAACTAATGCTGAGCTTGAGAACCCATAAAGTTCTCATCCTAGGATCTCCCCTGATTCAGAACATGGATCTAAAGCAAAGAAATACTTGCATTAACTTACTCAAATGCCTTTTGTGAAACGATGTGTCTCCCGGAAAACAAAGCTAAAACACAGCCCAACTGGCCTCCCATCTGTAGCTCAGCTAATCAAGTGGCCTCCGTTAGAGTGAATATCCTGAATGCTAGGCATGTTTGCATGAATGAGAAAAGTGGCAGTTACTGTGGTTAACAGACAAGACATGTCTAGAGCCAGTGTTGTTGTTGAGTGAAGGTGAAACATTTCTGCTGTTTCCATAAAGGGCCACAAGCATAAGCACTGCATGTAGATACTAATTGCCCAGAGCCCAGGTCCACAGTTCAGCTAAGGCACTGAGTTCAGCAGTTTGTGTCCTGTATATTTGTATGTTTGTAAAATGGCGGTTGCAGAAATGGTGGAGGCTCACTCTGTCGTCTGTACATTTGATCTAGACATTCCCTAGCCCTTTATGGTCCTTCTGGAAGCAGCTGAAAACCCATCTTCACCGCCACCACTTGTGGGAAAAGGAGGACTGTCTCCTACTTGGTGTGTGGGACAGGAATAGACTGTAATCTGTTGGGCATATCTTGGCAGCTGAAGATTTTATGGTCACGACCTAATTCAGTGAGAACGATATTCATGCACAGGAGCATGTGTTGGGTCAGAGATTCTGAGAAGTGCGAAGTTGTACCGGCCGACTGACACTTTGTCTACTGTGAAATGAGTTTGATATTGCGAGGTTAAAGATGGAGCTACAGAGGAAGCAAAACCATTGCTAACAGGAGTGAGAATGGAGAGGTGGAATTAGGGGCTAGAGGGCCAGAGGGGGAATGTGGACAAATCAGACTGACATCATGTGTCCATCAGGGTCAGAATGTTCCTGCCTAAAATGTTACCAGCATTGCTTTGCCATCCAAACATGATAATGTTACAACTGCCTCTTCCACCTCCAGAGAAACAGATGGCAATTGGGAAAAACATCCAGATAAACCTTGAAGTTTTACAAAGAAACTAAGAGGGATAGATTAGTTACAGACAGAGCTGTGCGAGTGTCTACTAGGAGGTAGCTCTCCCGATCTCTAAGGGGCACAAGTCTGAATCATTTTAACCACATCATGGGTGTAAAGATCATAAGAGTAAGTATTCAGATAAAAATCCTCCATTCACTGTTTGGGTTATTGTCTTCAAGACATATCTCTAATGCTGAGATTTTGCTGTACACCAATCTGACCAATCAAAGAACTCCAAGTCACATGCTACAGGACTGATCCTGCAGGAAGTAAAACATGAGGGGTGGGACACATGAGGTGTAGGGGGATAGAGGTCTGGCACCACCTCAGCAGCTATATTCAATCATATTTCACCAATGTTTACAGGATTACCATAACTACTGGTCAAACACCTTCACCCTCCAGTACCCCACATAGTGGCTAAATATGCAGGCAGGAAAGAAAATTAGCACTTTCTTTTCCATTTTCACACCTCTCCAGTGTCGCATCCTGACTGGTACCCAGCCAAACACAAGGCAGTGTGGGCTCACACCCCCACATGCACCAATCACGACTCGATCACAATGCCCCTCCACCACGTCACACACATCACCACTCCCCTTCACCCGAGTACTGACCACCCACACCTTTTTATTCACAGAGATATATCAACACACAGGGGACCTATCACGCTGTTTCTTCTGGTAAAATACTAATCTATTCTGCTTTGTTGGTTATCTGATAGTGTCTTACTCCCCTGTCTCGCAGCATTACGTACACAAACTCTTCATAGTACATTAAAACTTGCCTTTATTTTAGTCCTAATCTTACCATTGAGTAAGAATGATGTACACTAGCTACATTAACAGATGGAGAAAAAAACCTTATGACAGTCTTTCACTGATGCTAGGAAGAGATATATAATCGGGACTAGACCCTGCAACAGAAACAAAGGAACTCATAAATCCATGAGTGAAGCAATAAAAAGACATTCACAAAATGTGTGTGAGAGCAGAGTCTAAAGTGAGGCTAAAATGACAGGGCAAAAGCAGGCATGACCAGGACAGCCTCCCCACTGAAATACACTTCTTACATAAGCAATTCAGACAGCTTCAGACATAGATGGGTTCAAATAATACAAGCTCATTACATAAAGAGTTCTTTATTTAAACTACATTTATTTAAAATGAGAAAATACATTAAATTATGAGATATTGAAATTAATTAAAAGATTAAAAGAAACACAAATGCTTAAAAAGGGAAACACATCACTTTGACTTTCACATGACTTCTAAAGCTGAGTTATTCTGATTTGAGTGCTACAGAATCAAGATAGGCAGCGAGTTTGCATCTCATTTCCAAATTAAATCATCTCAGTTTCTCTTTTCGTTTTTGCACATTCAATTTGTAATATGTTAAAGGCACTGATGTAGTGAATCAGTGGGAACATAGCTGTTTGGTGAGGGAGCTAAATATAGCATCATCATTAGCATATATATTGAATGGTCTTTGTGTCCATTGCATGGTCAAAGATTAGTCCATTGTGAAGCATACAGTAAATGAATAGCAGCCCAACAGCATAAGCCTGGACGACACCACAGGTCATGAGCATCTGCTTAGATACATATTTGTCTTTTTCAACACGTAGTTTGTCTATTACAAAAACTTAAGACCTACTGCTAATCCAAAGTGCTTATTATCACATAATGAATGGCAATTTTCAACTTTGCAAGGGACAAACAGGACAACAGGACTTAAATGATGTTTGGGGTAATAGGGAACTGGTGAGGGTAATTAGTAGACTGGGAAATCAGATTGAGTAATGGTACTGGGAGAAGTAGTCTCAGGTATGAGATTCAGGGAACTGGAGTCATGGGAACTGTTTGAGAAGTGGGCATGACCCTTATTTTCTGAAGCTTCTACAAAACAAAACTTAACTAAAGAATTTGTAAATCTGGTTCTATATCATGGCTGGTTTTATTCTATTCTTTTCTATTCTATTCTACCTAGGAAGTGTATTATAATGTTTGCCACAAAACACATTTTAAAGACACACTGAAACAGATTGCTTTAGAAGATATTCAAATAAAGGTCATAGGTGGCATTTGTATGTGTCCAATCTTCAGTCACCTATACTGTCCAAAGTGCTAAACCATCCCCTTGTCAGACAACAGGCACTGTATTGCAGTACCTGGTGTACATTTTGCATAAATCTAAACATTTTCTTACATTGTACAGTAAAATAGTATGTAGTATGTAAGTATAGTATGACAGTACAATTATATTGAAATTATAACATGGTATACAAAGTGCTTCTCAAAATGTATATACAAAAAGAAAAGTAGCAATATTTTAAAGGAACATTTAAGAGAAGTACATTAGTAGTTATTTTGCAATTTCCTGGACATATTGCAACAGAATCAGACAAACAATGTGACCTTGTCAGTTTTTTAGTGAACTTCTCCAAGTATTCTGAGTTTGGATTTAGGAAAATGTATTATCTTAGAAATGTTTAAAACCTGATTAAGTAAATATGTTTAGTATGTTTCAGCTGTGGAAATGTATAAGTATGATTATGGAGTACTTATAAAAAGGGACACACGGTATAGTATAATTAAAAGCATAGCAGATGATTAATATTTCTAGCTTTGCCCATCTATCCCATAGAGCACAATTTTAACCTCAATTTATTTATCTTTCCCCATTTTATTTAATTTCACCTAGAGCTCTAGATACTGTGTGGTGATACGTTACGCATCTTGAACGTGACGCAAGACCTATCGTCGTTCGTCCTCACACGCTCCTCCCCCTCAACCTCTGGTTGGTTAAGCGCAAAGATGGCGTCCATCATGGAAGGGCCGCTGAGCAAATGGACTAACCTCATGAAGGGCTGGCAATATCGATGGTTTGTTTTGGACTACAACGCAGGATTGCTGTCATACTATACTGTAAGTATTTTATCCCAACAAGTCCAAAATGTTTGTTAGGAAATCGCCAGTAGTTTTATCTGTGATCGGTAAAAACCGACTACGGAAAGAGCACTCGGAGGCCGTCAGGAGTTGGGAATCTCAGCTGTTTGGGGCGGGCTGTTTGACTGACGGGGACGCCAACCAATCCTGGCCTTACTACGGAAGACGTTAGCAAATAAGCAGTCAGAATGGCCGATGTTGTGCCCTAGAATTTCAGCGAGGCCACAACGAGTTAAATATGTTATGGCTAGGTACTGTTAGTTTGCAGAATTTAAGGGTGGTGGTCTCCGTGTCATGTGACATGTTTTTGTCTTTTCGGGACACGTAACAAATGACAGAAAACAGTTTCCAGCTTTCAAACGTCTCACATTTTAAACTAAATTAACACCATCTCGCCAGCGTTGACAGCTAATATAGATTGGCTAACTAACCACAAAAGTGAGCAAGAAGTGCTTTAGCTCGCTAGCTAACTGGTTTCACGATGTGTGTTTCTTTGGCCTGATATCATGCTATTTAGCTAGAAACGTTATGTGTACCGTTTCCTAGGAAACGTACATTTAATAACTGATTTAATATAATCTCATATATGCATGTTTTCATATGTGCTGTAGCTACGTTTAAAAAAACACATTTGACTCCTTGAAAATTTAAAGTTGCCATTAAAGATCTACGCACGTAGCTAGTCATCCTAGCATACATAGGCAAATTCCTATACAGGTTTTGAAAATTATCCTAGGAAATCGAATCACTCCATAACAGAACCACTGGGTTAGCTCTGCTGGGCAAGTGACGGCATGTATGAGGTATATACCTCCCTGAAGGAAAAGGGTTTGGAGTAAACAGCACTTCATTAAACCAAATTATAGCAGCTAACTGCCATTCAGAGGTTGGTTTGTTTCAACACACTACACGTCTTTAAAAAAGGAAGCCCACCAATACCTTTAAACATTTATTCCCATACAGACTGTTAGACATCGTTTAACGGTTGATGCTACGAATGACTGCATCATTAATTCTAATGTCACCAAGTCCAGGCAACAGTGTCATATGACCATGTAGCACAATTAACATTTAATTGTTCTGGGAAATGTCTAATCTGAGTAAGGAACAGCATGTTCCAAATATGTCTGTTTTTTCCAGCGATTAAAATAACTGCAGAGGTCTATGGAAGCAACACTTGTTGCTGTGAGTAAAGGTCTCTAGAAATGCATGTTCTTTGCACCAGACATGCAATTCCAAACCAACATTGTACCAGAGCCACAGGTCACTGTATGACAACAGTGATGCCTCCATCTTACTTATACGTGCTTACTGTCTCTACTTTGTCCTGTTGTGTCTAAATAAAGCATAGGCTAGGCCAAGAGATGACCACATACAAAACAGGACAGGACAAAATGAACTAAGGATGCGCTCACGTGAAATGTCACAGGCACTGATGGGAATGGAAACTATGTGTGTTTGTATTACACACAAGCCCTATGAAATAGAAGCTAAAACTTGGTATGCTACCTCTGAAATACATAATACATGTAATGGTGGCGCTTTTAATATTAATTAAGAGAGTATATTAAAAAACAATGTTCATTTATAATGGTGAGATGTACGGTAAACATCACACAAATGTGAGAATTGTATGAATTGTATGTTCAGTGAGCAAAAGGGGCAAAACACGAAAAAAAAGCAATTTTGAATGGTAAAAGAGACACCAATCTCAAAAATATATTAATGTATGACTATATATGGCTAACAGCTGGTCCTTATGTATGACTATACATTAAAGCCACATAGCTAATAATGTGTAGGTCTCCCTCATGCCACCAAAGACATCTCTGACCTGTCAAGGCATGAACTGCCCATGACCTCTGAAGGTGTCCTTTGGTATCTGGCACCAAGACGCTAGCAGCTGCTCCTTTACGATCTGTATTTCAGATCGTACTTGTTTTTCTAGTACACCCAACAGATGCTTGATCAGATTTAGATCTGGGGAAATTTAGAGATGGAGTCAACACTTTTAGTTCTTTTTTTTCAGGTTTCTCAACCAGGTTTTAAAGCATTATTGTGCTGAAAGAGGTCACTGTCATTAGGGCATACCATTGCCATGGTCCTTGGTCTTCAACAATATTTTAGAAGGTAGTAGGTGTTACTTTAACATCCACATGAATGAAGGTCCCAAGTTCTCCCAGCAGTTCACTCATTATCTTTCCTTGAACCACTTCTGGTAGGTTCTAATTACTGCATACTGGGAACACTGCTTTACTGCTCACTGGTTTACTAGTTATGTCATTGAGCATCGTTGAGTAACCCTCACTAACATTAACGTGAAAGACTTCAGCAGAGCTACCCATCGAATAAAGAGGCGTCAGGGCACCAAAAGTTGTCAGAACAGCTTTAGTGCACCTTGGCACAAATTCTGCCAAACCTCTGAAACAGTTAAACCTGAAACATAACCTCCCTCAGTTGTTGATGAGGGGTGTAGACTGTTGAGTAAAGCATCAGTCCAAAAGTCTCCCACAGGTGTTCAACTGGAATGAAACTTTACCACTGCGAAGGCCGTAGCATATGACTAACTCCACTTTCCTACTCGTCCCACCATTAAGTGACATTATGTGCCATGTGATTAGGGATATGAAGAGAACCTGGAAGAGACCATTCCCGTAAGGATGGAAATCCTTTATAACATGATAAAGAGGATCGGTCAGAATGCATTTAGATTGATTTGCAGTAACCCTTCATCGTAAGGTGACAAGTGGACCAGACCGTCCCAGCAGAGTGACTTCCACATTATTTCCAAACTGTGGGACCACTTGGCAGTAGTGCACAGGCCTGTACAGTTCGCCTGGTCTGTGCCACACATGTGATTGCCCACTTGCCGAGAAAGTATGACTGTTCTGACAATTTTAACCTTTACCACGCCTCCGTCGACCAGTGTCTGGACTTTGCACAACCGAACTCTCAAATGTTTTCTGGCACTTATAGTGAGTAAGACTTTGCTAGCTGTTCTTATTGAAACAATAGCCGGTAGAGCAGTTTTTGGGACTGAAGCCGTTGCCGTATCTGCTTGAGTAAAGAGCCCTTTTTCAGAGTCACTTAGATCTCTTGACATCCTGATCCAAAATTAAGGTCAATTTGTCCTGTTCAGCAGTGTAATACAAACCAATATATATAATTGCATTATGCATTAATACTGTCTGGAAACATCAGCACTTGGTGTCTACATTCGTTATTCTGTTGTTTCCTTTAATCTTTCATCCATCACCTCCCCATAACTTTGAAAAAATCTACTACTTTTCATGGCTTCTGGCCATTTTGTATATATATATATATATATATATATATATATATATATATATATATATATATATATATATATATATATATATATATAATTCTTCTGTCACCCTTCCAGTGTGTGGCCATATGTTTTCTGGGAGTTCTTCCAGAGTCATTGGCACAGTATGTTCGCTGTTAACAGCACTGTGCTCTTCTGGACTGAGTGGATGGGGATCGATGTTGTCATTCCTTTGATCCCTCTGAAATCACTTCTGCAGTGGGGGTCACACGACACAGACAACCTTGGTCTTAACCTTTCAGATTCTGTCTATTTCCTTTTTCAGTCTCTCTCTCTCTCTCTCTCTCTCTCTCTGTCTATTTTTTTATATACATTGTATATATGTATTATGTACACTGCAGTGCACTGTAGTCCGAGATGTAGAGAGGTCGTCAGGGAAACGGGTCATTACAGAGGTCCTTTGACAGCTGTGCAAGCAAAATGCTGCCACATTGCAATATTTACCACACACACGCGTAAATATAAATACGCACATTGTAGATGTATGTTTGGCTGTGCCAGTGCAGAGAAATCCTGAGTCTGGTCAAAAAGATAATGACTTTCCTTGTCGATGTAAGTTGGCTTCCAACAGCGGCAAAAAAGATGAATCATGTTACTATGATGTAATGCAGCCAGACTCTAAAAATGGAGCCAGCCTCTTTTTTTTTTTTGGTTCTTTGAGAAAATGCAGTTTAGTGGAATTTCTAGTAGATCCCAGATGTGTTCAGAAATGTATCAGACACCTGGCTTGTCCTGTACGGGTCGATGGCGGTTGTGTACTTCTCACTCGGCCCTCAGGCGCGCAAGGCTGCTTGGGAGAGGTTGGGCGGTTTTAGCCACTCACTGGCCTTGATGATGTGCAGCGTTTGCCCAGGTCAGCCATGCCGTGTGAAGGCCAGGCGCTAACGCTATTCTGTCCTTCCTTCTCTTTACACAGTCAAAGGACAAGATGATGCGCGGGTCCAGGAGAGGATGCGTCAGACTGCGGGTAAGGGTCAGCCCTGCCTCGTGTGTGAGGCTAACACACACACACACACACACACACACACACACACTTTGGTCATTTCTTCGTTTGAGCTCAGTAGTCTGTTAGAGGAAGGATTTTGCAGTGGAAAAGTTTGCCAGTTAAGTGGCATAATGTCGTTAATTAAAGTGTCATTTCACTGGGTGACGCTTTCAGATCTGTACACAGTGGTTTAACATTGTTTTAGGGCTGAAAGATGAAGAAAGTATGATTTCTGTTGAAGAGTAGTCCATCTCTTTGTGCTTACATGCTGAACCATATGAGAAAAAGACCATGTTGAAGTTCATACTGACTGAATGAAAACAAATTGATTTATAACGATGGACAAAGTCCATCATTACTGATGTAACAAAGCTTTGCCACTAGGTGGCATGTATACGGCTTGTAAGTCAACAGAGGTAAGTAAAATTAAAGCGTTTGTTCAAACAGCGTATGAGATTTACACTGAGATTACACATGAGATTAACATTTATTTATTTACAGATGGTGGAGTAGCTTAATGTAGAATGCTACCTTTGTACAAGGTGCAAATGAAGAGTCCATGTTTTTGTGATGTTTCTTTTTAAAAACGTGAAGGGCTTTGTTGGAATGGAAAGGAATGGATTCATACTGGCTGCTCTCAGAAGGTAGGCAGACACTTCAGGTGGGCAGCCGGAAGAGTTTGTCTTCAGCTCGGTTTCCCATCGGCTCTGTCTGTTTGAGGTTTTTAGCTTAAGCCTGTGGTGTCTTTCAGGATATGTGGGACCTCTCACCATTGATGCTTGCTGTTAGCCTAGCGTACCTCTTTAGAAACGCCTTTAGGTAGAGTTTCCTGTTCGGGTGACTAAGCCTCTGCAGCTCTGGAAACTGGGTCTTCATGGTGTGTTTGTACTTCAGGCTGTTGTGTAAATGACCTCTTTAAACAGTACTAGAGTACAAACGTCTTCTCTGAAGGGGCAATGCTACTGAGAGTGTCACAATGTTTAGCCTAAGTTGCAAGCACGTTCAGAAATGTTCTTGCCAACTGAGACAGTTTGTGTATACACATCGGGTCTTGTCTTTCAGGACCCAAATAAGCCGTTAATCGAATTCTGCTTTGTCCTGCCCAGACCGCTGCTTTATGTTCAAATTATAAATATTTTTGCTGCTGTGGGGTTGATATGACGACATGTGTGCAGTAGCGCTGGTCCCACCCGCCCAAGGCTCTGTGTAGCCTCTCCCCTCCCTCCTCAGTCTCTTCCTCTCCCCCTCCCTCCCTCCTTCCTTCCTTTCCTCCTTCCCTCCCTCTCTCTCTCTCTCTCTCTCTCTCTCCCTCCTCCCACCCCTTCCTCCATGTCCCCTCCCTGTCCCATGCTCCACCCATCCTCCCCCCTCTTTCTTCTCGTGTGTGTGAGAGAGCAGGGCAGAAAGAGAGAGAGAGAGAGAGAGAGAGAGAGAGAACGAGAGAGGGAATGACGTGGCCTGCTGTCTGACCATCTCCGTTTCGCTTGCTCAGGGAGCAGTTATCGGGATTGATGACGAGGACGACAGCACTTTTACCATCACCGTGGACCAGAAGACTTTCCATTTTCAGGGTAAGCCTTCCTCTGTCCTTTTATTTCGTCTCTGTCATTTCTTCCCCTTACCTAAAAGCTTTTTAAGCGACTGCTCGTGCTGTTTGTTTATGCCGTCAGCCGGCTGTTCACGTGCTCTCTCTCTCTCCCTCTCTCTCTCTCTCTCTCTCTCTCTCTCTCTCTCTCTCTCTCTCTCTCTCGCGCACACACTCTCTCTCTCTCTCTCCGACCACTCTTATCTCTCTCTGCTCACCATTTCCTCTCCTTGTGGTCTTGCTTTTCTCCGAAAGCGCTTTAAAGCGGATTCACGCCTTCGACACCCGCCACGCTCCCGCGCACGCCCCTCGTCCCGCGACACTCCGCGCACGTCTCGCACGCATCTCACCCGCCTCTCTCCGACCAGCTCACTCCGGTACGGCTCTGCCTTTCTCGCTCCCCCTCCGCCACAAACCCGGTAGCTCGACGGATGCGACCGCGCTCGCTCAGAGGCTAACGGCCAAGATAGGAGGGAACCTCCTGCACATCTGCCCTCTCCCCTCTCGCCTCCCCCTCCGTCCGGCAGCACTCGAGCCAGGGCTGGGCCGGAGGGAGGAGGGAGGGGGTGCGTGTCCGTCTGCGCTCTCAGCTCCAGGTCTTTGCCTTGCTGCCTTCAAGCTCTCCAGTCAGCCGGCTCCATTCTTGCCCATCCACCCCCTCGCTCCCCCTCCCCGGGGGGGCTGTCTCGCCCTCCCCATGCCCTCATCCATTGCCATGTTCCGGCACTGTCTGCTCTGGCTGTACAGCAGGACGGGTAAGGCGGGCGACGCATGTCTGCATGTTTGGCTGAGGCTACAGTGGCTTGCGGCTTTCTGTGGGGAGTTGGGTGGGTGGGGGGGGGGGGGGGGGGGGGCGTTGTGGCCTGGCTCTGTGCTGTTAGCACCACCGAGCCGTTTCTGAGTAATTTATCGCCCGCCGTGGGTCCGGGTCCTGCCTTCTATCTGCTGGTTGTGCTACTGATTCGTGGCTCTGTTTGCGTGAGTGTGTAATGCGTGCCAGCTATTGTCTCAAAAGGGAGATGCGGTTTAGGAACGACATGGCTGCTCCTCTCAGGCTGCCTAAATTATTGCCGAAGCAGCGGCACAGTCCGATCTGGCGGGTGTAACTAGCGCTTTGCAGTTCGCTTTTCCGACGTGTGTGACGTAGCGCAAACCAGTAATGCACGTCCCATCAGAATGGGAGTAGCCTGCCAGTTTGAGCTGACCTCTATGAAGAAAGGCCCTTCTGAAGCTCATAGACACGTGCTTTTCCTTTCACACCCGTGTGTAACCCGTCATGCCTAATGGTGGAAATATCGTTTTACCGTCACCTCTCGTACAAATTCACCTTTTTTGCACCGTCATCCCTTAAAGCTCCTCACCACGAACACAGCACAGTGTGAGCAGAGGCGGGAAACGGTGCCGCATCGCTGGAGCACCGTCTCCGACGCCCCCCGAGTCTGTAGCCGAGGCTGGGGTTTCAGAGAGCAGGGAAAGGGACTCCGTCTCTGCCTCCCCCCCCCCCGCCGTTCCCGTCTGTCCCTCCGGGACCCTTCCCTCTTCCGTCCCGTCTCCCATGTTCCGTGTGAAAGCAACAGTTTTCTTTTGGACAGAAATGTCTGCACAAACTTACGAGGTCTCATGCTGATATTTTGGCTCTCAGCACGGAATTTAAAAGGGTTTGTATGTGTTATGGGGGTGGGGGGGGGGCATATTGGGATATATTTGTGTGTGTGTGTGTGTGTGTGTGTGGATGCATTCCTCTCAGAGTGCTGTAGTGCCAGGTGTGGAGGAGGTGTGTACGTGCTGTCATGGCACCCAACACCGCTACCAGGAATTAGCTGAAGCAGTCAGCCGGTACTAATAGGGTGAGCTAAACAAGATGGAAGATGAGGTGTGTATCGACGCAGCGTACTGGGGCTTCACCGTGTGCTGGGTGGCACGTGGGGCCTGCGGCTGTGGCCCGAGCACTTGCCGTGAAAACGGCGACAGAAGCACGGCGTGTGCCGAGCGTTCTCGGGCAGCCGTTGCTCCGCGTTGCGGCGAAGGAGCGGCCGCGGCCCTGGAGACGCACGTCTGCGGTTGGATGCGGCATCTATAATTCATCGGGCTCTTTCGGTGGCCCAAAAAGCCTCGTGCCTGGAGGCCCCTTTTATTGCAGCAGCTGCCTCCATCGAGCGGGACGGGCCGGAGGGCAGCGGTAGAGAGCGAAGGAAAGCCTCGGAGAGGAGAGCGGGGTCCGCGGGGCGATACGGAGGCCGTCCCTGGCCGCACGGCATCATGGAGGGTCGTGTTGTTGGTTTTTTTTTTTTGTTTTGTTTTTTTTCTTTTCCTTCCTCCTTGCTGTGGGAGGCTGAACACATGAAGGTGAAGTCAGCAAGATAGAGAAGTAGCACGAAGGCGCAAAGGCTGCTGGGAAGAAGCCGCCTGGCTCCCTTTCACGCTCGCGCAGAGGCGAGACGTCTCACGAGCCGCTTTGACTCGTGTGGAACTTGTTTTTGCATGTGTCAGATGCAGAAGCTAAGAGACATCAAAGCAACAGGAACTCAGGTCCTGAACGGTAAAATGAGCTGACCGGTTCTGGAGGAAACATCTGTGTCACATTTGGACGATCTGTCCCAGTGTTTGTGTCAGCCGCTGAATGTGTGCAAAATACCGCGTGTGAGTGAAAGAATGCCATTAGCTCTCCTCCATCTTCCCCTTCTGTAGCCATTACCATTAGGAGGACATAGTGTCCACCATGCCCTTAGTCAGCCTGGATCTTCAGTATCACACACACACACACACACACACACTCTCTCTTCTCCCTCCCTCCCTCCCTCCCTCTCTCTCGCACTCTCTCTCTCTCTCTTTCCCTTGTTGTCTAATAGGTGCTCCATCTTGCTTTGTGGAAGGAGGAGTGAGACACGAACTTGTTTACAGAGTTTCTCAAACCTGCCTTCACTGCTGCTGGTACAGTAGGGACTGTTATGTAACCTTTTTTAATACTGAATCTAGGATTCAAGAGTCTGGAATTTTCCTCAGGTGATGCGTTTCCTTGTGTCTGTGGTAGCAGCGGCCATTAGCCTCCGCTAAACCGTGCAGTGGCTCGTCTTGCTGTAGAACAAGAGCGTTAGTGCTATAAAGGCTGTGGTAGCCTCAGGCCTCTTGTGCCAGTCAGCTCAGGGAAGGGCAGTGTTTGTTTTGGACCGCGTGTGCCGGGGCAGGGACGGCGGCTCGTAGCAGGTTTACACACGGCGTGGCCGACCCAGTTCGAAGAGTCACGTTTGCGCAGGCCGTGGAACACGTCTGGCTGTTCTCCACACCCGAGAGCCACGTCTCGTGGTTAAAGCAGACTGGTGTTTGGCGGTTCTTGTGCCGCGGCCCATATAGCCGTGCTGGTCCAGCCGTCGTCACGAGCTTTGGAAGATGCAGGAAGCTCAGCAGCCCGGAATTGACCGGAATTGATTGTTGTGGATGTGTGTTGCGCGTGTGCGTTGCGTGTGTGTGTGTGTGTGTGTGTGTGTGTGTGTGTGTGTGTGTGTGTGTGTGTGTGTCCCAGTGTGCCTGTTGGTATGTGGGTTGTATATAACCACGTATGGTACGGTGTGTGTGTGTGTGTGTGTGTGTGTCCCTGTTGGTATGTGGGTTGTATATAACCAGTGTGCCTGTTGGTATGTGGGTTGTATATAACAGTGTGCCTGTTGGTATGTGGGTTGTATATAACCACGTATGGTACGGTGTGTGTGTGTGTGTGTGTGTGTGTGTGTGTGTGTGTGTGCCTGTTGGTATGTGGGTTGTATATAACCACGTATGGTACGGTGTGTGTGTGTGTGTGTGTGTGTGTGTGTGACCCAGTGTGCCTGTTGGTATGTGGGTTGTATATAACCACGTATGGTACGGTGTGTGTGTGTGTGTGTGTGTGTGTGTGTGTGTGTCCCAGTGTGCCTGTTGGTATGTGGGTTGTATGTATGGTACGGTATAACCACGTATGGTACGGTGTGTGTGTGTGTGTGTGTGTGTGTGTGTGTGTATGTGTGTGTGTGTCCAGTGTGCCTGTTGGTATGTGGGTTGTATATAACCACGTATGGTACGGTGTGTGTGTGTGTGTGTGTGTGTGTGTCCCAGTGTGCCTGTTGGTATGTGGGTTGTATATAACCACGTATGGTACGGTGTGTGTGTGTGTGTGTGTGTGTGTGTGTGTGTGTGTGTGTGTGTGTGTGTGTGTGTGTGTGTCCCAGTGTGCCTGTTGGTATGTGGGTTGTATATAACCACGTATGGTACGGCTGGAAGGTAATACAGGTAAAAGCTCTGGGATGTTTATACCCCATTTACCATCCAGGCGGGGTCACCCAATGGGGCTTCACACCCCACAGTTCTGAATCTCCTCCTGCCTCGCCAGTAATATTTGGTACGTGGACAAAGAAAAGAACATGCTGATTTCATCCCCTAGAAAGACAACACCCATTGGTCTCTGGTATTAGACAGTGCTGTGTTATAGGCATGTTCATACGTGTCCAAACACTCTGACCACAGGACCAAGTGGATGTTGTCTGGGTGACGGGCTGATCCCCACCCAGCGCTAACGCTATAGATAGTAGATAGTTTAGTAGGTAGAAGGTAGAAGGGCTCTGCGGTGTTACTGAGGTTTGACGTGCGTCAGTGTCACCGCTAGGGCGAGTGTGGTCGGCCACCCAGGAAATAGTCAGCATCCTGTCGTGGTAACCATAATGCATCGCATGGTTACGGGCTCCGTGTCCACCTACCAGGTGTTGCTGTCGAGTCAGCTCGTGTGTCCAGATGCGTGCTGTATCTCACAGCTTCGCCCTTCAACACTGACGTCTGCATCATGAACGAACACGAGCCACTCCTTTCTTCTTTCGTCACAAAGATTTTCACGGGTCAATGATGTTTTCATTTTGCCTTTCCATTCATTACGAAAAACACCGTGTTGGCTCTTTCGATCTTTCAGATATGCTCTACAAGCTGGACAATGCCCATTTTGATTTTATGGTGTGTAAAAAAAAAAAAATTATTTTGATTTTTTTTTTTGTCACAAATCCATCGTAAAGTCAGGATGCCAGAACTCCATTGCAATGCTGTTTTGTTCTGCTTCAATGTCATGATGTTTGTCTATATATCTTTCATTTTTCTTTTTCCACGCGATGCCACTGTGCAAAAAACATTTTCTGTTCTCTGTTACACTCTGACGGATGTTGATGTGATTGCGTCCTGTGTGACAGTGTTTCTAGTGGCACAACAAACCAATGTGGATAAATGGCTAATTATTTCTGCTCTTCATCTGTCCACACACGACTCTTCAGAACAAATCAAATTGGCAGGAATTGCGCTGTTTATAGGTCAGACGCCAGTCCGCATGCCCAGTATGGCCTCATTACACTGTTGTTGTGGTGTGTGGAGGGGGAAACACACTGAAAACGTTGTCCAAGCCATAAAGCCGCCATTTTCAGATTTCCCCGTGCTGATGTTGAGTAGGCCTGAGTTCTGAACGCACCTCCTGCACCCGACGTAGCGTCCGGGCTGTTGGATGTGGGCAGCAACCCCACTGACCGTTCTCGCTCCTTCCTGATGTGGAAATCAACATGGCGTCTTCTCTGAATAAGGACTAAAAATGGATCGCTTGTGACCACTGAATATTGATCAGGCAGTAATAATAAACCAATACTTGCCGTGATGTTTTCCGCTGTAAAATCAGTGAGAACGTTGCGCTCGGAGTTCCAGGAAGAATAGTATGGAGATCCTTTGCTCTACATGATGTACATTTTTAGAAAACATTTAAATTAGATTTTAAATAAATTAGACCCTAATTAAAATGCTGTTGGTATGTAGACATAAGTGGATGAAGATGGCGTAGACATTGTGGGTAATGAGTGAGGTAACCACTGACTGGTTTATAAGGCCAGCTTGTATATGGTGTACTCCATGCTGTATTGAGGAAACGCTTCAGGTTATTTCACACAGGGAACAGTATCACTAATGTGTTTCTGACCTCCTAGTTTTCCATTTCAGCTTTCTCACTAGTGATCGTTTTAATGGAGAAAATAACCCCTAAATATCACAGACTCTGAGGCACAGGCTGAGTGAGTTAAATTTTAAATTAAGCACCCTTGGAATTCTGCACCGTTTATCGTTGTCAAACCTTAGAATCGGCCAAACTCTTAAGGTTAGTTCTTTGGAAATGTTTTTTAACACTTCCAAAAATGTTAAAAATGGTGCAGTTTCTGCCGAAATAAATGTTCTGCCCTCCTCTCTTTCACGGAGGAGGTGTATTGCAGGCAGTGTGTGTTTGTGTGTGTGTGTGTGTTGCTCTCCTCTGAGATGACCATGGTTCTGCTGTGGTAGGCTGACTCCTGTCACTTTTTAGATCTGTTGGGGACGTCGTGAACCGTGCTGGGGACATTCATTCATTTCCCTCCTGTCCGTCCCGTCCCACCCCGCTCTCTCCCTCCATCGCTCTCTCCCTCCCTCTACTCCTCCCTCTCCCCTTCCCTGGCTTTCTTTGTTTCTGTCTCGTCGGGCCGTCTGCCTGTTACTAACGGTCTGTGCATTTGCGTGTGTTCTCCCATACCTCTGCAGCACGAGACGCCGACGAGCGGGAGAAGTGGATTCACGCCCTAGAGGGCACCATTCTGCGCCACGCCCTCCAGCTCCGGGTAAGCGCTCGCACTGCCCACCCTCAACATACCGCCCGCCTTCCTGGGGTGCCTGGCGAGAGGAACCATGTCATTCTCCAGGTTCAGAGATGATTGTTTTTCCACTGTGGTCTCTGCTTATGGATTTGGCCTTGAGTAAGGGTTGAAGGCTAAGTTCAGGGGCTGAGGGTGTACAGACCTCTCCAACGTGAGGGTTTGCATGAATCGCATGGAGACAGAGTTGCTGAGGACTTTACCTCAGCTCTCACTTTCTCCGTCTCCTGTTCAGTTTGTTTCTGCTCTTCTTTTTGCAAATGAATGCAGTGGTGGAATTTTTTTTCCCCTACTGCCATCTTGTCCAACCATTCTAAATCTCTGTCATTTTCTCGCGCTCTCGCTCGCGCTCTCTCTCGCTCTCTCTCGCTCTCTCTCGCTCTCTCTCTCTCTTTCTCTCTCATGCGCTCTTCTCACTTGCTGGTTCTCTCTCTCTTTCTCTCCGCCTTCCTCTGTCACTCTCTGTCCGTATGTTTTCCTCTGCTCCTTGGTATCTGCCCTCAAATATGAAAACCTCTGCTGACTGGCTGAAGCATGTATCTACTCGCCTGGCAAGCAATGTGAAACCAACCCAGTCACGTGACGCCAAATCCCCCAAAGAGCCAATCACAGCTCTGTTTACTGAGGCAGCCACAATGCTGATCCAATCAGAACAGCTGTTTGTATTTGCTTCATGATGTTAGGTATTTTTTCTTTCTTTTTTTTTTACTTTTTCTTTCTTACTTGAGGAAGTCCTCACTTCCTGTCATGAGTCTGCTCAGTAGACGAACGGAGCTCTGACTGATATATGAAAGCTGCTGTTGTCACATTTTGGACGTGGATTTGGAAGTGGCCAGGGCAGAAAGTGACTTGTGCTGTGAGGTAGAGAGTCACACTGTGCCGAGCACAGGCAGTGACAGTTTGCTTGTCTAATGTCCTGGTTCCACAGAGGCAGGTGTCCTGTGAGTATCTCCATGGTGTTGAAGTTTGCTGATGTAGTGTGAATGTGTGTGTGTGTGTGTGTGTGTGTGTGTTGGGGGAGTGTATAAGGCAAGGGACTTCTACACATATGGGGCATAAGTGTACATGTATGCTTTAAACACCATATTATCTGTTTTGCTTTGGGATTTAAGTGGTAGTGGGGGTGTGGCTGTATGTTTGTGTATGTGCGCACACACACACACACCTATCACTCAAGTGTAATGGGAGGTCACACTTAATAATTGCTACCATAGCCTATGAAGTATTTTTTAAATGTTTTTAAATACTGCACACAAATTTCCTTCATTTTCTGGTTGCATTCTACTACAATGAAATCTAAAATAATATGGTCATTATTATTACTTAAATAAACCGAATGGTGGTTTATGACCTTTGCAAAAAACTGTATATATGTATAAAAAGTTCTCTTCCTAAAAGCTGAGGATGAGGCTGGTGTCTACGCTGCCTCTCTCTGGACCATCCTAATATGAGGTCTCCTGGATTATGGAGGTTGTTGCTGCCACTCTCCTCAGCACACAGCAGGGTTAGGCCGGGACTCCGCACTTCTGCCGGACTTTATTAGCCGCCTGGGCCATGAGTCAGCGTCCTCCCAGGCGCCGGAACGCCGTTTCCTGCCTGCTCTCCGGCGCTGCGAGGGCAGTGGGAGTGACTGTTAGTCACAGGCAGACTGTGTGTGTGCAGCACGTCGGCCTGCTTTCGTGTTCAGAGCAGATTTAGGTTATGACAGAGCTGTTGTGAGGTTGTGAGGTTGTGGCTCCATTGGATCACACCAAACTGCCATTCAGGCTTCCCAGCCATGTGGCTTCATGAACGTGGAGAGCTCCCCAACCAGAACAGGTAATCCTCTGGCACTGTTCCAGGAAAATTCGTTTCCTCAGACTTTGATTCCGAAAATCTTGCGAATAACATCAAACATAATCTGAAAATAAGAAGTCAGTTTGCAGTATTTAAGGAAATGACGTAATGATAAGATCTCACACTGGGGAAATTCATGATACAACTTTGTTTAGCATTAACAGCTGCTAAACAATGATGATGAGACGCTGACCACAAGACAGTGAGGGTACGAATCCCTCGTGAATAGTGCTCCGGTCTAACGTGAACATGAAATGGCAGTGAGCATAGAATCCAAGAGATCACACTGCTGTTAGCTGGCTTAGCTGGCTGGCTTCCTATAGCAGACTGTGATCATGGAAAATAGAAATATGTGAGAAATGTAGAGGGAGGAGAATGGATGAGGATGCGTAAACCAGACTCTTACACAGGAGGGTTAGCAACTGTGCTGTCATCTAGATTCATCTCTGCACTCGTGGTATTTGAGTCTGTTATTTAGATTATCTGAAGTTTATGTACCTGCTGCCTTACTGATTAGAATTTATTTACTTTACCCAATAAATAAATAAGTTAAATTTCTTGTCCATTTCTTTCAAAACCTAAAGCGCCGGTTGTGTATATACGGTAAGACGAGGTTCTCCCTTTGCTCTTGTACAGCCCTGTGTCTTACAAAACCTTTCTTGTTTCTCTCGCCTGTGTGTATGTGTGTGTGTAGTGAGGAGGTGGTAACAGGGGTGAGGTCAGAAAGGTTAAAGTTCGAGACCTCTCGTAGAGCTGTGGGGCCACCGCTACACACCTTCTGCATACTTCTGCCCTTATAAACACTCCTCCTTCTCCTCTACCCATGTGTACTTTACACCTGCAATTACGTCAGCATGTTTTGTGAATATTGGAACCCTAGAGGTAGCCCTGTGCCAACACTACAAAAGACTGAAACGGCCTGAAGTCATACACACATTGTTTACATTTTTATTAAAGCTAACATCTCGAAAACTAGCTCACTGGGTCACATCCTGGGAGCAAATCACTTCACCTTTGATCCCCTTTGATCCCAAACACACACTCACACAGTGAAGGCAGATCACCAGACCAGACTTTGACCGTGTCAGAAGCTTTTCTCCATTTTACTGTCCGTGTGGTAAAATGGCCGGGAGTGGCTCATGGCTTTCCTTCACGTCCCCATGGCGAGCTACAATTCGGCCACTTCCCGCCGTGTCAGTCGCCGTGATGTCGGTCAGGCGTCCCAGCTCAGAGCAGGGTCCAAAGTGGGGAGTATCTCTTGCTTCTCTATCAATATATAACCTTGATGTTGCAGGGACTGTTACGGTAGCTTATGTCATGTGTGTTCTGTTTGTTATCGTTGTACAGTAATACACAGGCAGGTCTTTTCAGAACTGAGCGCTAGCAGAGAAAGCCCGTGCTGGTTACAGACACAGGCTTTAGTGACAAAGTTTGGGGAAATCTATACTATTTCTCTGTGAAGTTCAGTCATCAAAATATATACTGTCTGACTGCAGAGTATCTGAAATGTTTGGCTGTTCAAGGCGATGTGCTGTACTCCTGTATATTTTTTTGTTCTTTTGTGACTTTGTGACGCCTTTGTGTCACTTTTAGGTGTAATCTTAAGAAGAAAAAAAAAGAACAATTCCACCTTGACACTTTTTAAAAAATATATATTTTTTATGCTTGTTTGATTTTGTGTCAGAAGGCTGGGGAGTCGAAGGGCTGGTTTTGTCGGCAGGCTGTTGTATTGAAGGGAAAAGAGGAAGAGACTAAACACTGCCCGAAACTGAACTCATAATGTCACCGTTAACCGAACCCAGTACTCAGGCTGCACTTTCACAAGCAGAATCTGTTTTGTTTCGAAAACGCCCTTATGTGTTTGCCCGGCAATGCCTTGATTTAATGAAGTATCCCAGCCTCTGTACACAACCTCAGCCTGCTGACGAGGCATCTGGGAACCCCCCCCCCCCCCCTCCGACAGGATTGTGGTACTGACATACGGATTTCTCGCCCCCTCGATTGCATTCGTATGAAATGCAGCAGCTAAGCTGGTTGTTTGCAGAGGAAGGCCACATGACGTGTGGTCCTGCTCTGCATGTCATTGTGGCGGCGTTGACCCCTAGCCAAGCCGTCTGACTGCTGTTTGATGGTATCTCGCTGTAGTGTAATCTCATTGGTGGAAGTAGGATCTGACTGGGCATGGTGCAGCCCAGGTGTAATCTCATTGGTGGAAGTAGCCTCTGACTGGGCATGGTGCAGCCCATCTGTAATCTCATTGGTGGAAGTAGGATCTGACTGGGCATGGTGCAGCCCATCTGTAATCTCATTGGTGGAAGTAGGATCTGACTGGGCATGGTGCAGCCCATCTGTAATCTCATTGGTGGAAGTAGGATCTGACTGGGCATGGTGCAGCCCAGCTGTTATCTCATTGGTGGAAGTAGGATCTGACTGGGCATGGTGCAGCCCAGCTGTTATCTCATTGGTGGAAGTAGGATCTGACTGGGCATGGTGCAGCCCAGCTGTAATCTCATGGTGCAGCCCAGCTGTAATCTCATTGGTAGAAGTAGGATCTGACTGGGCATGGTGCAGCCCAGCTGTAATCTCATTGGTGGAAGTAGGCTCTGACTGGGGATGGGTCGCCACCTGGTGGCAGGAAGTGGCGGGCAGCGTGGCCAGGCCAGCAAGGCCAGGGCAGCGCCGGACGCTCCCTGCAGCCACACTGACTCTAACGTGGCCTCTATGGCTTTCTCTTCCAGGAGGCCGAGACTGCATTCGTTCCGAGCGTTCAGGACTTCGACAAAAAACTCGCGGAGGCCGACGCGTACCTGCAGATTCTGATCGACCAGTTAAAGGTGTGTTCTGCCGCCGTCCGCGAAACCGGAGCTCTGTGCCCTCGGGTTTTGAGTCGCCCTGTTACGTGTTATTGTTGGGCGGGGGTGTTTTTCAGATTTGTACCTGACATGCAGTCACTGTATTTGAATATCTGTTTAAATGTAGTTTCTATTCCTGTATCTTTGCTCCCTCTTCCTGCAGCTCTTTGATGAGAAGATAAAGGACTGTAAAGATGATGAATCGCGAAAAGTAAGCCAACACCACCTTCTGGTTCCATACATGATTGATGGTTTCCTTGATGATTCTCTTCAAACCAGTCGCTGATTTTAATATTGCAGAAGAGTTTTTTAAATGTAGATGTAAGTTAGTTGTAGAGTTTCATTATGCTGGAAGTCCCATGACCTGGAAGTGTTTCACGACACACCTTCATCTTTCATTTCTCTTTTTATCCTGTGGCTGCTTTTCAGAAGTACTTCCTTACTAGATTTAGATTTATTGAAACATCTCACTGACAAATGCTGATTTAAAAAGATCCTAAACTGATCTCCTATTGATCGTTTGCCTATTTTGCTTGTTTGTTTAAGAAAATCGAGAACCTAAAAGAAACCACTTGTGTAAGTATGTCTCTGTGTTTTCTCCTCATCTGGGTAGAACGTTCGCATCAAAATCAACTCTGACGCTTTGCTACTGTTTGTGTTTTGTTTTGTAGAGTATGGTAGAATCCATCAAGCACTGTATAGTTCTGCTTCAGATTGCCAAGGTAAAAATCTCTTTTATTACTTTTGCTACAGCTGTGTTAATGTTGTGTGACGCTGCTTATCGTGTGTAACCCTCTGCAGCCATAGTGGTAAATTTGCTCTCGTTTGTGATGTTTGTTCAGGCTAGTGTGTAACGTTCATACAGGTTCCATTTTGAGGGTTTGGAGAGGTGCTTCTCAGACAACTATGCCACTATGTTAAAAAAAAATCCTTAGATAGTATAGTAGTATTGCTGTTGTCTTGGTGACAGAATTTAATATGAACACAGACGGAGAAATAGTCATGTTGTTGGACAGTGGGGTAGCTTTAACTTATGGGCACATTCCTCAATTCATGCAATTTTTCTTTTTCAAAATTTTAAGGATCAAAGTAATGAACATCAGCACGCAAACGGACTAATAGTAAGTTGCGACTTTCCTTAACCACGGAGCAGTCTGATCCGACCGATCGTCTCTCTCTGTTCCTCTGGAATTGCTTTTCCACTTCAGGGGAAAAAAAAAATCCAAATCAGTACCGTGCCACGAGTGCATGTCTCACTCTGTGGAGAATGGCTCCTCTCGTCTCATCTCTTTCTCGCTCTCACTTCCTTCATGTCTTCTCAAGTGAAAATGCACTTTTTCGTCCTTGGGAACTTTCTGGAACTGCTTTTTTTTTTTTTTCCTCCACCCCTCCCTGCCCTGTAATTTCTAAAACGTGACACAACACAAACATCTCGGTGATGTTGTGTGACCTGAGACGCTCCCTGGTTCCCACTTCCACTTGTGTGTCCTTAATGCGCTCGTGCGTAATCTGGTTTATTATGTTTGTGCATTCGCACACTGGTTTACTGAGCCATCTCAGGACTAAGACGTTTTTTTTGGTTATAACTTGCTTTCTATTGGCTGTTGCCCGAGCTTATGCGCATATCCTGTCAGTAACTGCTCGCGCTGGTCCTGTGGTGGCACACCAAATGCTATTGGTTTAACGCTGATCGGGAACCGTTGGCATGACGCTCGGGTTTAGCTTTGCTTTTCCCAAGAAGCCTCCGTTCAGAAATGTCTCGTGACACGTTGGGTTTATATTGGTAGCAGGAACACGCAATACAGGAATACATTTATAGCCTGTGTGTTAGAATGTAATGGTTTACGAGCGGTTCTGATGCCAAGCTAACTGGACCAGACTAAACTCCGGAAAAGAACCACCGTAGAATTCTGTAGTTGCAGCTTCGGCGGTTCGTCTACCCAGCTGTCTGCAGATCCAGTCACGAACCCCTTCCCTCTGCCCTCTGTGCCTTTTTGTTTAAATCCAATTCCTGCCATTAGTTGGCATGAGTCTCTTTCCTCTAATTGGCTCTCAATTAAGATCTGCAGATGCATCCACTGTGCAGGGAAACAAGATTAATTAAAACAAATGAATAAAAAAAAAAGAACATTCCAGATGAAATGGTTTGAACATCGCTGAAGAGAAAACCCTCTCCAAATCTCGCCCATGACCCCTGCCGCCATCATAAACCTGCGACGGTAGACTGTGAGGTTTCTGCATGCCTAGTTGCCCTTTGTGTACCTGATCTGTGTGTGTGTGTGTGTGTGTGCGCGCGCGCGCGCTCGTGTCTACACAGGAGCAGGAAGTAGAGCTCCTTCGTTACCTGCATGAGATCTGCAGTGGCAGTGTGTGGGTGTGTGGGTGTGTTGAGGCCTTTCAGAGTAGCGCAGCAGTGCTTTTGGTAATTAAGAAACCCAGCAGATCTGAGCCTGGACTGGAGTACAGCTGGGTGGTCAAGCTGCCGCTCGGAGTTATGAAGTGCGAAGTCTGAATCGGTGCCAGATCCGTCCGTTAATAACCGCAGGCCATGGTGATCCAATCAGCAGTTGAGGTTCTTTTTCCATACGTTTGTCACAGCCAGTCACTGCACGCTGCAAATCAAGAGTAGGTCAATAACGCTAACGCTCGCCTTTTTATAAATGCCACAGTTTCACCTTGCTCCGGTAGGGATATGCCACGGCTATTTCAGATACCTGCCAGTCCTTCTGCTAAAATTGAGAAGGAAGGGGTGT
Source organism: Brachyhypopomus occidentalis (assembly GCA_020368025.1). Classification (NCBI taxonomy): domain Eukaryota; kingdom Metazoa; phylum Chordata; class Actinopteri; order Gymnotiformes; family Hypopomidae; genus Brachyhypopomus; species Brachyhypopomus occidentalis. The sequence goes on along the minus strand of JAGXOD010001391.1, from coordinate 1,410,521 downwards.
GGCCAGAGCCCGGTAGCGTCCTATGAGGGGGAGCTGTGGGCGGTGTTGGAGGGCGGAGTCGTCCGCGGAGAGCTCATGTGTTGTGTGTTGTGCCCACGCTCCCTGCAGAGCACCATAAACCCAGTGGATGGAGTTTACCAGCCCAGCCCCCTGGATGCCTCTGTAGTCAGCGCCACTGCCATGCCAACACACTCCACCCTTCCCACAGGTGAGACGGTGAAGCCTCTCTCTCGCTCTCGGTCTCATGTTCTCTCGCTTGCACACACACACACACTCACACAATTACGCACATACGTTCTGTTCCTTTTTTTTAAATGAATTTATTTATTTATGACGGGTTTCTGTAATCAGGATCATTTTCTACTGTGCAGCAGTACTCGGTTCAGCGTAACGCATGTTCGGAGTTTGATTGAGTTTGTCTTTTCTTTGATCCTGAAGATGGAGCTCAGGTTTGTAAAGCGGAACAGAGGCCTTCTTCTCTACCAGTGGGTCCTGTCGTCACGGTGATGGGCAGCCTTCAGACGCCTACTCCCAACAGCACAGGTACCAGACAAACACGCAGGCCCGGGCGTCTCCTCCCAGAACACATCCCAGGGGAAAGTAGTGGAACCAGCACTCTTCAACTTAAAACTCTCTGTCAGTAAAGCAGTTAACATGGTCTGTCCTGTTGTCCAGTATGTGTGACCTTTAACCTTTAGTCTGCCTCCTCTGTCAGTGAGCCTTTTTAAAATCAAACTGAGAGTCGTTTTAGGCTCATTCCTGTTTCGTTTTTAAATGTGATTTCCTGTTATGTTGCGCGTCAGCCAGCAATGACCTGGTGGATTGCGCACGTTTACAGACGGGGGTGTGGCCTGTTGCTAACGGAGCCCGTGGGTGGCGTGTGTGTGTGCGCGCTGGCTGACACTCGCAGATGTGGAGTCTCTCTCTTTTAAATTGGAGCTCATATTGAAATTCTCCCTCGGAATGACGGAAAGCCACTAGTGTACACAACCTGCCTCCCGCAGACAGGCAACCAAACACTCTCTGCAGCAGGTCATTAGCACCACGAGCTGACACACACACACACACTCCCTCTGAGTTGCAGTGAGAAGTGATGAGCTTGACATAAACCACAGCACTCCCAGTGCAGCTGGAGTGACTGTAAGCCGTACAGAAGAGAGGGGAGTGGGGGGAGGGGGGATATTGTGACGATGACACACATGTGGGATGGTACGCCTGGACGATGGTGTTTGCTTTAGAATCGGAGTAACCATTAGGGTAATGGTTACACCCACTTCTTGCTGTCTTTGCCCCTGTGGCATTTAGGGAGTGGCCCTTCTGCCCCCAGCAGCAGCGTGACCTCACCCAGTCACATGACGGCACCGGCCCGGTCCGTCCCCGACTTCTCCTACTCCAGCAGCGAAGACGAGTTCTACGACGCTGACGAATTCTACCAGAGCAGCACGTCACCCAAACACTGCATAGAGTGAGCGGCACACACACACACACACACACACACACACCCCCCGCTGCACACCCGCCTGCAGTACAATAGCACACGCAGTAAATTAGTACACGCAGGACATGCTCTTCTCTCACGCAGTATACCACACGCAACATAATGAGCTCAGTCATGGGCTACAGTTACACCCAATACCTGATTTACACCATGGGATCAAACACTCACTTGGCTAGCACACACACGCGCACACACACACACAGTGTAGGTGCAAGAATGGACAGAACCGTCTCAATATCGGATGCTTTTTGCTGTAGCCCTTCCAGAAGCCCTGCGGCTAACAGCGAGGGAAGTTCGGCTCTCAAGAGGCCCGACACCAACGAGTCCCTCAGCTCCTCTATGTCCAATGGCACGACAGACGCAGGTACTCATGCCCACACGCACGCGATCACGCACACGCGCGCACACACGCGCACACACACACTTGTGACCTGTGAAAAGCTGAACACAAGCAACATTTAGTCAGATATAGAATAATTTTTCCTGGACCCTCCGTCATGTACGTTTTTTTCATTAGCAGGGACAGTAATAGTACGTGTCAGAATCCTAGCGTGTGCCCTATGACCCGAGGCCTTCCTGAACGCCCACACAGACCCGTGTGTTTGTCCCAGCCCTGAGCTCCTATGTGTGCTGTGTTGCCCAGATCAGTACGACAGCCACGACGAGAAGGACGATGAGGGCGAAGGGGAGTCAGTGGAGGAACACAAGAGCGTCATCATGCATCTGCTCTCCCAAGTGCGGCTGGGAATGGACCTCACCAAGGTAGGTCTCCCCTCTCCTCACCTCCCTCCTCCTCCCATCCCACCTCCTCTCCTCTCCCCTCCCCTCATGTACAGCAGTCTCCACACACACACACACACACACACACCATCTCTATTTTGGCCCGTCTCACCTAACTTGTTCTTGTCCTCCCTAGGTGGTTTTACCTACATTTATCTTGGAGAGGAGGTCATTGTTGGAGATGTACGCAGACTTCTTTGCACATCCGGACTTGTTTGTCAGGTGAGGTGATGTTCCTCTGGCGGCTCTATGGTTAGCGCTTAGCTGCACGCATTTACTATGCCCGCTTTTGAAAAAAGATGCTACATTGTTGTAAAATTATGTAAAAGTAATCTTTATATTGACGTGTGCAAAGAAAGATGTTTTCACAGACCAACTTGATTGTATTTTGTAATATAAAATACATTTAGAATTTGGTACTTTCAGCACACTCAGAGTTGGGACTCAGGCACGTTTACCACTTTCCCTTTAATTTCACTCTTTAACTGTTTGGGAAATGAGGACATTAATTTCTGTGGACATTCAAATGGAGTTTTTGCCCACTCTACTTGCTTCAGCTGCTCCCCAGTGCCTGGCTGTGCGCTTCTCCTCGTCATGACTGGACCATGCAGTTTCAATAGGAAGCAGATCTGTATCGCAAGCAGTCACGCGCGCACAGTGTGTCTACGAAGCCACGTTCTGGTAGCGCGTGCCAAATGAGGTCCGCTATTGTGTTGCTGAAACGCTCAATGGAACTGCTGGGAAAAGCAGTGACATCGAGGGCCCGTATTTCTCAAATCCCAGCCTACGCCTCGGTGGAGCGAGCGCCCTCACACGTGCCGTGGGCACTGACGCATCTCCACCCCATCGCAGACGTTAGCTTTGCTCCTTTCCCCGTTAACATCTTGGATTGGCCCCATTCATCTCGGTCACGTTTTTTTCCCCGAAAGCAAGCCGACTCCTCTGACCTTTTACCGTATGTTTCCGCGCATACGTTTCCAGTCTCTTTCGGCCCGTCCGAGATGAGCACGTGCCCGGAGAGCTCTGCGGAGTTTCTGCGTAGCCGTGACGCGCGGCTTTCTGCTTGCATAATAGACGGAGGTTACGTTTCTCGGTGGCGTGACGGGGGGTTGTTGCTAGGCAGTGTTTTTTCCGAGGTGCTCCCCAGCCATTGTGGCTGGACTCATCGTGTTTTCCCTTGCAGCGTCATCTGAGGTTCAAAGGTCGCACGCCTTGAGCATCGGTTTCTAACACAGCATGCGACTTCTCGGGATTCCATGACACTTCTCGTGTCATGACACCTGCAGTTTAACGTTTACACTGTTGTTGTTGTTGTTGTGGTTGCTGTGGTGTCCGTTGCTGACCAGAAGAGGACAGGTTCCTCTCAAGGTTTCTCCATCATGCTCTAGGGAGTTGTTCCTTGCCACTGTCACCTCTGACAAGCTCACTGGGGATTTGGACTCAGACATATGTAAAGATGCTTTGTGACAACAGCTATTGTTGTCAAAACAAACAAACAAACAAAAGAAGCATTACACAAATAAATTTGACTTTGACACCTGAACCTTTTACCAATTGATCTGCTTATTGTGCAGTGGTTCATAACGGTCTTTGTTTCGAAACAGTAATCACTTAACATTCGCTTTTCACATATTTTGTGAGTGTGTTGCAGGCATCAAATCAAAAATGTGGTTTTGTTTACAATATGCAGTCAAGTTGGTCAGTGAAAAACACCAAGTCATTTCTTTGTACTTGTGTTTGATTGCTCTGGTCTGCCCTCAGCATCTCGGAGCATGCAGAGCCCAGGGAACGCATGGTACAGGTGCTGAAGTGGTACCTCTCAGCCTTTCACGCTGGCCGGAAAGGATCTGTGGCCAAGAAGCCCTACAACCCCATCCTGGGAGAGGTGTTCTTCTGCCACTGGGACCTGCCATCAGAAACAGAAGAGCCTGCTAATGTGGTGTGTGTGTGTATGACAGGAAACGTGCTTTTGGAGGCAATGCAGAAGCTGTATCATTTTCTATAACTGTGTGTGTGTGCGTGTGTGTGTGTGTGTGTGTGTGTGTGTGCACGTGCAGGAGGCGGTTTCGGATGGACCGGTGCCGTCTTGTAGCCGCAGCAGTGTGTCGTTCGTGGCTGAGCAGGTTTCTCACCATCCCCCCAGTGAGTTCTCCCTCAGCACAGCAGAACATCCACTTCACACAGTATACAGGAAGTGCTCAACGTCGGCCTTTGGGAACCCCGGTCCTGTGAATGCACAGTTGTCGCCGCTTGCTCGCGACTGGTCCTCTGCTCTGCAAAAGAAAAAAAAAAAAAGACTTAATTGTGGTTTTTGTGGTAGACCAACACAGGAAGTGCAAATAAATGGGGGGGGGGAAGAAATGTCTTTCCTTATATAGTGCTGTAGTGACCAATCGCCAGTTGCGTGTTGTGTCTTGAACTTGTCCTTAGTCCTGTCTCCCCTTTTGCAGTCTCTGCATTCTATGCTGAGTGTATCAGCAAGAAAATCCAGTTCAATGCACACATCTGGACCAAATCCAAATTCCTTGGAATGTCCATTGGCGTACACAATATTGGCCAAGGTGAGCACAGTTCCGTGTTCAAGCCCATTCACTCGGGCACCGTAATGACCTGTAATGGTGGTTCTACTGACTTGTGCGTCTTGCGCTGTTTTTTCTGCCCGTTTTCCCGCTGCAGGCTGCGTTTCCTGTCTGGAGCACGATGAACACTACATTCTCACTTTCCCCAACGGCTATGGCAGGTAAGGCTCCGCCCCCTCCTTCCCTCCTCTTCCTCGGGTTTGAGAAACGGCCCCCCGATTCGGAGGGGCCCCCTCGGCAGCGGTGCGTCACCGTTGTGCGTCGGGCTTCCCTGCAGGTCCATCCTGACCGTGCCATGGGTGGAGCTGGGTGGAGAGTGCACAATTTCCTGCTCCAAGACCGGCTACAGCGCCACCATCGTGTTCCACACCAAGCCCTTCTACGGCGGCAAGAAGCACAGGATAACGGCGGACATTTTGTGAGTCCGAGTTTCGTGTGTGGGCCTTGGCTCGTGCCCTTCTGCGTTTGCCAGTTTTGCCAGTCGCGTCATTTACTACACACAGTCCCTTATGCTGTTGCTTGCGCCTCTCTGTTACAGTGGCCCGAGTGACAAGAAACCGTTCTGCTCCATCGAAGGCGAATGGAATGGAGTCATGTATGCAAAATGGGCCACAGGGGTGAGTCAGACGGAGACTTCAGTGTCCTGATTCTGTGGAGCTGACTAGAAAATTGCTGTAGATTCATCACCTGTATAAGACTCGCTAACAGTGTCTCTGTTTCATGTATTGCACCTTTTGTTTCTATACCAGGAAAACTCTGTGTTTATTGACACAAAGAAAATGGGCATTATTAAGAAGAAGGTGCGGAAGTTGGAAGATCAGTTGGAATATGAATCCAGGTGGTGAGTAACGTGAATTATTTCTCCAGTCCCCACAGTGGCTCTGGCTGGTTTGACTCATCGACTCCTATTGACTCCTATTTGATGTGATGCACTTTCACTCATCAGTCTCTTCATTATTCTGTTATCGAAAAAGGACAACAGTGGTTGACTTGGATATGTTAAGCTTTGGTACTGGTTTGTATCGAAATTGCAGTCGGATGTGTCCAGATGCGTCAGATGTGAAATGAGGTGCCACCAATTTTAAGTCTGTTTTGCTTGTTTGTTTGCTTTCTGTCTTCCTGTCAGCTTGTGGCGGGACGTAACGTTGAACCTAAAGCTGAAAGACATTGACTCAGCCACAGAGGCTAAACACCGTCTCGAGGAGAAACAGCGAGCTGAGGCCAGAGAGAGGAAGGAGAAGGAAATGCAGTGGGAGACTAGAGTGAGTGTGTTCACACACACACACACACACACACGAGTGTGCAATTATCCCTTTGTATCTGTTTTTGAGTATGTATTTTTTGCTTATGTTAAAGTCTGTTCCAGCAGTACTTTTGAAGTTTTTGGCTGTTCATTTTAATTTTTTTGGCTGTGATACATATTGGATGTAGACTGTTGCTGTAACACGTTGTATGAAGGGACAAATTCGTGTTCAGATTGTATCGTATGGGGAAAACATGTAAACGTGCGTGTTTCCCGCATGCTGTGGTTTGTTAAAATCTTGGTCTTTTTTCGTTTTCTTGGCAGCTGTTCCACGAGGACGGCGAGTGCTGGGTTTATGACGAGCCTCTCCTGAAGAGAACGGCATCGTTACGGCTCTAGTGCAGCCTCTCCTGACGAGAGTCCGTGAAAAGAACTCTTTTACAATTCACCTTTCATCCGCAGCCTTGGAATGACTGATCAATGGACATTTATGCAGCTTTGCATTTTCAAAAATGAATGATGATAAGAACTGAACTCTATGCGAATAAATATAAAATACAAATTACTCTTTTTCTTGCCAACTTCACGACTTCCACCCCTCCACCGCCCTTTAAGAATGATTTAAAAAAAAAAAAGAAAAGAAAGACACCACAGAAATACACTGAGGTAGTTAATGTCTCCTTAGCAACCCAAACAAACACTCTTGTTCTGGCTGCATGGGTCATTCCAGCAGGCATACTCTCTCCTACGCTGGATGGGGATTGGGGGGGGTCATGGAGTTTTAATTGAACTAGCTCTGAAAACAACAGCATTCTGTATCTCAGGGAATCAGGTGACTGAGGGTTGAAGGCTGTAACTTCTGACATTCAAAAGGCCTTACAGGTAGAACCACAACATGGGAGAATTAGGCTTGCCTACAGCTAGCTGCAGATATTTATATGTACAACTTATGATTATATATATTCTCCTTTGATCTTTTTTCCCATATGTAACTGCAATAGTAATGGTTTGAAATTTTGAACTTAGTATACTGAGTTATTCCATCCGTTTCCTCTAAAAACCCGTTTAACAGAAGAAAACCGCATACTCCTCCTTTTTAGAGGTTTGCATCAAATTATACTTACCTGTCGAATAGAGCAGCTTACTGAAAAAAGTAAATTTGTTGTCATGGAGATGGTCCATTCCAGTTGTGAACACGTTTTCCCCCTCTTTTTTTGTTTCATTTAAGATATGGTTTAATAACATGCCATTGAAACCAAAGGAGGGATGTGGGTTACTGCATGAGTGTCCACTTTCAATCCAGTCCAATGCATAAACCTTGTAAAAGTAGCAGTGTCCAATAGGAATAGAAACATATATTGGTAAAACACTATGCCAGGCTGTAAGGTAATGGTCACCCTGTTAAATACTCCTGTAATCAATCCCCCAGCTCTCTCTCTCTCTCTCTCTCTCTCTCTCTCCCACCTGTCTATCTGTGTCTCTCCCTCCCACCTCTCTGTCTCTCTCTCTTTCCATGCATTTATATTTTAGTCCAAATAAACAGATGTTACCAAATAGCCTTATAAGTAATGCATCATTTTATAACGTCTTAATTTCGCATTCATATAGAATTGAGTGTAATTTCATCCTACTTCCACAGGGATAATACACTTTTCTCCATAAAAATCTAAAGTGATGCACCGTTGGTAAATACAATGGCAGAATGGTGTTTTGGAGTAATTGGGTTTTTCAGAAAAAATATCAAAGTAAGCTGATATTTCTGTATTGGCTTTCTCAGTGGTGTTGGGGGGGGGATCACATCAGAACTGGCAAGTTTATAAACTCCAAAGCCATGATTTTTTTCATGTGTTTGTAAATGTATCTGAAATTGAGGCCTTGCCATACACATACATTTCAATATCATACAGTGTCCAATCAAAATCCCCACCCCTTGACATAACCATCGATTGTATCAGACTTTCATGTTTATTGATGCAGAATATTAAATCTCAATGAGACCAACTTGTGTTATGATTTTTTTTTTACTTTACCCATGTGCTTGTTTTCATTCGTTTTGTTTGCTTAAATTGTCCCCAATGCTGTGACAATTTCTAAACTCGTTTCAGATAAAAATTTTACTCTTGACTAAATATGCTTTAACCTTTAAAACCACAGCAACGGTTATGTTCGGACTGCCCTAGCACAAGAGAATAAAAGATCGGCGCCATCTAGCGTAAGCAGTGTGAACTTTCTTAATGCGTCATCCGGAAACTTCCCACAATTCAGTGCAGCCAAGGATATAAATGTCGTTGTGCCCATTCCTGCTTCCTCATTCAACCATATGACCATGTCTAGGGTAAGTGATTAGCGGAATTGTTCTACAATGTTATAAATGTAGTTTTTTTTTTATTGTGCTGCAGTTTGTGTAAAGGTTTTATTTTGCCACGCACATAGTCACAACTCGTTTTGCCAGCCACTATTTAGCCGACAGTAACCCTTCAGTCATTATTTTTTCAATCGAGAAAAGTGAGGCAAGCTAGAATAACTTGCAGGGGATCTTGTGTTCAAGGTTATCAACGCAAGCTCTTGAGTACTTCATCTAGTGGGTTGTGATTTAAGATGAGCTTATTTAAACAGGTTATTTGCCATCGCAGAAACTTGACTAGAACTGGATAGCGTTAGTATGCTAACTAGGTTAGCTGGCTGCCTGGCCTACGTTAGTTAGCCAGATTTTTTTTCTTCTCTAGTTCCTGCTTTATAGAATGAATCTAGAATGTGACCATGCACATGATGAGAATTATGTTGGTAGGGACATCTGAGAAAATGTGATGAATGCCAACATTTCTGATTCGCGTGGAAGCAATTGGCCCTCGTTATGTAACGTTTTCACGTTAGCTCCTTGCCAGACCCACGTGGTGAACATGCTTGCGTGAGTCCACGTCCTAACTTTTTTAAAATGTCTTTGCAGAATAAATGCGACGCGTTGCAGGTCGAGTGCGTAGTAAGGCTGCTGGTAAGTAAGCCGTTTTTATTTTTTTTATGCAATTGCACGTTGTCATAAATTACTTTTTTAATCGTATTTTGTTGGGACGCATACTTGCCTTCTAAAGCCTGTGATGAATAAATGAATAAGAGTAGTGGACAGAAGTGGTTTCTGAGAATCTTATTCTGAGGCTTTTCATATTCGATCTTGTTTGTCTAAACGGTCCAGAGTGGCATGTGTTTTAACCCGCGTTTTCCACTTACAGCCCAGTGTATCATGTGGCTGTGCAGCGCTCTTTGAGGTATGTTTTGAGGTTTTTTTTTTTTTTTTTGGGGGGGGTTCTAGTGCCCTGTGATGACTTTATTTGCTACTCTTGATCCAAGACTGATGAAGTTGCAACCACCAAGTATTCAATCTGAGGCACAGTTGTTTACTTGGAGGATTGAGCTCTTGGTGTCCTGAAGTAATTATTTTATTTGTTCCTTTTTTCTCTCAGGGTGGATGTTCAGTCGATAAAGCAGGTAAGCTTTTGGTAGTTTGCTTGAATACTGTTCAATAATCCAGTTGCTGTTTATGATGATCGAACTAAACAATGGGAATCTCTCTGAAATAGCCTGATAGACATATTTGAACTGAAACAGTGATCTTTGTATTTAAAATCCTTTTTTTTTTTTTTTAATAAGGCATACCAAGTTGGGTTTTGTTTTTTTTTTTTGCATGTTCTAGGGGACTTTTGCTGGGATCTGGGTGTGGCAGGATGAAATTGGAAGAAGGGTAACTATTCCTTCTAAACATCCTTAAATTGAGATGATGCACATGATGACTCCATAGTTCAGCAGAACCTCCATGTAGAATGAAGAGCATTGTCTTTCGCTCCTATCTGATGCGTCATCCATGTCTCTTGGAATGCATTTATGAAATTGTAGGAGTTTAACACTTGCTTGTTTTGTTGCAGGTTGTTTGACTCCCAGTAAAGGTGAGTTTTAAAGGTCTACTCCTAGTTTGAGTTCTTTGACAATGCAATTGATGACTCCATAGTTCAGCAGAACCTCCATGTAGAACTAAGAGCATTGTCTTTCGCTCCTATCTGATGCATCCTCATAAGTCTTGTGTAACTGTGCTGCAGTTATAGCTATTTAAATCCAACTTTCCTCTCTTGCAGTGTGAAAATGATATAAGGGTCTGACCCTCGTCCTTGGACGGCCTTGCTACAGGTATGAGTTTGAACATTTTACCCTTTTTAGGCCTCTAGGGAATTTTTGGGCATTAAATACAATCTAGAGTGATGCATTTTGAATCAGGTCTCTGATCTTGTTGAGGAAATGTGTGCTTGACTGACCTAGATTATAATGTACCAACACGAGCATGGCTCGTGTATCATCCTATTCTAATGGTGTGATTTTCTTTTCTAGGGATGTGCCTGCACTTTGAGTGAGTATTTGGACTTTGAACTGTTGAGTACAAGTGTCGGACCACTAGGATGACTTGAACATCCTTTGACTTTGTCCGTGGAGTTTGGATATTAGCTCTGTCTGAGTTGGTCGTCTGATAATGTAAGACCTCATAGCCATTGTTTTCTGTTCTAACAGGTATATACTCATTGACAGGTGAGGCCATGCAGGTTACCAAGTGCTTGGAAAAGGCTGTTGGCTACCTAAGGTTTGTTTACCCAAAAATGCTAGTGCTCACCTTGGGTTCAGTGATGTTTTACAAATGTCTGACCTGAACACTTAATGTGGACAGTTTCTCACTGAGTAACCCAAGTTCTGCCATGTATGGTGAAATGGGGAGTTTAGTACTTTAATTTGGTATCTTACCATTACCTGCAGGTGACTAGTGTCATGGGACTTGAGCCACTGCTGCATTGCACATGATCAGGTGAGTTTGTAGCCAAAGGTATTGGTGACTAGTCCTGTGTGCAACCTATGATTAAGAGATTCTGCCAAATGAATCTGCTGATTATACCCTTTACCGTTCCATTTATATCTGAGGTTGTTGTGCATAAATAACTTTATTCTGGTAATGTGGATTTGCCTGACTGCCTTTTCTACTCCCGTCAGGATGCGAGTGTTGGGACCCTGGTTTCTGTCCATCATCTGGATGTGAAGACTACATCCTTTGCTGACTGGACAAGTGGTTGTCTAGTTTCTTGTTTGCTTTTTGTTGACTGACTAAAATGTGCAATTAAACATGGATTTATAATATGAATGAGTCTCTTATTGGGTGTGTTGAGTTGATAAACCTTACAGAAAAGGAATTGTTTAGTTCCTTTATGGGGAGGGTATGGTTGAGATTTCAATCAATCTAAACCGTTAAAACTAGATTATAGCAGGTTTTAATTCCCGTTGGTGGGCTAGTATAGCGTGAAGCCTTCCGCAATTTGAGTTACCCGTCTGGAATTGGCGGAAATTACGTCACTTGAGAGTTCCTGTCCAGTGAGAAATACTGATCGTGCGTATTTACGTATAAATAGCGGATGGGTCTCTTGAAGTCGACTGGATGGCTGCAATGAAAATATCTTGTGGGTCATGCGTGATTTCACTAGACAGTTTACGTCCGTCCCGGTCCTGATGCTTGTCTTAATATTTTCTACGCTTTCGGCAGTCTCGGTTAAAGCTCATTTCCTTCAGTTTGACAGTATCTCAAATGTCTCGACATATTACTTCAATTATCTCTATTGCCATGTTTGGGAAGGGGAATGTCAGCCAAACCAGGACGACGCCACTCAACAAGGTAGTAAGAATGAAAGATCTTGTTTTGAGATGATCGTCTACGTCCCGCATGCTGTCGCTGGTTTTGCACTAGCCGGCTGATAAGCGGAAGGCTGCTCTTCGCTCGCTCGTGTTATAATACAATCGTAATTTGTAGAATACGTTTTCCCCCTTTTCTCAAGTGTTATATCTCAACGAAGAGCGTTTTGAATGTCGGTGGTGCACGCTACTCCCGGGTCCACATGTCATATTTGCCGTCGTTGCAGTGCCTTCGGGAGATGTTTGGTCCTGGTTTCATCAAGATTACATTGGCATGGCGACTGCCTGGTACTGCAGCCTTGGACAATGCTGTGAATCAGGCGACTGCAGGATTACTAATAACATCACCGGTATGATTATTTCTGCTGGAACTTTGACCCCACAGTTCTCTTTCAGTGTTGAATCATTGGGTCCTTTTGTGAACTATATAAAATGTTTTTTTCATAAAGTTTAGGCTGTTATATTTTGCTCTTTTCTCTTGAATGGCGTGTGTGTGTATGTGCATATTTAGGACTGGAGAGAGATCTACAGCTGAAACTTCACGGGCAGCATCTGGCTCAGTCTGTGGTTCTGAAAGCTATTCAAGGCTTTATTAATAACCCAGACTCCAACAAGCCCCTGACCCTCTCCTTCCACGGCTGGTCCGGCACGGGTAAAAACTTTGTGGCCAGAATGGTGGCGGAAAACCTGTACCGGGACGGAATGAAGAGCGAGTGTGTGCGCTTGTTCATTGCCCCGTTCCACTTCCCACACACACGATTAGTGGATGTGTACAAGGTGATCAGCACTTTTGATGTGGTCATGATCACTAAGTTCTGAACATATGTCTCTTTTTTGTCTTTATGTAACTGTTATTGATTTACTTGAACCTTTCATAGACAAGTTGGTGACATGGCGTAGTGTGGGTGAGGTTGGGGGATCGTTAGTAGTTTTGGGAACAGTCTGGTGATAGATGGGATCTCACTGTTTGGGATTGCGCATGTTGCATAGATCAGCTCTAGAACACACCATAGCTATTGAGCAGTACTGGATGTCAGCTGAATTTATTATAGAAAACAGAAAGAGCAAGGAAAAATTGTGAAGTACTCATTTATTATTTGAAATATGCTGTTTATTTTGAAGACATGTTTTGTCATTGTTACTTGTGTTTTTAATGCCCTCATGTTTACACGTTATAGTATCTATAGGGTTCCTAAAACAACCCCTTCATGGGTGTGGTAGACACCTACATAGTGTTCCTATATGTTCTACATTTCAACCAGTTTTAGAACGTATTTTTTTATTTGCATCCATCAGCAAAGAAGAAATTGGTATTTTCAGTTTTGACTGAAAAGAGCATTTTAAATAGAATCTAGCTGCACTTAGATGACGATCTGCGCCAGATTCTTATGAGGTAGTGAGAACATGCATTGTTTTGTAGAATGCATCACTGTAATGAGATGTTTTATATCAGTGTGTATTTTTGTATATGTGTGTATCAGCTGTTTTGAAAACCATGTCAGCATTTTGACAAATGTTGCAGAATCCGACTTCATCGTCACATTGTGTGTGTGTTGTAGGGTCAGCTGAAGGAGGTCATCAGAGACATGGTTCTGCGATGCCCACAGACACTCTTTATCTTTGATGAAGCAGAGAAGTTGCACCCTGGTCTCATAGATGCAATCAAGCCCTATCTGGGTCACTATGATCATGTGGACGGGGTCAGTTACAGACGGGCCATATTCCTGTTCCTCAGGTTGGTATGACCTTTGACCTAAAGAGTTTAATTTGAAATCCAAAAATAACTCATTTTAAAGAGCTGGTGTGGTTTATGCTGCATCCTCCGGTATGATGCCTGGATGCTGCTACTAATGATACCATTCTGCTGATGTCAGTAAAACAAATAATAGCTCAGTATCAAGGTAGTAGGCAGTATAATGGCAGATATGGAGGTAGGTGATAAAGTCTGGGAGGATAAGAGCTCTGACCTTTTTTCCATTGGTTGGATCCTAAGTATAATGGCAATTATTGAGACCAAAGATAGCTACAGTCTACACAAGTGTATTTACTATATTTAATGTGTTTGTATAGTAATATAGCTGGTGCTGCCATCAATGAGGTTGCACTGGACTTCTGGCACTCGGGTCAGAACCGAGAGGATATTGGAATGGAAGATCTGGAGCATCGACTCCGAGCGGAATCCATGGAAGCCGACGGTACCCGTTTAATAAACATAAATGAAAAAGACATTTTACACACACACAAAAATAATCTGACTGTTTTTAAACCTGACTGAACACTTTTGTTAGTTGATGTGGTTCCTATTATTAAAAACAGGCCTTCATAAGCCTTCATAAACAGTAGTAACAATGGTTATTAATATCATAATTCTCTCTCTCTCTCTCTGTCTCTCTCTCTATCTCTCTCTCTCACACACACACACACACTGTCTCTCTGTGTGTAGGAGGATTTGGTCAGAGTGAGCTCATGTCTGGGCATCTGATTGACTTCTTTGTACCGTTTTTGCCACTTGAGTACCGTCACGTGAGACTATGTGCTCGAGATGCTTACGCTGCCCGCGGCGTGGAACCAGATGAGGCCATCCTGGACGATGTGGCCAAAGCCATGCTCTACGTACCAAAAGAAGAAAAGCTCTTCTCTGCTCAGGGTTGCAAATCTATCCCACAGCGGATCAGCTTCTTTTTACCTTAATGCAATAACTGTCACAACCCCCAAGCCCCCCTACTTGAAAACAAAAATATATTAAGAAGGAACCGGTATCTTCACCTGCTGTTATTGAGTGGATATGTCGCATGGAGGTCGTCCACACTGGTCGTCCACACTGCTTCTTATACATTTTGCTTTTGTTATGTATGCTTATGTATGTATGCTTATGCTTTTGTTATGTATGCTTAAGTTGTGATGTGTATGTTGTATAAGAAGAAATCAAACAGGGATTGAGGGTACAGATATTAGTGGGAGAAATGTTCATCAGAGAGTAGGACCTATATCTAGAGTAGGAGTCCAGGAAATTTGTTTTTTATTCTTTTATTTGCATTGTCAATGTGACAGGGATGCTTTAATTTCTAATTATTGTACATTGTGAAATTGCATGGTAGTGTTTGCATTGTCATTACTGGGTGAAATATGTTGGCGTGATAAGATATGTTAACTTGAACGTAATAGATGAAAGTTTATTGGCTTATATTGGGATTTTGGTTAAGAACTGGTGAGCATTCTGTTAAAAGCTTAATTTTTTACATTTCATTTGCATGTTGGTTTCCTAGAATAACGGCATTAATGTTGTATATTCAAGAAGATTTTATTAATTTATAGATTATATATTTTGAAGTTTTTAAATATTCTCTTTAGTTTTTAAATTTTTGTGTCAGTATTTATTTTCTGTCTCCACATGCATCACCAAATGACCCAAATAACACTTTTGGGAAGAATTCACTTTTAACTGTTACAGCGCAATGGAGCTCAATGCAACTTGAGACTTTAACTGGATTAATGTCTATTTTTGTGAATGACTTCCTAACTCTCCAAAGAAAGAATCTAATCTATCAATGCATTAGTCTGCATTCCCACTGGCATTATGTAAACATGGAGATGGCAAAGTAAAGAAAATCTTTTCTTTAACATAAATATGGCAATATATATATAAACAGTTTGTTATGTAATTTTCGTACTCCTATAAGGTTTGGGCCAGGCCATGGCTTTCAAGTCCTATGAATAATACTGGTGAGAGTATTTTACTCAAACATCAGAGTGAATGTTCGACAATAGCATACCAAGTTACCAAAACGTATCTATGGTAAAAATAACACTGTTTTCCAATGTTATTTGTTATGGCTGTATCTTATAAAGACTTTCAGAAAAAGGTTGTGTTTGAAATTTTTTTGCTCCTTCTTTTACCCGCTTGTTAGATCAAATTAATCGAAATAATGACTGAAGTCGTTTAAATGATATGCTTAATGAGGTAAAGCCTATAGTAGAACCTAAATGAAATATTGTATTTACAGTTATATCAATAGCTATTAGAAGATACAACCTTCTGTAACCTACATGTGGTTACTGCTTGTAAAATGCTGTTTTTCCATCTCGAGACCATTATTTCATCTTTATTATAGACTACATGGCTTAGCGCGTGTTCCGTTTGCATTGGCCAAAGAGAATCGCCGGTGAATCTTTCACAAATTATCTGATTGGCCAACGACTGTTACGCGGCGCTCTGACGGGATCGTCCAATGAGAGCAGGCCATCTGTTCCGAGACGAGAGGAGAACCTTTGCAAATGATACAAGTGGCGATCCTTTTTTTTAAGAAAGCGTGCAACTACAAGACTACCCGGCATTGATGCATGCATTAGCTAGGTGCCATATACTTTGCAAGCTTATATATATATTCTTTAGCATCTTTATCGGCACCGTGTAAACGAATCTCTATCTGCAAAAATGACAACGCTGTCGTTGCTTATGATAACCATTTCATTGGCATTAATAACGGCAGAACCATTAGTATATTTTCGAGAGCAATTTGAAGACGGAGGTAATGTGCAAATTGTGGAACTCAGGGTGATGTTAACTAACCAGCTAGCTAAATGTGCATACTCTTCAATAAATTCTTTCATAGAATAACAATAAGTTAGGCCGTGCGTCTTCTGTTAGCTAGTTTTACTCAAATGTAGCCGATATTTCTAAATGCTAAGTCTACTAATCTCGTTTGTGGCTTACTAGCTAGTCGCTTGGCCTCCCAGGTAAGATCCAAACTGAGACTGCCAGCTAGTTCGTTTGTTGTGGTAGAAAGCAGCTGGCTGTAAGGTCCTGCACCATATGAAGCCACGGAAGACGGAAGGCTGCACATTTAGCTAGCTAGCTACCTAATGTTGAGAAAAAAACATTTAACTAGCTAGCTAAGTCTAGTCAAATCCGTAACTAGCTTGTGTTAAATGAATAATGACATCAACATGATCGTACGGTACGTTTAGTTGTTGTACCTAATGTTTTTGCTGTAAAATAAACCTTCCTGCAACGGTATTTGATAGATGACTGGAAAACCCGATGGGTGGAATCGGAGCACAAATCGGACTATGGGAAGTTTGTGCTTTCTGCCGGCAAATTTTATGGAGATGCAGAGAAGGACAAGGGTGAGATTTACCTGTTTTTTCTTGTTCAGTGAAGCAGTTGTCATATTTGCTTTGATGCTTCTTTCATCTTTACCCATCTTTTGTCGTTGTCAGCTGAGTGATGCACTCGGTGTTAGCTGAAATGCATCAGAAAATCCTCTATTTCATATTACTGCACACTGTAGAACAAATAGTTCTTTGTATAATAGCTATTATAATGGTTTGTCTTTATGAGAAATGTAGAATTTCCATGTTTTGTATCACTATTGTCACTGAGTGAGCAATGGTTGTGTTTTGTCGTACAGGCCTGCAGACCAGTCAGGATGCTCGATTTTACTCTGTCTCATCCCGGTTCAAGGAATTCAGCAACATGGACCAGCCACTTGTAGTGCAGTTCACAGTCAAACATGAGCAGAGCATAGACTGTGGTGGAGGCTATATAAAGCTTTTCCCCTCTGATCTCAAACAAGAAGACATGCATGGAGATTCTGTATACAATATTATGTTTGGTGAGAGTTTCACACTTGCGCTGTATTTTTCTTTATCTATTCACTCAGTTGCATTGAGAATCCGTGTGTTGTCTGGTTCACAACTTCAGACATCTTAATAAGTTTTCCAAAAATGTTTAGGTCCTGATATCTGTGGCCCTGGCACCAAGAAGGTTCATGTGATCTTCAATTACAAGGGCAAGAATCATTTGATTAACAAAGATATCAGGTGCAAGGTAAAGTCAGTTGTAAATTTTCCTCCAATGGAAATGTGTAAACCATGCCTTTTATCACCACTCTAATCCATTTGATGTGGTGTTTGCTAGGATGACGAATACACCCACTTGTACACGCTGATTGTTAATCCTGACAACACGTATGAGGTGAAGATTGACAATAAGAAGGTGGAGTCGGGATCTTTGGAGGACGATTGGGACTTCTTGCCACCGAAGAAGATCAAAGATCCTGATGCCAAAAAGCCTGAGGACTGGGACGAGCGGGAGAAGATTGATGATCCCGATGACAAGAAACCTGAGGTGGGCTGTCAAGACTGATTGATGAGGAATGAGTTTAAGGCATTTACAGAAAGGTCTCGTCTCAATACACACCATAAAAGTGTCATCACTCATCACCTCTGAGTCTTGGGGGATTTTAGAGAGATCTTTTGCAGAGATTCCGCTGTCTCCTCTAAAGGCTACCAATTTCTGTCGCTGGTTGTAGGACTGGGACAAGCCTGAGAATGTTCCGGATCCTGATGCCAAGAAACCCGACGACTGGGATGATGAGATGGATGGGGAATGGGAGGCTCCCATGGTTACCAACCCTGAGTACAAGGTACACAAATCTCTTATTAATTAAATTATTTTTTTCCCTTTGTTTTTCATTTTCCTCCCACTTAATTCTAAACAGCTACATGTTGAAGAATCCATTAATATTTATTCTTCTTATGCATATCAACTTGCATGAAGTTACTGAGTTGGACTTTGTCTCGTGCTTCAGAAAGCCTATCTTGTGTGTGACTGCCACCTCCAGAGATATGTCTGGGTGAAGGGGTAGCATAAGGGATGCATTTCTGCTCCCTCTGAGATGAGAGAAAATACTTTTAGAATCTGAAAACAATCAATGTAATTTTCCCAAGTCAAAAACAATAATTCTACTTTGAAGTCACGAGTATCCAGTGCATGTGTTGTAGCTCTCAAAATGTACTGCACAGAGGAGAACATATTTGTGAATTGTAAAAATAGTCTTTTGAAAGCATTATCACCTTTCTTAGGGTGAGTGGAAGCCAAAACAGATCGACAATCCTGCCTACAAGGGTAAATGGGTGCACCCAGAGATCGATAACCCTGAATATAGTCCTGAGCCTGAACTCTACAAATATAAAAGCACAGGAGTAATTGGTCTGGACCTGTGGCAGGTATGGTTCATGTTGACAAAGCTTCAAGAGATATTCATGGTATTTTTTTCCCCAAGTTTAATGTTGCTTTCATGAGAGTACATTTAGTATTTTTTTTTTTATTTTAATAGCTAATTTTAATTATTTCTAACAGGTGAAGTCTGGCACAATTTTTGACAACTTCTTAATTACCAATGACCCAAAACTAGCAGAAGAGGTTGGAAATGAGACATGGGGAGCCACAAAGGTATATTCACACTTCTTCTGATTCCTAAAATTCAAGTCAGTGGCTAAGATTTATTTTATAACTAAAATGTAATGACATTTAAAAACTGGGTGATTGTGGATGGATGTGCAATGATGTGAAATACACCCCCTTTGGATAAAGTGACAAAAATGTGCAAAGATGCAAAAATATTGAACAGTAACTGTAGAACCCAATACAAAAACCCAATGACCAGAGTCTATATAAATAAATATGTGAATACAATGAGACCAGTACATACATATATAATATGTAACATACATACATAAATATGGAATATGTGTTAACCATAATGACTTATGATCAAGTAACCCTCTAAAGGAATGATATTTCAGGTCTGTTGTCTAAAGGTCTGAAATATTTTATCAAGTCCGTTCATCAACCTAATATTGTTCTAGCTTAAAAACGCTTTATGATGGGCCATATCTCATATAAGGTCTGTCAGATGTGTTTGTTCAGTAAAGACCTTATCATGAAAGTAGTGGTTACATATTAACCGTTGTCATGTTTGGCTACAACAGGACACTGAGAAAAAGATGAAGGACAGTCAAGAAGAGGAGGAGAGAAAGAAACGAGAAGAAGAGGAAAAGATAAGAAGGGAAGACGCAAAGGATGGAGAGGAAGAGGAGAAAGATGAGGAGGATGAAGAGGAAGAGGAGGAGGAGGAAGAAGGAGAGGAAGAGGAAGATGAGGAAGAAACAGACTCTAAACTCAAAGATGAGTTGTAAAATGTATGAAGGAAGTGGAGAGGAACTGACTAAGAAATGCCTCGTCTCGTGGTACATGGTATGATGGACAACTGGACATTCTGGACATTCCTTTGTCTCTTAGACACTTGACTGAAATGTTCCATTCTAATAGTGCAAAAAGTATTTATAACTTAATTATTTTGAGTTTTGTTAGTGAACACTAAGCATGTTCCAAACATCCCAGTCTGTCCCAGCTATTCAGAGAAACTGATCTAAAGGGAAGTATCCTCTATTGTATTGAAATGAGCCTTGTTAAAAATATATATATTGTGTTTACACACATGTGCAAAAAATATTGATGGATTGGAAGCCTTATGCAGTATGAGTATGTTTGTGTCTTTAAAAAAAAAAAGCAAACAGGAAGTATATCCAACAACACTAGTAATTTAAAAACACAAATCATTTCTCAACATTTGAATTCTGTAAAATATATTGAGCTACTTGGAACTGGACTTCTTCAGTTGAATTTTTCCCCCTTCTGTGAACTACAATTGGTATTCTGTTCTCATTCAGTCTTGTTACTGCATATATCATTTGCTGGTTCCTCTTGTAATTTCGTAACCTAGGCTTCCAGTGGATTGTTTCCCCATTGCCTGTATATGAGAGGGATGTACTGAAGAGAAAATGAGTCCTTGCACACCCTGTTTGCGTTCATTTTCAACTCTAACCTCAAGATAACATTTGACATCAAGTGGTCTTGAAATGTCAACTGAACTTCAGCAGTCTTGTTTACAGACATGTCTTATCATTTTATTCTTAAACAGAAACTTCATAACCATTGTGCAAATACACTGCTGTAGACTGAACCCGAAAGGGATACCACAAAGCTGATTTCATGGTTAACAAGTTTACTAAGATTCAGATAGAAAGAGCCCTGATTTAAAAATACATCCCAGTCCAAGGATGTCTTTTGGTTTAGCCTGAAGTTGGGTTGCTCTCCCATGAATACTACTGTGCAGTTCTAAGTCAGTGTGACTCAGCTTTGTTGTACGTCCCTCATATTTGTCCCAGCAAAATATATTTGAACCAATTAACATTATTTGGTGTGTTGTTTTTTGCTTTTGGTGTTTGGTGTGAGGGAGGAGATGTTAACTTTAGAGAGATCGGGCATGAACGTTGACGATGTGTATGAAAAACGATATATAATTATTGACTAAATATTTAATTTGTTTACTTTTAAATTTGCCACAACAACATTTTGGAGTGTGTTTGGTTAGCACTGTCTCCACCACTTCAGGGTTCCTCATTAGCAAGTGTTAATCATGTATAGTTACATTCCAGCCAGTTCCACAGCCAAGTGATTCTACAGTGTTTCTGATTAGTTTATAATTGGTTTTCTTGCATTCAATGAAGGTTGAACAGATTATTCTGAGTTTATAACTAAAGGATGTTCAAATAGAAAACCCACAGACTATGAAATACAACTGAAGGCTACATCGGCATAACAAACCTAATCTTAACCTGTTATAGGTTCATAGACTGGAATTATCATGAGTCTTAAGTGCGTGCTGTTAATAAGCACTCTTAAAAATATCAATGAAGCTCAATCCAGCAGACTAGTCCTGTTGCTAATGATACCACTTGGTATCTATCATTACATTAGTTGTAGAAATAAAATGTTAAAATCTTTAGGTAAAATGCAACTTACTTTTTTTTAGCCAGTGTCAACGTCCTTGAAGACCTTCGGAAATTCAGTTGTATACCCATTGCAGGACCTTCCATTCCAGTGCTGTGTGGATCCAGCGCCCGGTTTTGTAACATCCCTATATTGCCCCATTGCCTATCGCAACGCAGGATGGACTAGTGGGAACAGAAACACTATGGCTGCCAGTCTTTCCCTGACTCAGGTAACCCTCTCTACACACACACATTTAACATTTATTTTTTGCAGCGTTATTGATTATCTTAAGCGTGTCGAAAACTTGCGGCGGGGACACGAGTTGTAAAGTTAAAGACGTTCACGTCCGGTGTTTTCTGAAGTTGTTTGTTGCCATAGCTTGGAAACTTTGTAGCTAGCTCACCAAGCTAACTAGCTAGCTTGCTGGCTTCTTAGTCCTGGGTGACTGAGAAAAGGGCGTAGTTTGTGTCACTTTTTAAAATGGGTGGGATACAAGTTTTTCTCGTATGTTTTTTGTTGGCGGTGGTAGTTGTTTTTGTTTGTTTTAATTGATTGTTTTTGCTGAGGTCACCCAACACAGTTTTATTCGTTTTATTTGGGCTAAATCGCATCACTTTTAGTTCTCAGCCATGAGTAACAGAACATGCGAATTAATTCGACAGTGTCCAAATTAACTGCCCATTGTTTCCAACACCTATTAACTATGTTTTATTTATATACATTTTTTTTACCAGAATTGCAAAGCAGCCAGCTAGCAAGCAAGCATAAAAAACTTTGTCAAACTTTGCTTTGTAATGTTAGCAAGGATAAAGTTAGTTTGTCTAGAAACACAGCAGTCAAGACACAAACGTGAGCTGCTCTGTCAGTTCATGAGATGTGTCACATTATCACAAAGATTTAGAGTATTTTTCAGTGAAGTCCAGTCAGGAGGAAGTGCTTTCGTGCTGTTATCTCAAAGCTAAGTAGTGCTGCTAGCTGGTGAACTTTACGCTCAGGGGTTTGTCAGCGTTTGTTTAAAAAAAATAATAATAATAATTATTGTTGTTGTTTAGCAAGGTATGGCGAAGCTTGTTAGAACTGCCGTTATAGTGTCATATTTTAACGTTTCAATCCGGAAGAACTTTTGATAGCACTTTTTCAAGTTTTCAAACTAATGTTATAGTTGATTAATAGTTGACTGACTAGCCAGCTACAGTTGGCGTAGTTATTGTATTTTACTCTGTCTACCTGCCCAGTTCTGTTTTACGTTAAAATGAGAGAGCTAGCTGGTTAGCTGACTAAGCAAAGTTCCCATACAGAATACACGGGAGCTATAACTACTAGCTAACGAAGCTAGCTAGCTACTTCTAATTCAGTATGACTGTTACACACAGTTCCCCGTTTGGAGCTATAGCTAGGCATACAAATCCAGAATATTGTAAGACCTTTAATACGAAATAGTTATTTGCTAGAGGTTTTCATTTCAAGTATAGATAGAGATAATCTGTCACTATACACAAGTACAGTGTAATATCCTATACGCTTTACAAAATTTCACTGTTTTCAAAAACAAATACACGCATACATAAATTAATATATGTACATTCGTATGTTTGTAATTTTTTGTTGTTATGTTTACGTTCGGTGAAGGTTTAAAAGAATGTTCAGTTGAATTTCGTAGTCTGTGGGTTTCCTAAATGAAGATTACATTAGTATATCAAACTGTCTTGAGCTGTTCTAGGTTTTTAGCCTGGAAATATTAGCCTATTATTAGCGAGAGAGACACACACACACACAGTTCAATAGTTCAACTATCCAAAGAAGCAAGAACAGTGTTAGTGTTTTTTGTGTGTACTCTTTTTGAAAAACATAAACAACAAAATGTATTTTCTGCCCAGTTATAGATACATTTTACAATGCATAAGACTTCACGTGAAGCCTTTTTTAATTAAAAACAGTAAATTATTTGGAGAGTTCACTAAAGTTACCATACAGTTAAAGTATACAGTGGTGTTTCATCAGATGAAATGCAATAGTAATGACTCATGTCTTTTATTAGATGAGGCTTTGTGAAATACAATAGTTATGATTCATGCATCTTATAAGACAGTGCCTTGCCTGATTACAGTAATAGTGCTAGGAAGATTCTATGAAAATAAATATTTAGCTAATTGGTCATTTTGTCAGTCAATTTGCATGCAAGTTTATTTGACAGTTTAGCCTACTGCATGAATTTATTAGTTCATTTTTGTGCCTTGGGAACACTATCGGAATCAAAATATGTGTTAAGAAGTCCTGGGACTTCCTTAGTGAGGATGGGATCACTTTAGCATGCACCAGTGAATCCCCGATGTCCTCAGTTGGGTTTCTGTTCAGTCTGATGTCTTGTCTGAGTGCGGCAGTGTGAGAACAGGCAGCAGTGCAGGATTCAGAGCTGCCGCCGCTGCTGCTTGGTTCACTGTCTCAAGAACATGGCCTCAAAGTTTTTATGCCGTCTTTTTCAAACACCCTCTAACTGGCTAATGCACATGTTGAGGGTTAGTGGTGAAAGATTGTGGTCTCAGTTATGACTCTACATGGTTCCAATTTCTAGAAGAGGGCATGAAACAGAATACGAACATGGGGGGGTTCTGTAGCATCCTGCTTCTGGAACAAACTACCTCTTAACTTGCGTAGTTTAATATGCTTTTGAGGTGGTTCTTACACACTATATGATGTAGTTTACTAGGCTATTTAACAGTATATACTCATGACAGATTTTCTTAAAAACATCTTAAGAGTAGGTAAATCATGACTTTTTGCAGTGTTTTAAGGCCCCTATATTTTTAATGTTTTTTTTAATCCAGGTGACTTAAAGGTGTAGGTGCATTTGACCTTATTTAGATTTAGATATTACATGGTTTGTCCTCCTTGTGAAATTTGAAATAACGAATATTTGTGTTTGTGTACGTGGCCTCTGTTAAATTGCTTTCACAGTTTGCATTCATGAATTGTCACCTGCTTGCCTTGTTTTTCTCTGGGTGTGAATCACTAAAAGCCCTTATGACTTTTACCTTAAAATGATCTGCCACTGTAGCTTCATTGCATCTAAACTATTGGCCTGTTTCTGTCTATTTATATTTATATATTTCTGTCTATTTATATTCAATTGTTTTGTCTCAGCTTTCAAGTGGGAATCCTGTCTATGACAAGTTTTATCGACAGGTAAGCATCCAGGCTGCTGTGTTTGTTTATTTGCATAATATATGACAGTATAACAACTGACAGAAAACTGGTTACTTTTTTTATCTTCTGTTGTGGACTAAACTGAGAGCTCTTTGAAATAAGTCCTTCCTGTAACATGCTGTCTGTAAGGAGATGCCTCATTGAATAAATGATGAGCCCTGCTGATGGTTCAAATCAAACTAATGAGTGAGAATGGGCTAACAACTTAGCCAAGCACCAGGAGGAATAATGTGGCTCAGCCATCAGGTCATTTCTGGCATTGTTAATGGCCCATTTGTGCAACACTTTCCCCAGAAATCAGGTGTGCGTTCTCCCAGAACTGATTTGCTCTTCAGGCAAATGTGTTTGTCATCTGGGATGTCGTATGCAAATACAGTAGTATACATGCCACTGGCTCTTGACTCCCAGTCTTGGGACTTCCCCCATACTGGACAACTGTGTTTCTCTGTCTCAGCCTATGAAGGGCTGGAGTTGACAGAGGTGTGTTGCTGCCCAGGGAGCAACTATACTGTGGTGCCCCAGGGCCCCTTTAAGATTTTCAGTTTCTTAGAGGCGCAACATCTTTTTAACCTGTACCTGTTTGACTACGTAACCAGACACCAAAAATAGGAATACAGTTGTTTGTTTACATTAATTACATTAGCCCAAAGCCTTTTATAATAGTAGCGAGTGCTGAACAGTGCTGAAGGGTCAAATGACTGAGCAGTTCAGTCTTTTATTAGCTCTGTTTTTTGAAGATTCAAAAGGCTGTCCAAAGTTATTTACATTAAAATGGTGAGCGATTCGTTTAAATTCCCACAAAGCACTCACTGGGTCGGCTAAACATATGCCAGCTCTCAGTATTAAATAAAGGCGGTAGTTTTGCAAGAGGAAAGAGCAGCATGAACACTCCCATGTCCCGTCATGTTCCTGTGCAGGTCGATCCATCAGGCAGTGGGCAGGTGGCAGCCAACGACGCTGCCTCCTTCTTGAAAAGATCTGGCCTTTCTGACCTCGTTCTGGGCAAGGTACCATCAGTACTGCATGCACGTTAAGAGCCACACATGCACACACAGACACGTGGGAAGCTAAGCTCAGTGTATTGATCACCACCAGATATGGTATGTTGTGCCTTTTGAGTGCACTTTTCATCTGGCCTAGCTGGAAGGTGTTTGTGTGTTGGCAGTTGTAAGCATTACAAATGCTTTACCTGCATGTAATAAAACCGAAACGTTGGCTTTTCACAGTGTTTGCTAAGCTGTGAAGTGTACATTTTTAGAAATGACAATACTTCTGTGGTATAGTAAGCAGTATGTTTTCCTAAATTGTTTTCTGTTATATGGTGGTTATATTGTTATATGGTGCATAATCTGAACATCTCAGAATAGTGAAGTGAGCCCAAATGATTCATGACGGTGTACAATCTTTGAATTAACACATAATGGATTGTAGCGGTCAACGTGATGCAAGTCCTTAACCTCATTTTCTCTTTTTAAAAAAGACAAAAGGTTTGACAAATTGCAATCTGCTTTCTCCTGCAGATATGGGACTTGGCTGATTCAGAACGCAAAGGCTTTCTGAACAAACAGGTATCCGTGCTGTTAAAACACAAACTCAGGCTGCTGTAGAACACACACATTTTTAGTTTTCTAATTTCTGAGACGTCAAATGATTTTTCACTTCGTCTTTTTCTAGCAATTTTTTGTTGCCTTGCGATTGGTGGCCTGTGCTCAGAATGGCCTCGACGTTGGACTCAAAAGCCTCAGCGCAACTGTCCCTCCACCACAGTTTGTAAGTAACGTCATTATTTCCTCTTGAATGATGGCCAGACTCAAATCTCGAAGCCTGATGAGTAATGACAGGGGATATAAAAAAAAAAGAAAGAAAACGACTACTTGAAAGAGTGAAATCCATTTGAACAGGAATTCAGTATGTGTGGTTAATGTCCCTTCCCTTCTGTTTCGTGTCCAGCAGGACACTAGCAGCCCCCTCCTGGCGGGGTCCGTGCCTGCGGACAGCCCCTGGGTGGTCAAGGTTAGGGACGACCTGCAGCAGAGACGCTGCTTTTATCACTGTTCTCTGCGTTTTTAAAATTTCAGTTAAAATTCTAAAATTTTAAAACTCTTCTGGTCACTCTGTGTGTCTGTGCATGCGCATGTGTGTGGGGTGCAGCCAGAAGAGAAGATGAAATTCGACGCCATCTTCGACAGTCTTTCCCCCGTGGCCGGCATGCTTACAGGCGATAAGGTCAAACCCGTGCTGCTGAACTCCAAGCTCCCTGTAGACGTCCTGGGCAGGGTAAGTTACACTATGCTGCTGGTTATCTTTTTGCGTAGAGCAAACTTGACCCAGATTCCCCCTAAAAGGCCAACTTCCCCCACTGAGTGTGGAGCATGCATATATGGCTTTAGCCTCCAGGGGGCGATGTTTGTGTAAAATAGAAGCATCGTGATGGGTTTAGTGCTCTCAATTTCCAGTTTAGGCAATATAAACAACTGTTTTTTTTCTGTAGACACCATTCAAGACGTTTTTTTATATGCTTTTAGTTTTTGAGAGTACAGGCAATGAACACATTTCCATGTAGATCAACTGAATTCTATTAAACCTTCTGTTGCAGGTATGGGAGCTTAGTGATATAGACAGAGATGGAATGTTGGATAAAGATGAGTTTGCAGTGGTGAGTCTTCTCTGACAAACACACCCTCCAGGTCCAAACAGACTCCAGTCTTAACCCACCCAGTGGTAGGTCAGCAGCCATATATTCCGCACACATAAAAAAAAAAGTCTATGACAACTGCTTTGCGTATTAGGAAATTATCAGAATGTTGGTTACTAGGTTGTGCCCGGTGAGCTATCCCATGCTGCAGTCACTGTGAGCTTAAAACCACATCGTAGAACCTCCGAGTTAATCTGTCAGTGTGGCTCTAGAATAACTCTAAAAGATCTGTGGCAAATGCTCGAAGCTGATGCTGTCCAGCTGATATGAATGTCCATGGAATATGTACGGTCTGCCAGTTACACAGCATGTCATCTGCTGTGGTGCACATCCCTGTTTAGTTTGTATTCATCTTATCCAAGTTTATATAACTCTCATTTTTCATGTGTTCGCAATGCCTTGATGAAAGTGAGAATCTTTGAAGTGTGACGCGAAGCAGCTGCTGGACCTGTCAGACATCTGTATCTCTGAACCCAAGACCGCATGCATCAGTCACACTCGTATTTATTCTGGGAGCTTTCCACTTAGCCACTTGAAAAGTTCTTTCGCTTGCTTGACAGATCAAACTGTAATTTTTGGAAATTTTGAATGCTTTCCTAGTGTAATCTGGAGTAATGAAAGCACTTGCCAACTACTGATCTGTGTTTATTGAACTACCAGCTTCCTGCCTGTCAAGTTCAGCGTCCTGTTTCTGTGCTCGCGTTTGCCGGCCGGCCGACCCGTGTTTGAGAACGGGCGTGGCTGCTGTCTTCAGCGTCAGGAGTGGGATGGTGTGGGGAGGCTATTGGGGTAGTTTACTACTATAGTTAACTACTACGTGTTTAATACACGTTTACTACCCAGAAGACCCGGGTTTGAGGTGGTGCTACCTTTAGCTTTCTAGATTTGACAGATTAGCATGTTCTTTTAGGACCACGTGTTAAACTAGTTAACATCTACGAACACCTTTCTAATACCAACAGGACAACTGAATCCATGATTGTAAATCATGTGTTATTTGTGTGTGTGTGTGTGTGTTTAATGATTGTGTGCGCGGGTGGTTTGTAGGCCATGTATCTAGTCTACAGAGCTCTTGAGAATGAACCTGTGCCTATGGCTCTACCTCCCTCTTTGGTTCCACCATCGAAAAGGAAAAAGATGAACCCAGCTCCTGTAATGCCCCTCCTCCCCTCACCCCCCTCACTCAAAGAAAGGGCTTCCTCCCACTCTGGGTCCAAAACGCTGCCAGCTAAACCCGCACAGCCCCAGGTCAGTAATCATTTGGGTTCAGCATGACCATTACGTTCTCAGGTGCAGGCCTGATTCAAACATTCCCATTGCTTGTGAAAATTACCATTGCTTGAACCTTTTGCATTAGACTGAACACGACTATGTCTTGGACTGCTCCAAAAAATCGGTTGTGAAATACAGTTGCTTTATTGTGTGTGTGTGTGTGTTGTGGTTGCAGTGGGTTGTGTCCCCTGCTGATAAGGCTAAGTACGATGAGCTGTTTGCTAAGACGGACGGCGACATGGACGGGTTGGTGTCGGGCCCGGAGGTGAGGGACATCTTCCTGAAGACAGGACTCCCGTCTGCCACCCTCGCGCGCATATGGTGAGATGCCCTGCACAGACGCAGGCCCTAGACTCAGTGCTTCAGTGGTCGTCTATGAGTCACTTTTGCCTCTGACTTTTCACATTATGACTTTTTCTGTTGTTGTCTCTCAGCAGTCTGTAGCGCAAGGCTTCAGGCCTGATCCAGAAATGTAGTCTGTTCCACTCTCTGTCTCTGTAGCGTATTTAGTCGAATATTGGCCTCAGCAAGGTCTTTATCTCTCATCACGCTCTCTCAGAAGAGTTGCCAAGAGACTGCTAAACCTCTTCAGCCATGTGTGTTCCCGGCTAACACGGGGCGGAATCTCATCCTCATTTAAACTTTGGTCGAAGTCTGTGTTTTATAGCTGTGTTCGACTCCAGCTTTCACTATTGTTACTGTAGAGATCAGAGACATCATAATAATAATCACACTTGTGTATTATGCTCATTTATATTCCTAATGAATAATGTCTGTCCTGAACAGGGAACTATGTGATATCGGTGACATTGGGAAACTCACAAGAGAACAGTTTGCATTGGCTCTTCATCTAATCAATCAGAAACTCTCAAAAGGCATTGATCCTCCCCAGGTCCTCTCTCCAGAAATGATCCCTCCCTCCGATAGACTAGCACGACCGGTAAGACATCCCATTTTTACCTTACTTCATTTTACTTTACATATTCATACCATTTATATAATGACCACTCTCATAAAAAATTTTCTAGTTGAAGGCATATGAAGGCTACAGTAGGTCTTATCACTATGGCCTACTAATCACGCATCTCCTTTATGGTGTGTTATTTTTTTCTTTCCTTTATAGCTTTCTGCTGTCTCTTTTATCTTTTTGTCTGCGTGAGTGTGTTAAACCTCCTGGACTCAGTTAGTCTCTCTGTCTGTCTTGTCTTTTCTCTCTACGTCGGCCTGTCTGTCTTCACATGTGGCTTGGTTTACTGTTTAAGCTGCTTTTGAGGCAGACTATGTTAGTTCTGTGTTCACTGTCGTTTGTTTCAACCCCCCCTGCTCCTCTCCATCTTAGAGCTTCTGTTATTTCTGTTTTACAACTCTGGGTGGGGTTAGTTTTGTAATGTTGCTGATGTTATTATCATTATTATTATTAATAGTTCTTTGAATGGGCTTGCCATTCTTTCTCCTCCTCAACAGAATAGCGCTGCTTCTTGTCAGGCTGCTGACTTCTCTGCCATTAAAGAGCTGGACTCCCTCAGCAACGAGATCATGGATCTGCAGAGGTAATGGTTCCTGTTTCCTTTCCTTGGGGTCACGTGATGAGTAATTAGATTATGATTGGGTCTCCCAAAATGCCCTTCAACTTCCTGTATATGGCTTTTTTTGTTTGTTTATTTTGCCCCATGTGGGTTTTCTTTGCCTCCCCGACCCTTGTTTTGTGTTTGTTTGTTTGTGCCACTTATTGGACACATGTCCTCCACCAACTTGGGGGGAGATGATCGATGCCTCGCGCTGTTTCCTCTCTCACTCTGCTTTATTCACAGTGCACTCAGGCGTGTGTTTATTTAGATCGTGGTTATAGATCGTCCTCCCTTCCACCTCTCCTCCTCTGAGTCTGTGTGTGGTATTTATAGAGCCGGTGGGTGGAGGTTTGTGCAAAAAACGGATGCGCTGCAGGTAGTGAAAGTGTTCAGAACAGAGCGTGCGGTTTTAGGGACTTTTTGACTAGGAATGCATACGTCTGTCCTGCGTCGGATCGTTGCTCACGTGGATGGGAGACGGAGCGCTGAACCTGTTGGGCCAATAGTTGTTGGGTTCTGTTGCTGTAGATGTTACAGCATTAAACACTACGACGACAAAGCTTGACCCCTGTTTGTGTAGCGCAGAGGGAGAGGGAACAGGGTTGTGTGGTGTGTTGAAGCGGAGAGGTGAGAGTTTGACGTGTGCCAGGGTGCTGGTGTGCACACTCGCAGGTCGCTCCTGGGAGCCGCGGGTCCCCTGAGGTTCCTGCTCCACGTGACCGATCGGCACTGCCTCACCCGGCAGTGGGGGAGGGGCCAACGTTTGCACAATCGCTCCCTGTCCTTCCCGTTTGTTTTGAGAGAGGGCAGACGACGGGTGAAGGCTAACCACTCCACTCTTCCACTCCCTACCACAGCGTGCAGCACCTGGGGGTGTGTGTAGTTGGCAGGCAGGGTGGGGGGTGGTGGTGGTGGATGTGGTGTCCTACGTCCACTTCTCTTTTCTGAGAAAGCTAGAGTGGAGTCCCAGGCAAGAGGAGACGGCCGACACGCGGAGGGGGGAGGGCGAAAGGTGTTTTCTTAGGGTGAGACAAGGGCAGCAGCAGCAAAGGGAGCTTGGAGTTCCCATGCAGCTGGTGTGCTGCTGAGAGCTAAGATGATGCGTGTTGTCTGGGATTGCCTTAGGTCTCGGCAGCAACCAGCCGCTTCCAGCAACAGGTAAGCGGCGGATCCGTCCCCTCCCACGTCCCCTCCTCCGTCGTCCTCCTCTGGCACTGTGACGGCTTGCTGCTATTGGCTAATCTAGTCCTCGCAGCAAGTCCTTGGATAGTTAAAGCCTATTTTGGGAATGTTGCCAAGGCTTTCATTACCTCCTCTTTTTTTATTTTGCACTATTTGTCTCTGTATCTCCCTTCCTGTTGATCCCTCATTTTGTCTCCTTCAGGCTTTTATGGGTTATGATTTGATCACGTCATCGTGATTATTTGAGTTAATAAGAATTCCTTTCTCACAACTGCAAATAGAATGTCAAGTTGATTTATGTTTCCTTAAGTTGGTTTGAAGCCAGTAATCTGTCAACTTGAACGCAAGGGTAAGGTTTCGATGTTGGGGAAATACCATGGCATAGCGTTTCTGCCAAGACCTTTCTGCTGTTGGGCTGGGTCTTCTGCATCACCTCATGCAAGAAGCACAGATGAGCGCAGAGAAGTGCCAAGAGGCTTTGGAGCTCTGTGAACCACTGAGCTTCTGTCTATGGAGGAGAATTTCCTCCCTGTGGGTGCGTCTAATCTCAGCGGAAAGTCACACTGAAGATCTTGTAGAGATTGTGGTCTGATCTGCTGCTTAATTTGATTGCTCAAGTCAAGTATAGAATTGTGTGGTTGCGAACCTTCATCCCAGCATTACCCTAGAGTAGCAGAACCTGCATCCTTTAGTGACATCCCAAAAACATAATCGTCTCCTCTTGCTCTCAACTACCCTTTCTCAGTTCTCTGTTCTTCTGCATTGAAATCGAAGAGGTCTGCTCAACTCGGTCTCTGGGTGTGCCTGGGGTGTCTGTCAAATCACGGTTAGTGAGTTTAACTGTTTCAGTTGAGACAGAACAGTGTGGTGATTTAGATCTGGGTCATTATTGTGGCAGCCTGTACCTGAGATGACCTCCCTGTTGCACCTTTTGCCTGGTTTTGGGGTTTTAAATAATTGCAGAGTAAATAGTCATGTCAACAGCCATTTACAGGTATTAAACAATGAAAGGAAAATCCTTTTTTTTCCCTCTTACCTTAATTCCAGGTGCACCCAGAGTTTGGCTGGTCTGCTATTTGCCTCCAGCATTTCGACATGCTAAGTTATCTGTGTTATGATTTGAGTGAATTGGGCCAGGATTTAGGTCACTTCAGAGCATTTTTTCAGGTTCCTTAAACACATTTTTGGAATGTTTTTGTTTTTTATTGGCCCCTTAACTGGGAATATTTTCTGCTGACATCTAGTTTCTTGTGTAATAAAAGGAACTGAATAATTAGACCTCGTGGAAGACCCTTAATTAAACTTTTCTTTACTCTTAGTGGTTATTATTATTTAGGAAATTCATAAAAAATTATGATTAGCAATCATTCACATGTTATAAAATAAATAAAACAAAAAATATATAAAAGACAGTGTCACAGATGATGATGCGCGGTCTGAAATGCAAAGCTGCAAGTCAGCAGCAAATAGCTCCTCAATGTGGTCTTCCCCTAAAATGATGGAATAGCCTTGAGAAGCATCACAGAAGGTAAGGGGGGAGCAGAGGGAGACTATGTGGGCCTGCCCTGTGTCTCGATGAGGTGAAACCTTCAGACTGCTTCTTCTGTGAACACTGAGGCTTTAGGTGAGGAGTGTTTGATCAGTTGAGATGACGCTGCTCAGATAGGCTCAATTGCATACCTGTCAACTTTTAGATTTTCGAAAACAAGATTTTGCCTCGTGTTTTACAGGAAAGTGTAGAATAAGTTGCTCAGCCTCATGTTTTGAAAGTAAATTATATTGAACCTGTAGATACTAAACATTGCAGATCTTCCTCTGACTGTTTTTTGTTTAAAACTTTGTCAGCTGAGGTTGATGGTAAGCAACAAAGAGGCATTGCCAGGCTGAATAATAGCTGAGTGGTGTATGCTTTGCATAAAATCAATCCTGGAGTAAGAATTTAGCACATGTGAGAAGTAGGAGAACGCTGTGCCATAAGGGGTTAAAAAGAGCCAGTGTTCAGTGTGTCCTGATTGGCTCATGAATGCTGACGGTTCATTATCTATTTTAAGTGGTAAATTTGATTTAGGATTTAAGCAGCCAAGTTAAGATTATGTGAGTTCAGGCTTAGTACTGTGAAGAGGTTTGCATACAAACCCAGGTTCATTTCAGTGCAATCAACATTCAGTAACATCACTGGTTATAAAGTAATCTAAAAAGTGAAGCAGCCATGTTGATCTGCTATGCCATTAGAAGATGTTTTTGTATTATTATGGCCGTTTACTTTGCCTTTGTGGTCACCATTGCTTCTTTAACCCCAGGCGTCCAGTGTTACACAGGTGTGTTTCCTGGACAAATGCTACATCAATGTTCAGTCTTCTGACACTTTTCTGGGCTGTTGAGTCGATTTGCGTTCCATGAAGTGAAATAACGCCATGTTGCCCTGCGCCCTCCCCTTTACTGAGTGATTTCCAATATCCGCAAAGCTTAAGACAACAAAACTTATTAAATGAAAACTGCAGTTAGCACTTTAATACAAAGGCACCTTCAAATTTCTGTGATCCATTGTTTGCATACAATGCAGTCCCACCCCTGGTAATGGATCTTTGCTATTTTTCGACCACAGTGAGTTTCATCAATAGTAGTATTATTTACTCGGCATTAACATTGGTTTCTGTACCTATAAGCAGGACAACAACATTTTAACCTCACTATTGCATAATCTAAGGTGGCATTTTCCCCTTGCATTACATGTATGATAATAAGAATCATGACTTACTGGTGATTAAAAGTAATTCAGCTCTGAATTAAGCTCTTTTTCTGCTTCTGGTGTTCTCTGACCTGTCCTAGTGCAGGCTCCTTCTCCACGGGTCGGGGTGACTCCCCCTCTCTGGCGCTGGGTCCTAATGCATGCCCGGTTCTCTCCAGCCTTGTCCCCCATGACTTCTTCCAGCAGCATGTAACCGTGTCTGCTCTCCGCACCCTCTAGAATATTTACAATGCACGACAAGTTCTCTTGTCGAGCAATGTTCCAGGTCACCAACATGATTCTTCAGTGCAGAATTAGCTGCTTTTGGAGTTAAGCTATGCCGGAGATGCAAAATTTTCACCTGACGTAGTTTCCATAACATGCAACCTTTGCAAAAAAAAACTTGTATAGAAGCTCGGGTAGGGGTGAGTGATGGATTAGTGCAGACACCTCATCTTTTCCTCATACTGCTGATCCAGTAGTTTTGTCATTATCCTCATGGACAACTCTTGTCTTTAGCAGTGGCTGTCATGCGAGTTAAAGCAAATGCAGTTGTTTCTGTTGGTAATAAACTGAAAGTGTCAGAGTTTTTGTTCGTTATGGCTGGACGTATAACCTCACAGACGACTACAGTCTCCAAACCGGAAGTCTAGATTCTGTTTACACTTGCAGTATTTTTGGTGGATTTATTGAAGTTAATTAATTTTGAAAGCACAAAAACATCCACAGGGAAATTTTGGCACAGTTTAAGCTGCAAGAGATGCTGTGTGTGGGAAGAAAAAAGCCTCTCTCTCTCTCTCTCCTGCCCCCCCCCAGGGAACTACTGCACATGTGCAGGTCTGGCACTTCTCACTTCAAATCCACAAACACACACAGTCTTCCTCCCATCTCCAGGAGTCATCTCTCTCTCTCTCTCCCTCTCTCTTTTTCTCTCTTTCATACACGCTCTCTCCAGCAAAGGCAGGAATGGTGTTGGAGGGAGAAGCCATGCATCCAGCAGCCGGCTGGCTTGCTGTGCCTTCTGTTGCCACGGTGATTAAACACTCTTGCTTGTGCTGGTTTTTCAGAGAAAAAAGCTCCGTGGAACAAGAGATTAAGGAGAAGGAGGAGAGCATCAGGCAGAGGACCAGTGAGGTGCAGGTAAGAGTGTGTGTGTGTGTGTGTTGGTGGGGGATGAGTGTGTGGGAGGGAGAAGGAATGATCGAAAAGCAGAAAGAAATGTGTAACTATCATTTTCGTTTTTTCTCTTTTGGATGGTGCATGTTTTGTGCTTTGTGTTCCCTGTCTGTGCGGTCTGTGGCCGTCTTCCCACTCACTAGACAATGAGTGCTGTTCAAATGCCCTCAGTATCTGTATCTCTGCCCTCTTGTTCTCTGAGAGGGTGTGTTAGGGGTTTCATGTAACCAGCAGAGAATGTGTCCGGGTGTTTTTCCCCGCGAGCGGAACACCCGGCCACTCTGCTGCTCGCGCGGACCGCAGCCCTCAGCTCGCGCTCCTCTCCCGAAGAGAACAATCCCACATCGAGCCCCGCGTGTCCGTGTTAAAGCGAAAAGCCGCAAAGGAAGAAGGCGAGTCGGTGCCGCCGCTCACGGGGGAAGCGGCGCACACGCAGCAGCCGGATGTCTTCACACTCTCCGCACATTTCACACGTTCCAGCTCGGTGTGTATGTGTCATGACTTTGAGGAACTCGCAGGGTCTCCACACGCTGCTGCTCCAGCTCATCACCCCCAGTTTGTGACGGTTCGGTTCCCTGCTGTCGGCTTGCGCAAGGAGAGTGTTGTCATCACGTGTTCCCTATCTGGGTTGGTCTCTGGAGGTGTAACGTTTCTGTGCCGAGACGCTTGCCCAAAAGGCAAATGCATTTTAATTTTAGCACAGTGTAGACAGTCGGCCATGTTGATGATGGACTAGGGGGGAGCAGGCAGGTGTTCTCCCTCCTGCAGGGCCTTATTGCTGCTGCTCCGTCTCCGTACGGTTCTCCTTGGCTATTTTCGAAACGGGCCACGTTTGATTACTGCATCCATCACATTAGTATCTCACTCTCTTTCCTTTATAAAAACTGACCCAAGTGCTGGCACTAGTCACATTCTGTCGTAGAGGACGTGTGAAATGGCGATGATGATTTCAAATGGATTCCACGTCCACTCCCCCAAAAAAATGTTTAATTTGTGTATTATGCGGTGTATTATGCGGTCACTGATCTCTTCTTCAGTGAGGGAAGCACTATGACAATGTATTGGATACAGTTATGTACAATTATGATCCTATATTGTAATTATATTGCTGCGTACTTCAGTTACAGTATGCCACGCCGGGTGGCTTCTAACACAGTGGCCCCAGCTGTCGGCCCAGCCGGCCAGCACCGCTCCTCTGGTCCAAGCCGATGCAGTTGCATTCCTAACGTTGCACGTGTCCCTCCTTCTCCAGGACCTGCAGGATGAGGTGCAGAAGGAGAGCGAGGAGCTGCAGAAGCTGCAGGCGGAGCGGCAGGAGGTGCAGGAGGTGCTTGAGAGACTCGACGAGCAGAAGACGTCCCTGGAGGAGCAGCTCCGGATCATCCGGCAGCAGTGCAGTCAGGAGACCAATGGTCCTGGTGTACACACACACACACACACACACACATGCGCACGCACAGAGCAAGAGACACAGTGTTCTTCTCACTCATTGTTCGTACTGGCCCACACATACATACCAAAGATGAGACGGTTGCCCCCTTCCTACACACACACACACACACTCATCGTTCTTCCTGGATCACAGACACACAGATAAAGAGACAGGCAGGGCTGTCCTCCCTCACTGTGTGTCCTGGTGCGCACACACACACAGACCGAGCAAGAGACGCAGTGCTCTCCTTTCTCACCATTCGTACTGGCCCACACACCAAGCAAGAGACAAGCAGTGCTGTCCTCACTGTTCACGCACGCACACACACACACACAGAGGATGAGTATACATATACACACACAGAGGATGAGACAAGCAGTACTCTCCTCCCTCACAATTCATCCATGCACACCCACAACATTCTTGCTCCAAGCATGATTCCAAGCAGTCAGGAGAGCCAGCTGGTGGGTGGTGGTCCCGTCACACACACACACACACACACACATATCATTTGTCCTGGCTTATACACACAGGGATGATGAGACATGGAGTGCTCCGCTCCCTCACCAATGGTCCTGGTGTACACACACACACACACACACACGCACCAAGCATGATTCAGGCTTTCCAGTCTGCTGTACTTAACTACCATTATGAGTTCATCTACTATTAGAAGACCGGCTGCCTCATTATTGTTGGTATACTAAAGAATGCGTAATGGTGATAATGATAATGACTGAAATTATGACTCTATTCGTGATAGCTGCTTTTGTATGAATGTTTTATTATATGTGGACTCGTGTGTGTGTGTGTGTGTGTGTGTGTGTGTGTGTGTGTGTGTGTGTGTGTGTGTGTGTGTGTGTGCGTGCACATGCAGCTCCAGTCCCTGCAGGTAGAGCATTCGGAGCAGGAGCAGAGGATTGAAGGCTACGAGGAAGAGCTGGTGAGGGCCCGGGAGGAGCTGCTCCACCTCCAGGAAGAGACGCGCGTCCTCGGAGAGAAAGTACAGTCGGCTCGTGCTCAACTCTGCCCCCTGCAGGATGCCGTCACAGAGTCGCACACACAGATCACTCAGGTCTACTATGTTTTCTCTAAATCTTATTGGTCTTAAAGGGCCATTTACTAATTCTACATAGAATAATAATAATCAGACATATAACGTGTCTATTAGTGTAGGCATTTTTACTGCTACTTTTTTTTAAAGTGTGATTGTCATCTTCTCTATTACCACCAAACCTCATGCCACACACCCCACTCTCTCTCCTGCTTTTCCTTACCGCCGCCATGTTGGCTTTCCCTCTCTGATCATGTTCAACTCTCTCCCTCTCTTCCATTCTTCCTCCCTTTCTGTGTTTGGCTTACATGGTTTGCATGTTTCTCTCTCGCTCTCTCTCTCTTGCTCTCTCTCTGTGTGGGGTACGCTGCAGGTGCAGGAACGTCTGGCGGAGCTGAAGACCGAGGAGCGAGAGGTCACGGCCCAGCTCACCTGGAAGGTCCTAGAGGAGGAGCCGCCTGCTCTCGTCAACGGGGCTCCACCCCCCACGGCACGCCCGGACCTTCCGCAGTGGCCGCAGTCCGTGACGCAGCTGCCGGCAGTGCCAAAACGTGAAGAAGAGGAGGATGAGGAAGACCCAGCCTCCACGGATGAGCTGCAGGAGCTGAAGGTGGTGGAGGAGCAGCTGGACGCAGAGGCTTCCCAGCGACCCTCCACGCCCAAGGATCTTCAGCCTAGTGCCGAAGCCCCAGTGGACCAGCAAACCGGCATGGAGCCCCCAGCGGTCAGTGGCTCCACCGCCTGGCCTCACGATCACACGGTTAGGGGCTTTTTCGCCCGCCTTCTAGCCTGCATATGAGGTGCTCTCGTCTGTACACAGCAGAGCGAGGTGATGTTTGGGCTCCAATGTGCCGTTTTGATGTTTTCAGGAAAGTGCAAGTTCAACACCAGCCGTGGAGCCAGAGGTGAAGATGTCGGAGATGAAGCAGCCCTCTACCAGCACGATGAAGGTCAGCCCGCTTCTCTCTAGCGCAATCACGCTACAGCCAATCAGTGAGCAGGGTGAACTCTAGATTACCTGCAGCACCTCACTGAACCCTCTCTGGCCCAGTGTGGGATGGTTCTGAAGTAAGCAAGCAAGTGTTGGTTCTGAATGGGTGTTTGGCTGGCAGGTGGAGTCTCCAGGGCTAGAGAAGGAGGAGGAGACGCCCCCTCCCCCCCCCCCCCTCGCTCGAGCAGCCCGCCCTCTAACGACTTCTTCCAGAGTGACCCGTTCACAGACAGTAAGACCGGCCAAAACCTGCTCACGCACCACACACATGAAAACCTGTTATGCCCCGCTAACTCTCTCCCTCTGTGGCTAATTGATTGCGTATTCATGCAGGTGACCCTTTCAGGGATGACGACCCCTTCTCAAGAGTAGATGTTTCTGGTGAGGCTTCCACCCATGTCCACTCCACAGTTTTATGGGACGAATCTTTTCAAAATGTATCGAATCTCAATCCGTTTACCCCGTCCAGATCCGTTCGGCGGCGATCCCTTCAAAGGCACGGATCCGTTTGCGACGGACTCCTTCTTTAAACACTCGTCCTCGAGCGCTTTCCCTGCTGGCGACCCCTTCGCTGCCTCTGATCCGTTCGGCTCGAGTGGCAAAGGACCCTGTGAGCCGGACCTCTTCTCGTCCCGCCCCGTCAACACCGGCGAGTCCGATCCGTTTTCCTCCAGAGCCGCAGCGGCGGGTGCAGCCGACCCTTTTAGCTCCGCCAGCAGGAACACGCCGTTTACTTCCAAAACGGACGTGCTGGCGGACTCGGACCCGTTCAGCTCAGCGGCCGGAGCGGAGGATGACCCGTTTGGTGGCTCCACCCTATCAGAGGTGAGCGAGTGGGTTTGTAATTTGTTTTTTTTTTATTGGGTGGGGGGTTTGACATCACGTCCCACTGTGGGCATGTGGACCTGACCATTCTGTCGGTTCTGCAGAAGGACACACCACCACCACCAGCAGCTGCCAATGACCCTTTTGCTCCAGGGGGAACTACAGTGACTACAGATTCAGATCCAGGTGAGGGAATGCTGCCCTCTGCTGGAGAGTGACAGCACTGCAGTTACAGCAACCTTTATAAAATGTCTTTTTCTTATTGACAGTACTCAACACTAAACCATGTATATGTACACATCTGCTTCAGATCCCTTTGCCACAGTATTTGGCAGTGAGTCATTTGGAGGTTTCGCAGACTTCAGCAGTCTGACAAAGGTAACCATCATGTCCCCTTCCAGTTCAGTAGCTCTTAAGTCTTTCTTGTCTTGACTTATTTTTTCTATAGGCTGCCACTGGCCTTAATCTGGGTCAAGAAATCTTTTTGTGTTTCCGCTTTTGCCATAATATAATTCAGTCTGCTGTTGACTGTGTACTGCTGATCATCCCAAATGTCCAGAATGTTGACCGATCCAACCCAAACTCCAACTGAGGGTCCCTTTGTACTTGTACCTGATAAAACTTGGCAGTTCCAATGAGACATTTAACTGGTCCTGATTCTCTGTTGGTATCTTTTTACTTTTCAGTCTAATGGTGGTGATCCTTTTGCCACATCAAATGCACATAGTAAGAATTTATTTAGGGAAGACAACCAATCAGATGTGCCTCCTGCATTACCGCCCAAAACGGGCACGCCTACTAGACCACCCCCTCCTCCACCAGGTGAGTCTTGAAATGTCAAATTGAGTTTTCCTTCCTTCCTTCCTCCCTCTTTCTCTCTCTCACTGATCAAAATATTACCTATATTGAGATGTTTGCCTCATGTAAAGATTTCCTTTCGACTTCGTTCTTTCAAATATGCATTTCCGGTTTGTTAAAGTACCACCTAGTCAATACGGTGTCGTGTCTCACTGTGATGTGATATAATCACATTGGGTTACAACACACTGAGTGCATGTGCGTGTGTGTGTGTGTGTGTGTGTGTGTGTGTGTGTGTGTGTGTGTGATATACAGGTAAGCGGTCGAACATCTACCGATCAGATTCGTCAGACTCTTGTCAGAGGCGTGGCCTGTTTGGGGCGCAGGGCTCTGGAGAGTTCTCCTCCCTCCCTGCCAAAGACGCTGTGCCGGATCCCTTCGCCCCCTCCGGCCCTTGCCAAGCCCCGCGCGACCCTGACCGATTTGCCTCCTTTGACAAAGTGAGCACTTCCCCTGCCCCCTCACCCCCTCCTGAAGCGCAGTAGCGATCCTTAAATATTAACCTTTCACCTTTCATCTCTGCCAAGGATCAGCAGCCTTTGCCTCCCTGCCATTTCTAGCCTATTATTTCAAGAAAGAAAGCTTCCTCTACATGCCTGGCTTCCATTTATTTTGAGGTGTTTCTCAATACACTTGGTAAATTGGAGTCATTTTATATAATGGATGTTGTTAATATATTGTCTTTTATCTTTTGTAGATAACTAACTTAAATATATGTTGTATGAAAAGTTATTAAACACGAACATCTTTGAAGTTGACCTAGATTTTGAAATTATGACAAATAGGGAATATTCTTATTTTTACTGTTATGTAAAAGGTTATTAAAACTGTATGTGTGTGTGTATAATATAAACATATATAATGTTAAGTTATCTCGGTATACCTGTGTTGTACTTTTGCAGTATCAATAAGTTCTCTCTGGTTGTGGCAGGAGAGGCGGGGCTGCTTGCTATTGGCTTACCTCATTTCACACCAGTGCTCTGTGCCATGGTCTCCACAATTCTGAGGCTGGAGCACGTCCTGCATGTCCATTGTCCTACCCACCCCACCCCACCCCCCATGTCGCACTGCACGCACTAATCACCCGTGTCCACCTGTCTGATTGGCCTACTTCCTGTCTTGCAATTCCTTTTTCTGAGCTGCAATTGGCTCAGACACTTCCTGAGTGTGGAATTGCTCCCTGGTGCATCCCATGACTCCCAGCACGCCTCCAGCTCAGGCTGTTCATCTCCTCCCTGTGTCGGGGGAAGGTCAGCAGGTGGCCTTGTAGAACCACAGACGTGTGCTCAATAAAGCGGTGAGGGTGCCGGCTCCTTTTTGTACTCTTGGCTCCTTTTTTTTTTGTATTCTTTTTTTTGTATTTTTTTCTTCCGTGGGCTTTTTCACCTTGTCATCATTCTCACTTTTATTGTCAGATGAATCGGTGCCAATAAACAGTGTTTCAATGAATTAAAAACAGACTTGCGCTGATCTTATCGAGCAAAAACAAATTTTCAAATGAAGCAACGATATTTGTATGGTATTAGCCCAGATGGTTTGGTATTTTATAATAACTCTAAAATGAGAATCCTTTTTGCCTTTTTATTTTTGCTCTCTCTTTAAATAATTTCCCATGAACTATATAAGTATCCGATATATATCAGTTTTGATTATGGTGTTTTCCACCATGTCGAGACATTTGAGCATTTGTGGCTCTCCTCGAGCTGGGAAGATATCTTTTGTGACCACTACTTTGTACGCTATAACAACCCACGTGGCCGAGCCCTTGGTGCGCTACTTGTGAACAGTGCACCCAAACATAATTTGGTGCATCTCGAACCAAATTATGTTTGCACCTCTTAACCCTGTCTCAGTGTGACTGCTCTGCATGCCGGCATGCTGGGTGTATGTGCATGCCCGAAGGTGACCAAACGGGACGGAGCAGCTCGGATTTAAAAGCATCCTGGCATTTGGCAACCCTCCTGTAGGGTGGAATGCAAGGGCAAATCTGTATCGTCAAACGAATCATTTGTAGATTTAAGGGAGCACGATGAAAAGCGGCACCAAGGCGAGGTGTGGAACACTGCGGCAGAAACTGCGGACAGTAGGTCAACAGTGGCAGCTGGAGATCAGAAGGGGTGGATTTAGCATACTCTGTTATTTGGAAATATCCTCTGTCAAAGTTGGCAAACCTAATTAAAGGTGCAGTCCGCTATTTGAAGGAAAATGTTTGTGGGGCAGTAGTGATATTACTGCTTCTTGCCATCAAAATGACAAAATAAGCATTTACAAAATATACTATTTTTTTTAAAGTATAGTTGAGAAATACCACTCCCCTAATTACTTTACATTTCAGTGGGCTATACTATAATGGTCCACAGTGTTATTCATTGTTTGCAGTCCATGCATTAATTATAGGGCTCCACACATTAAATATCACTTCTGCTGTTTTGTTCTAATGACCTTTTGGGTGAAATGAACTTTTAATAATGAGTCTGTGTACACAACACTAATACAATAAGGGAACTTGTCACAACTTTATGGCCCCAGACTTTGTATTGCATACCACTGTGTGTGATGACACCTCTTCAAGCCTAACGCACATTGGGCCAATATCTTGATTTCATCTTTTACCAAGGATCACAATATTAATCACAATTGTTGCATACAGTGGAACACAAATGATAAACACCATTCATGTAACAGGTTGTAAGCATTTAATATGTTACTGTAATACATCAAACTGTTGCTTTTGTATTTGATTTTGTGATTTAGCTTTACACAATCTTTCACCTGAAGAAACAAAGATTTCAAGAAAAAACTTAATTTAGAACTATAATTCCTATTATGTTAATTTGGTGTTATAATCTTGAGTCAAAAATTGCTGTATTTGGCAGGGGAGGTTTAGATTCTACAGACTTTATTGAAAGTTTGTTTAAGAGGTACATTACATGCACTGTTCCTGATCTTAACTAATTGTTATTCATTCTAGAAAGTCTCCATGATTCCAAGCAGTACATTTCTTCAGTTGGTTGCCTGTGTTTTCTTCACCTTTTACACCCCATACGTGGTGTGTGTGTGTGTGTGTGTGTGTGTGTGTGTGTGTGTGTGTGTGGAGCAGTATCCCACAGAGGAGGACATGATCGAGTGGGCTAAGAGGGAGAGTGAGAGAGAGGAGAGGGAGCGTGTGGCCAGGCTTACACAGCAGGAGCAGGAGGACCTGGAGCTGGCCATCGCCCTCAGCAAGTCCGAGCTCTCCTGACCCCACCCCACCCCACCTGGAGCCACACACCACCCATGAGCAGGAGCAGAAGGAACAAAGCCGAACACTCTGGTGCTGGGACAGACTTGCCACATTGCCATTTTCGAACACAAGCTCACAGACACCCCCCCCAAGTTCTGCCTCGAGGTTCTCATCCACGGTTCCATCTCCCTGGCTGTCCAATGACTTCCCAAAATGTCGTGGATTAAGATCAAGTTTGCGGGGCGGTAAGGAGAAATGGTGAGAAAGCAAAGCCCATTGAGGTGTTTTTCCTGTTGTTTTACAGTGAACTCCACATCAAGTGGCTTCGTGTAGTCTGTGCTATGTATTTCTAACACATCCATCAAAAACCACAGCACTAAAATGACCGTTGTTGGCACATGAACAGAAACGACCCCCGCCACCCTACCCACACTTTATCATCTCCCTGGGTTATGTAAGATGTTGGACAAGTTTGACTTTTACTCAGTCTCTTATATTTTGTGATCATAAAGGCCAGTAATTCTAACTGGTGGTTTTACAGTGTGTGAGTGCTAAAACTTAGCATTCTATGTTG
Source organism: Brachyhypopomus occidentalis (assembly GCA_020368025.1). Lineage (NCBI taxonomy): Eukaryota > Metazoa > Chordata > Actinopteri > Gymnotiformes > Hypopomidae > Brachyhypopomus > Brachyhypopomus occidentalis. The sequence continues at coordinate 1,366,305 of JAGXOD010001391.1, read as the reverse complement.
CATCCAGTTTTGAACTAAAAAAGAAAGATTGTTAGTTTCACCATGAAAAGTTCCCGTATTATATGTAAAAGGTTTGTAGTAGAATAATTTATCCACCTAGATATCTCAGAATTGAATTATCTGGAATTACTGACAGGGAGGAGGAGGCTGATCCAAGATTAGCGCTCTTATTTTGACATTATTCTGAGTTCTGACCCTTCCATTTGGTTGATTATAGCTCAAGCCAAGACATAGCTTTAGCTGTCTATTTTAAAATGTCAGATATGAATGTATAATATAAAAGTACCCATGCATTTCTTTATTGGAGTTAATTTCCATTACTTATGTACATAATGTAGAGATTCAGCTCTTTCAGTCTTTTAAGATCCCCACAGTACTAATGGCTTTTTGGATCACCACAAGGCCCCATGTACAGTGTCCTTTAAATCCCCTCTAGAACATTTGAACAACTCAATTGCTCATCTTTGGGTGTCATTATCGCTTGCCTAAGTAAATGAATTAAAATGACCGTTACAATATTCAGACCTCACAGGCCCACTGCATATGGGATTTTGAAAAACTACTTCGAGCTCTTGTGTGACAGCTGAACAGCAAAAGTATTTGTCAAAACGTAATTGTACAGTATATACTCTGTGGATTGTTTGCTTGCAATAGTGTAATTCAGTGTAATCTTTCACGCATGTCTTTTAATCCATGTAAAGAAAATATCTTGGTGAAATGCAGAAAATGCTTAATGATAATAATAATAATTATTATTATTATTGTTATTATATAAGATATGGCAGTATGTGGAGTGATCTAAACCCCTTATGAGTTCCAGAAAATGTAACTGGAAATATATATCGGTAAGAGTGAAAAATGTGTATAATTTACTACCAGTGCCTAAACATGTAAAAGTGCTATTATTATGGAATGCCTCGGGCCGTCTATGAGAAGGCCATGCATGACTAATGACCACTAAGTCAACTTTCTGAGTGTGGGTTCCATCTGAAATAAGCAAGAAAATGAACTGGCTTTATTATTGTTATTATTTGTTTTAATCAGTGCAAAATAACCTTCAAAATACTCAGTGCAATAATTAATTCTGAAATTAATAGATTTATATGTGCACGTCAGTTTTAATACTGAGGTCCCTTACTTTCAACTTGTTTCTCTAGTAGGATATATAAGCTTGTCCTTACCCATTACAGCTGCCTGTATGTTCTAACAGCAGAAGGGCTGTTTACAGGTCATAACAAGGTCCTGGAGGATTGATTGACATTATAAAGAATCGTTTTTGCCTGTACTTTGGGTTGGACTTCATGGGCATTGTCTATATTCTGAAGTCGTAAGAGACTGTGAGAACCAGGTGATGAGAACTAAGCAGGAAGTAGGAAGCGATGGCATGGTTCTTAGGCCCTGGGTGTTGGACTCTTCAGATATTACTAGGTTAGAAATGTGCTGGGGTTTTTTTTTCCCATTTGACTGAAACATTTGCATTGAATTGAGGATTTTGGCAATGTTTAGAACTGAAGGTGTATGGCATAAAAGCACAAGAGAAAGGTGAGCTTTTCAGAGATACCTCACTCCGTTTTTATGACCAATGCAGTTTTTGTTTTGCAATTTATGAAGATTCGTATGAGCATTATGAACATGGCATTTGCCCCTTAAACCAGACTTAAGTATTATGCCAGACAGCAGTTAGCACTCCTTATGTAAAGACTAGGGCTTGATTTTCTGTTTGTAACTGCTTCTTCTTCACAACGCTCATTTTTACAGTTCTGTTTCTGTTAATCATGTATGTATGTCTGTTTGTATGTATGTATGTATGTATAGCCCATTAATTAATCTGATAAAGAACCACTTGTGTACTGGCTGTCTACAGGCTTTTAAAACGGGCTTCGTGTATTTTATCTTAATTTGTTTTTTTTTGTGTGGGGGGGGGGTTGTTTTTTTTATTTACAAAGTATGTTCCTTATAGTAGGGACTTGTTTAAATATGGTAAGTAACATGTAATTAAGTCTAAAAGAATAAATATGAATCTTTGAATCCACAGCCTTCTTGTAGTTTCTGTTCAGTACATAAAATAGGCTATATGAGAATTTAAAATAACAAATGGTTACTTAAGATTAGGTAAAATTTGAACAATTATCTGACGCATAATATATAATATATTTCTGTCCTCAATTAAATAAAACAGTTTATTTAATACATGCACGACAGTAATGTCAATGTCAAAGAATAGGAAAATTAGTTCGTCATCTTTAAGTATCCCATATAACACTGTATTATTATACAATAAAGGAAATAACCTGAGAATAATTACAAATTTCGCTTCAGTGTGAATTATTTTGGTCTCCTTAAAATCTAATTAGTTCATCGCAGTGGTTAAGCGCACAAGGCGGAGGTCTTTAAGACCGGGCTAAAGGTGCTACATTCCAGCACATTTTTAAAAGGATCTCGTTAACGTGGGAAATGAATCTGTCACACCTTCCTGTCTTCGTGTAGGAAGGGGGACGCTCGCATAACGACACGTTCAGTTTTGCTTTTCGAGTACGGCGGTGGCGATTACCTGCATTTAGTCTGGCACGAATGCCCAGGTAGACATCGTCGCGTGTTCCAGTCTTATTGGACATAAATCCGTCCCCGTTTGGAATGAGTTTTTGGAGACGCAACAAAAAGAATGACGCCAAAAAGTGAGTTTGCCTGTCTTCACTTTCAAAAGTAACTGCTTGATTATAACGTAGACGAGATTGCCAAAATGAAATGATAATGGTTTATAAATGGTATAGTTGGGGAAGGTTTCGGACTGAACAACTTTCCTCTCTAGTGCTCCCAGAGGACTGACAAACGGCTGAAGTACGTTAATATACTAAGTAGACAGTGATTTCATCATCACATTGTGAGATGTCACATAGCTATGGTCTGGAGTTTATAGCTATGGAGTTTGTGACACTTAAAAAGACAGATACAAATTTGAGATGCTTTTGCTCACAACCAAATCACATTATGTATATGAACACACTATCAAGCAATTTATATCTGATCAGATGCTGTACTTCCTCACCGAACAAAGAGGTGCCGTGAACGGAAGCTGTTAAAGCTGACAGACCATTAACGTTTTCTGACAGGTTTCCTCATAACCAAGCCTGTGGTAAGAAACTCGTGACCAGTCAGATCTGATTGGCTCAGTCGGGCTTTATCTGCCTATAAAAACACTACCACTAAACGGAATCTCGTGTGTAGTCTCAAAAGAGATTGCTGGTAAGAATGAAATATGTGCTTCTCACGGCTGCTCTCAAAGAGCAAACTGGCCTCGCCAGTAGGTCTACAAAACGCCATTCCTTTGTTCCACACTCACGTGCAGGTACACTAGCTTGTCAAGGTTCTAAAAATAATTATTTGAAATGTAGTCTATAAATAATTATATAAGTAATTAATAATGTGGTAATAACCCTTGAACTTGTATGTATCTACAACAATTCCTCAGTACCTCTAACGATGGCTACACAGTCAGTTGTTTTTATTGGAGGCAATTTTGTGTTTTAATATCGTCCATCTTTGGGTTGGTGAGATCCATGGTAAAATTATATAGGCTCTTATTTTATTTGCTGTATGACACTGGATATACTGTGTTATGCACTCTCCTGTCATTCACTGGTTATTATACACCTAGTTGAGTGAAATAAACACACAGGGATTCAGAGGTAATAGAGAAACAGTATCAGAAATAGTATCAGACATATATAACTGGAAAACAGTTGGTACACAAACCCCTGAACTACACACAAGTAAAGTCATTCTGGAAGCATTCTAAGATTATGATTCTTGGTAGCATGGCAACCATCTCAGCCTACTCTGACCACTTAATTGTTGTTGATGACACTCAAGTCGGTGCCTTAGCTGCTGTGGGAAACCTTTATGTCCACTTTGACCCATGTCTCAACTTTGACCTGCACCCCTGTTCCTTATAGTAAACCCCCCTGAGTATGTCTGCATTTCCCCACTTTCTCAGTGGTGCTAAACTTTGCCCTGTGCTTCGCTCTGAACATGCTGAAATCCTGGTGCCTGTCATCACATCCAAGTTAGACTACTGCAGCTCTCAATTCTCTGGTTTACCTTCACAGACTCCAGTGCATTCTGCAGCCTAGTACCCCGCTGCTCCCATTGCTCCCATTATCAGTCGTACTGGTTACCAGTTACAGAGCAAGTCAGCTATACAAACCTGCTGTTAGTCTTCAAAGCAATGCATGGACTTGCACCCGCCAGAACTGGTACTGCTATAGGACTTGTCTCGAAAAACTAAGGTCGTCTGTCTCTGGTCTGTTAGCTGACCCTAAGTTCAGGTTGTTTTGTACTGCTTCCCTCCTCTGGAATACCTTAACCACATCTACTAGTGCACACATCTCTCTATCTTCTACCAGGGACAAGGAACAGACGCAGCTTACACTGAGCTGGAGGTCTCCATCTTGAGTTCTCCATGTTAAACAAATTTGTCAGATCTAAAATCAAATCTTTTTCGAGAGTTAATATTCAAGATTTGCATTAATGCTTGACAATATATATATTTTTGTAATGATATTAGTAATGGCTATTATTTTGTGCACCAGTTACAGACCTTCCACTGTAGTGTTATGAGGGTGGTGGGTTATTCCTTACATTTAATTGATGATTGTTTTAACAGCAGAAGAAAATGCTTGTCATAGCTAATGGTTACTATAAGTTTCTTACACTAATAAATGTGATTTGCAGAAAGGAGGTTTACAGTAACAATGCCATGTTAAAATAATAAACCACGTTAAAAGTCAGATTCACCTGGATTGTTCTAGCCAGTAATTTTTATTGCAAGTCAACAAGCTCTTAAAGTAAACCGCAAAATGTCAAAGTTGATTATGTCAGCAGATCTATAAAAAATGATAAAAGATGAAAAATGCTCTTGACAGTATTCTAAGTATTCTACCCCTTCATATTAATACTACTACTGATACATTGAAGCACCTTTTGTTGTCATAACTACTTGTGACAGAGACTGTCACTTAAATGGGTGCTCTGGTTAAATGGGTGCACTGGTTAAATGGGTGCACTGGTTAAATGGGTGCTCTGGCTAAATGGGTGCACTGGTTAAATGGGTGCACTGGTTAAATGGGTGCTCTGGTTAAATGGGTGCTCTGGTTAAATGGGTGCACTGGTTAAATGGGTCCTCTGGTTAAATGGGTGCACTGGTTAAATGGGTCCTCTAGTTGAATGGGTGCTCTGGTTAAATGGGTGCTCTGGTTAAATGGGTGCTCTAGTTGAATGGATGCTCTGGTTAAATGGGTCCTCTAGTTGAATGGGTGCTCTGGTTAAATGGGTGCTCTGGTTGAATGGGTGCTCTGGTTGAATGGGTGCTCTGGTTAAATGGGTGCACTGGTTAAATGGGTGCTCTGGTTAAATGGGTGCTCTGGTTGACCTGTCAGGGAGTTGTTTCTTTGGTTTGCTCATGTTTACCTACTTTTGAACCTGGGTTCAAGTCCTGGGTAGGGTGTGAGCACACTGGGTTCAAGTCCTGGGTGGGATGTGAGCACACTGGGTTCAAGTCCTGGGTGGGATGTGAGCACACTGGGTTCAAGTCCTGAGTAGGATGTGAGCACACTGGGTTCAAGTCCTGGGTGGGATGTGAGCCTTCAGGCTTCGGCACACTGCTTGAAGTCTGATGGAGTCTTTCTGGAAGTTTTGCACAATGTTTGGGATGCATGTGGATTCTAGTTTTCAAATCGTGACATAGATTCTCAGTTGTATTGAGATATCCTTTGAAGTGACCATTGATGAAGATTCAGATTCACCTTTTTTAGTTGTTCAGTGACTCCCTGTGTTGCTTTCGTTATTGGGATCATTGTCTTTCTGTAAAGTGATTTCCTCCAGTTTTTTAGTATACCGTTTTGCCATTTTTGTCATTCTGGCCACAAACTCTTGTCCTCGCGTTTCAGTTGGGTCACCTTGATGCTTTCTGGTATGATGCGGCTTCCATTTCCTCATAATTGATCCAGTGGTGCTCTGGAGATCCAGACGCTTGAATATTACTTTGTGGCCTTTTCCTATCACGTGAATATTTCTAACTTAAACTCTGATTTCATTAGAATAATCTTTGGTCTTTCCTTCAAATTAACAGTCTGACTAGTGATGCTTTAATTAAGGGGGATAATACTTATGCAAACAGCATTTGGTCACCAAATCAAACAAATTGAGCACCATGTTTTTAGATAAAAAAAATACATGTATGTATGTTTAAATATGCTTTTTAATCTGATTTTAGGGACAAACTTGAAAAAGAGGAGGTTCCCCATTGCACCGCCCCTCAAGCACAGTCAGTCTGCGCCACTAAATATAAATGTCATTTGCTTTATCAGAAGTATTATAGGCCAATATTATTAAATATGTATTTCTTTTCTTTTTTTTAGGTCACCGATCATAGAAAGTGATGGACTGGATTCTCTCATTACAGACTCTAGGTAAGAGCGTTCTCTGGTCTTCCATCATGCAGCAATAGATTGTTAACTGTGATATAAGAAAACATCTAGGGAACCATTTTACCACTTGGCTGTGTGTGAATTTTGCCCCCATTTTGAGAGTTCTTAGTGTTGATTGTAAGGGAGCTAGGAGTGTTGAGTTACTCCCAACAATGCTTCTCTTTCAGGGGTTCTTCTAGCAGGTCATTCTAACTTTCCCTCGTTGCCTACACCCTCCCCTCCCTGTTATCTTATAGGTCGCCGCTGCCAGACAGCACAGATGACCTGCAAGACACGTCGTCTACATCGTACGTTTCTTTTAAACCTTCCAGTTAATTCATTGCCATCCACCCACGCATGCATATTACCCACCCACCAATCGAACCATCCACCCACGCATGTGTATTACCCACCCACCAATCCAACCATCCATCCACGCATGCATATTACCCACCCACCGATCCAACCATCCATCCACGCATGCATATTACCCACCCACCAATCCAACCATCCACCCACGCATGCATATTACCCACCCACCGATCCAACCATCCATCCACGCATGCATATTACCCACCCACCAATCCAACCATCCACCCACGCATGCATATTACCCACCCACCAATCCAACCATCCACCCACGCATGCATATTACCCACCCACCAATCCAACCATCCACCCACGCATGCTTATTACCCACCCACCAATCCAACCATCCACCCACGCATGCATATTACCCACCCACCAATCCAACCATCCACCCACGCATGCATATTACCCACCCACCAATCCAACCATCCACCCACGCATGCATATTACCCACCCACCAATCCAACCATCCACCCATGCATGCTTATTACCCACCCACCAATCCAACCATCCACCCATGCATGCATATTACCCACCCACCAATCCAACCATCCACCCACGCATCATCCCCCCCATCCGTTAACCCACTCATCTACCCGCCTGCCCACCCATCCACCCACTCACCGACACACACACCCACTCATGCGTTCATCCACACGTCAAACACATATGATCCCTCTGCTTTATTCTCTCCTCTTGAATGGCAAAGATGACGATCTTCTGATGTCAGACGCAGCCAGCATGGCACGCCTGTTTTGACATGGATGGAGTGAATGAGTAAACTCACTCTAGGTGTGCTGTACTAACGCTGAGCACGTCTGTTTCACGTCATACTTCACTACAGCTGCCTATTGCTGTTTGCTCATTACAAGCCATTAAGACAGAGCCATATGTTTATAATGTTTACATTTTGTCATTTATGGATGTTTTGACTTTCATGTTCCATATCCATATTTTAAGGAATGGAACAGGTTGTACATGTTTTACTACAGTTAAATATAGGCAGTAATCCTGTCTGGTCAGGATGAAGTTTGTTATGTATCAACTGCAGTGGTTACAGGCATTTTCACAACAACATCAGTAAACTGCATCAGTAAACCTCCTGCCTATAATTAATATTCGTGCATCAAGACCTTAGTATTATTATCTTATTAGCTGAGTCGAACACTCTCATGTATGACACATACCCTTACACAGTGTTGTCGAACGTGTTAACAGCTGCCGCATTCGATTCCCTTAACAAGAAGCCAGGCTCCGTATTGCTAAGTGCACATGTTCTCTGGAGAGCGTGTAGAGAAATCTCATCGTGTTAATCCACATCAGCAGGCCACATCTCGGAGGAATCTTTATCTGCTGTGTAGTGGAGGTGGAGCCGTTGACGTGTTTAAGTGCATGTGAGCACGCTTGATGCTATGCACTTCCTCATTAGTGCATTAACACAGGTCCCTGATCAGCATTCAGCACTATGTCAGTGAAATGTTCATTAACATAAAGCCATTAAGGTTAGAGGTGGCCCATACAGTGCCATTCATGTCACGATAGTATGTTCAGCATACTCGGGTCATAATGAGTCTCTAGACATGGATTGCTAATGGTGCATTTAACCCAGCATTTACTCCTGACCTTTAACCCTTCGAGTGATATTCTAAAGAATAAAAAATCATTGTTCCCCCCACGATTCTGGGATAATGTGCAGCTAATGTATGGGATTAACCTTGGTGCTGTCTGTGCCACTTGTATCTGTGCCAATGAAAAGGTCTACGGGCAGAGGTGGCACCGTCTGTGGGCTCTGTAATAGAGCTGAGCTGAACTATAACACTGCAGTAAAACAGCAGTAAAAACAGCCTCTGTCCCTCCCTCCCTCCCTCCCTCTCCATCTCTCAGCAGCTTGCTGTATGCTACGTCATTCCCTCCCATACTAAATTCACAGTGTGAAGTTAAGATGCTCTTTCCTGAGTGCCACGCCGGGGCTGTTCTGCCGCTGGGCTGTACTCGTGCCCCCCCCCCCCCTGTTGTAAGGATGGCCGTTGTAATTGGAGCCATTGTCACTTGACTGCAGTGCATATCTGTAATGTATATTTGTATCTTTGTTCATTATTTGGCTGTAGTCCAGCAGAAGAAGGTTGGTCTTCTCCTGCTGCACTGGCCAGTCAGAGCGTAGGCTGCAGTGTGTAGCGTGAGCGTGATGCTGAGAGGAGGAGGGGTTTAGGGAGGAGAGCCGGGGTGTGTGTGTGTGTGTGTGTGTGTGTGTTGATGAGTGTGTATGTGTGTCCTGGAGAGAGGAAGATGAAGCAAGAGAGGGGGCCGGAGTGTTTTGCTTCTCTGTGTGTGATAGTCATCCCAATCTTATTAAGCTCTGCGTTCTTCCTCTCTGCTGCTCTCTTGGTTGTGTGAGTGAGTGTGTGTGTGTGTGTGTGTGTGTGTGTGTGTGTGTGATTGCGTGTTAAAACAAGAGGAAATCTGCTGTTGGGAGTAGCTGAGAAAGGCTGACTGACCTGAGGCACGTCGTGAATTTTCCTGCTCTGCGTGTTTCTATTTGTCGCCTCTTCCACCCTCTTTACATCCTTCGCTGTGCCAGATGAAAATGTCAGAAAAGGCAGAAACTCTGGCGAACGGGTAAGAATGCGACGCTGCTAATGGGTCGGTGTGTGTGTGCCTGCATGTGTGTGCGTGTGTGTATTCTTCAATTATCTAAGAGCATACACCAATGTTGTTTTGAAATGCAAAAGGAGTTTTGGATGCTGTGTGACTGGTCGAAGGGAGCAGGTCTGTGAGCAACAGTCAGTGGTCAGCAGTTTTCAAGCGTCGGGTTATTGCCGTGTCACTCCAGCTAAAGTGAGCCGATATGCACTCAGGACTTCAGTGTGAAAGCAAAGGTTACAGAGCGACGATTCAGCCATGATCTAAAAAAATCTCTTAGCACTACAAGTTTGTGTCTTGCCAGCTAGTTTGTCCTTTGTGCCAGCAGTGATCTCCAGAGCTCAGGAGCTCCCCCTGGGAGAAGAACTTAGACCTTAGACCCAGAACTTAGACCCAGGTGTTCTGAACACCGGCTTCCTCCGTCCTTGCTCTGTGTGGTGCATGTGCTCAGTACGAGCTGAGTTATACTACCATTCAGTGTTAGTGTCTTATCCCCCTCTCTGACTGCTGAAGCTCAGAGGCTTCAGACTGGGGCAAACATGGTGAAACTCAGCACTTCTTTCCATTTCCTTTGTTTACTGACCAAACGCTTGTGATTTGCTTTGGTTTATTCAATCCAGATGGTTGTTTCACTATTCACATATAGTATATAATATATGGTATACGTGTACATACACATATAGTGTTCTCATGTGTCATATTTGAAGTAAATCGATATATAAAGCTTATGCACTGAGCTGTAAAAAAAAAAAATAAATAAAAAAAAATAAAAATAAAAAAAAAAGGAAATCCTGAGATCGCGGTTCCCTTTTCAGCTGTGGAATCTCCATCTCATCTCCAGCTGGCCATCTGACTTTGTTCCCCCTGCGTGATGCCGTGTGCTGGGCTTTCCAACAGGCTCTCGTGGTGCTATTTGAGGACCCGAGCAGCGTACAGGCAGGAGCTGAAGTGCCCGGCTTGCGAGTCGCACCACAAAAAAAAAACACAGCCACACAGGCCTTCTGGCCCTATAGGGCTGGCCGTCGCGCGGACTGTTAAATTGGCCCGGTGGGTGGGCTGGGGCCACAAAGGCTACCCCCACAAAGGCTGCCCCTGTCCTTCGGTGCGGAGAGGAGAGACGTGACTCTTGTTTGGTTGCCCCGCTGACCTGGCTTGGCCTGCCTCCTTTGTCTCCTTGCGTGCCGGTCTGTTCTCCGTTGCCCTGTCCATAGAGGGGAGTCATAATCCAGTACTGTTCACCACATGTTTTGCAGAGACTGTGTTGCATGAGGCTCTGTTATTGAATTACGTGATGCATTAGAGCTTGTTAGGGGCCGGACTTGTGGTCGCTTCGAATTTCTGTGCAAGAAGTCATTTGGAAATGGATTTGGGATTTTGGAGCTGGTATTTCTGCTGTTTGTATGAGCTACAGGGTTTTGTTATTTCCTGCAACCGTACACAGATCAGGTGTGAAAGATCAGAGCTCTTATCAGTATTAGCATCAGCACGCGTAGATATGATCGTGTACTTAGCAGCACGACTCCTATTGGTGCATTGCTGTTTCATGGTGGTTTCCAAAATGCCACCAACGTTTAACCATGTCTGAAATCATATAAATAGGATCACTGACATGTAAATGAGGTCAAGTACTTGCATACAAACCACAGTGCTGAGTTAGTGTGAATAAGAAAACTGTATCCTGCCTGACTTAGGAGTTCGCCATCAGTTCACCATCAGTTCGCCATCAGTTCACCATCAGTTTGTTGAAGGCACTTTTGTCCCATGAAATGACATCATCCCCATCTGTTTTGGAGTGGTAGCATAAAATCACTCAAAAAGTCCATGTAAAGTTTTTGCAAACATACCATGTTAATTAATCACAGGACTGATCTGGGGTCAGTGTCTGTATTGTAGTCTTCTCCTCTCTTGTATTGTTATAGTTGCGTGAGTATTAAAATGACGCAGGTTCTAGGCTCCTCTGTGCTGGACTTCAGCTGCTCTAGTGATCCAGGTCCTGTGAGCTCTAACTTCCTGTGTAAAGATGGCGAAACGAACCAGTATCTTAATTTTGCTGAACTAAACTTTACCGTATGAATCTGCGCCGAAATCTGGGTGTCGTACACTACTAACTAAGTGTGTTTGGCACTGCACTCGATTATGTACGGCACTACGATGTACAGTGCACCCACTGCAGTGCTAGACATCTCAGTGTTCACCGCACACACTCAGCTACCGCACATACCTGTACACTGTCCTACTTCCACACACATCTTTGTTCCTCTCACAGTCTTGCTATATGAGATGCCACCTCTGCTCCAGTAAGTTTGTAGGTCATTCTAGTCTCGCTGTCTTCATACTAAAATGAGAACCAGAACTAATGCCCTGGGGTACATGATTGACCACACACACACACACACACACACACACACACACACAGACACTAAGCTTTCAAAATCTCTTCCTTAGACACAGTAGATGCACAGATATAATGTTGCTTTGCTTGGTGACAGAGCAAGTAACTTGATCTGTGATTTTAAACTGAGTGATCTCAGGTGTCCGATGTATGAAAGTAGCCTTAGACGTGATGGAGTGTTGCACATTTAACATGTCTGCCCATCAGCTGAGTCCTGATTATCTGCTGTTTGTATTCCATGGGGGCGGCATGGTGGTGTGGTGGTTAGCACTGTCGCCTCACAGCAAGGCGCTCTGGGTTCGATTCTCGGTCTGGGCTGCTCTGTGTGGAGTTTGCATGTTCTCCCTGTGCCTGCGTGGGTTTTCTCCGGGTACTCCGGTTTCCTCCCACAGTCCAAAGACATGCATCCTAGGTTGATTGGTCACTCTAGATTGCCCGTAGGTGTGAGTGTGTGTGTGCATGTTGGCCATGTGGTGGACTGGCGAACTGCCCATGGTGTACCCTGCCTTCGCCCGGAGATGCTGGGATTGGCTCCAGCCCCCCGTGACCCCGACTAGCGGGAATAAGCGGTACGGATAATGAATGAATGAATGAATGTATTCCATGGCACTGGAACCTGAATGTAATCTAATGTAATCTTGTGCAGTGTGATGTAAATGTGCTTTTCGGATATTTCTGTTTATACTGAGATACATGATGAGTGTGTTTGTTGTACCACAGCGTCTCACGCATGGTTTCCCCGTTTCCCTCTGTGTTGTGTGTGCATGTGTGTCTCAGGTCAGAAAGGTCAGACCTGTCCGTGGCTCTGGAGGACTGCATGGCTGCAATGGATATGTTCCTGCGAAATGACTTTGATGAGGCTCTGTGCAGACTCAAGAGCAGGTGAGTGTGTGTGTGTGTGTGTATGGGTGCCTGCATGCACACATTAGACTCCCAGGTCATTATGGAGTTGAGGTGGTAATTGTCCCAGAGGGCGCCTCCTTTGCAGGTCTGCACTACGTTTGGTCTCCACCCAGCACTCTCTTGCTGGAGCAGGCCATCTGGCTGTGAGCCTGGACCTCCGGGTGAACGCAGGCCATGAATACAGGTTCATCCCTCCCATTTGGAAAAGAGGAGAGTGGAAAGCAGTGGATTGGCTCAAGCACGGACATCACCCCGGAACTCACGCACGTGTGAGAACCTGTCTGCTGGGACAGTCCTTCTGGACTATTAGTGAAGTCCCGCCCTGGGTCATTGCTAGGGCAGGCTTGTGGGAGACGTTCTGTGTCAGAGGCCACGTTAGCTGCTGTGTCATGGACTCCACACACAGGCAGGATACGTCTCAACAGAAACACAGATTTAAACACAAGTCATGACAATAATAATAAAAAACAGCGATGTGTGTAGGTTAGACGGAGCGTGTGGTGACTCATGGGTGAGGAGCTAAGGCGTGATCGTCAGCACGAGGGCTCGAGCTCGGAGCTGGAAGCCGTGCTAGGGCTCAGTTTCTACACGTTGAGTCGGTTCTGTATTAGTAATGTTGATTCCAGCTCTTTTTTCGAATATTAAACAGTCACATAATATCACATCATCAAGTAACGTGAATGGCAGAACCGTGCTGCCAAATGCCGTGGCCTTTTTAGTAATTTCATTTCGGCTCGTTCCATCATCCATCGTTACCTTTGCTTTGATTCGCTTCGTGTTGTACTCCGTCGTGTTTATGTGTGGAATGATAATTTACGCCCGCTCATTTCCTTGTCGGCAGATTTCATTCCGCAATTTGAATATTCTCAGACACGCCGGCAATACGGAGCTGTGGCGTGACTTACGCAGCTCCCTTTGTGGTGAACAGGGTGAAATGTGAACCGAGCGGCAGCTCAGCATTCCCCTGCCAGCCGACCTCCCCAGCTTTTTTCCAGCTCGCCCTGTGCGAACGTGGCCAGGTCCGACTGGTTCAACCAGTAATCCTGCACCAGTAATCCTGCACCTGAGGATTGCAGACCGCCAGTGAAACACTCCACCTCCCCAAAGCCTGTTACTGGGCACGCTAACGTCCTGCTAAGAATAGTATTAAAAATAAATCACTCCTGAATTTTCATCATTTTACTTTCACTGTTTTAATTGTGTTGAAAATAAAGACCTTTCCAATTTGTTTAGTATCAGAGCATTGGGTTTAACTGGTTAGTATGGCTGTATTAGACTCGGTGTGGTCAGTGTAGCGTGTTTGTCTATGTTATTTTACAGACTCTGTATTGAAGGTATCACCGCTCTCTCTTATTGTTCCTGCTGAGTCATGCCCTACCTGCCATATTGCTATGAGTAGATCTGATACATTCTCCTTCTTTGTCTTCTGTGGCAGGACCAAGGACAGCATGTATCACTCTCTCACATATGCGACCATTCTGGAAATGCAGGCTATGATGACCTTTGACCCCGAACACATCTTGGCAGCTGGAAATACAATGAAAGACGCTCAGACCGTGTGCCAGCGGTAATAGCTCCGCCCCCTTCTCCCTTACTGCAAATGTCACTGTGGGATTTGTAGTTCGTCATTGGATCTCTAGTTGGATCTCTCACTGCTGTAATCAAGCACAATGTGCATCATGTGTACAGTGAATGCAGACTCAGGTATATATGTGATGTATGTCAGAGAGCATACTTGTGGTATGTTTTACGTCCTAATGAGAGCAGGGCTCTAGGCGAGGGTCAGTGAGCCCTGTGTAAGATGCTGTGCGCTCACGAGTGTCACGAGAGGCTTGATGCTGTTCAGCGGCACACAGCCGGCTGTAAGGGGCCGGATCTAAGGGCCCGGATCTAAGGGGCCGGATCTAAGGGGTCGGATGTAAGGGGCCGGGTGTAAGGAGCCGTCTCTGTGTAATGTTTGAGCTGGTGATGTAAGCCACTGTATGGTGGGTATCCCTACAGCTTCATTGCATCATGGGGGCTGGTGGAATTTCTGAACCAACCAACACAATGAGTGCTGGAGTTTGTATGCGAGAATGTGCCATGTGTGTGTGCGGGTGTGTGTCTGGAAAGACACACATACACACAGTTACTCTGCCACGTCATCTTAGCAAGCACTGCTAATGTTTGAGTAAACAAACAGTGCTGACGTTTGACTAAAACCCACTTACCCACCCACGCGCCTTCAAAAGCTTGCGCCCGTCTCCCTCACTCACAGACACACAGCTGCGCTTTCGGTTCACTGAGTTTTTCAAACCAGTTCCGCAGCTCCAGACCTGACAACACGTCTCGCCGTCTGCTCCGCTCTCTGGGACCTTCGGCAGAACCACATCTCCCTGGTAGCTTGATCTCCTGTAAGGCGCTTGCTATCAGAGCTGATTTTAGAGCTCTTTTATCACTGGAGCCACTGCTAGAGGTACTGCTACCCATCACTCGGGTTTGACTCCGATGCCTGCCGGTGCGTCTGAGACGGGCTCTTAGGACAAGCGCCTTGTCTTTAACGTCTGCGGCTTTGCTTCACTGTAAAGAATGATTTCACATATACAGCCAGTTCACCTGTCTGAAATAAGATTCAAATAAAAAAATTGTGAGTTCGAGAGACACATTATGTCTGCCGCGTCTTGAAACACACCCCCTTCCCAGAACTGAGGTGTCAGCATTCCAGAGACTCAAGTGAATTGAGTTATTCCTGTGTTCATGGGCTTAAAGACATACTATCCTTAAACAAAGAGTCAGACAAGCAAAACTATTGACTCAGCGGACAGAGCAAAACTGTTCAGCTGAATTCATGTCCATCAGTGCAGAGATGTCAAAGCTAGATAATCAGATCATCACTTATACAGCACCACACCTTTCAGTTCAGAAAACATTCATCCATTTGAGCTGATGGAGTTTAAGATTTATACAGTTAATTAAAACCATAACTGTTGCAATTGAAAGCAAAACGTTTTTTTGCTTGATGAGGGTTTTGTTTATCATTGCAGGTATCGTAAGAAGTCTTCCTTCAACAGCAAAAACTTTACAGAAGGTATGTTTTTGAATGTTACAGAAGCAATTGTTTGCAGCAAAACAAAATTCATAATTTCAGTCAATTGTAGATAGAGTAAAATGCAAATTCAGCAATGTTAATATAATTAACATTATATTACAACTACAAAACATACTTTCTCCAATTTTCCCTACCATGTGAGGGTCACATCTGCCTATAATGCACTAGATGTGTTTGACCGGAAATGAGTTGACCATGGTGTGTTTATATAGGCAACTGACTGTCATTTGTGTCTTCAGAGGAGCTCCATGCTGAAGTGTGCTATGCTGAATGTCTCCTCCAGAGGGCAGCACTGACCTTCTTACAAGTTAGCATCACTTTCCTTCATAGAATGTGTCCATGTAACTTCAGATCAATCGCGTTTTTACTGTAGTGACTCTATTGTAAGTGAAACATATAATCTGCCTAAATTGGCATAACTGTGTATCACATCATTCATTGTAATGTTAGCTAAATATATTTTTTGACAATAACATATTTAGTATTTTAGAACTGTTCTAATATATTGCTTTATACAGGATGAAAACATGATCAGCTTCATCAAAGGAGGGATGAAAGTGAGAAATAGTTATCAGATATACAAGTAAGGCCTGCCCCTCTTATCCCTCTGGAATTTCCATCCATGAAGTGACTTAACAGCATGGAGACCCGTACACACACACACACACACACACACACACATGTTTTGTCTTATTGTGTCCAGGGAACTTCACACGATCCTGAAGTCCTCCAGCTACGTTCAGGGTGACAATCACGGGCACTTTGAGGGGGGAGTGAAGTTAGGAGTGGGAGCGTTTAATCTAGTGAGTGTGTCCAGCGTGTGAGTGGGAGTGGGAGAGCACCACAGGAAGTTGTGTACAGAGAGAGGAGGTGCGTGTAGCTTATTCCAGTGTCTCGTTGTGGCAGATGCTCTCGCTGCTGCCCACCAGGACCCTGCGGCTGCTGGAGTTTGTGGGCTTCTCCGGTAACAAGGTGAATTCTCCATACTGAGGGCATACTGAGGGCATACTGAGGGCATTGACGTCACTTTGCAAAAACATTCTTTGGGGGAAATGTATAGTGACGTGGCGTAGTAGGACCTGATATGACGAGATGTGATGTGTGTGTGTGTGTGTTGCAGGACTTTGGGTTGCTGCAGCTACAGGAGGGCTCCGCTGAGAACACCTTCAGGTCTTTCCTGTGTAACATGCTGCTGCTTTGCTACCACACGTTCATGACCTTCATATTAGGTGAGGAGGTCTTCACGAATATCACGCTCGTAGTGTTTCAGGAGGAAGGCCACAGAAAGCCCCGCATTGTGACATGATTCCTAAAATAGCCGTGTTGGTCAGTAATGCATTGGTGCATTTTTAAAATATATGTAAGTGTTAATAAATGCTTGGTGCGTTTCTCTGTAGAGTGTTTCTGGGATCTGACCTTTTCAGTTTATGGGGGGTTTCCAGAGTCTTTCGGTTCAAAAATATGGGTATGTTTGTGTGTACAAGTGAACATGTGTTTGTGTACGTGTGTATAACTCAGGCACTGGGGAAGGAGACGTGGAGGATGCAGAGAAACTACTACAGCCGTATCTTACGCTCTACCCTAAGGTACAGTACACTGCTCCCCCATTCAGCATTACGTAAGGCTAAAATGTAAACGTGCCAGTGAGCACAGTGTGCGTACACAACGCTGCTTCATAAATGCACCAAGTGACGTGATATAAAGATGCTTTGTACTGTTTATTTAGCTATACCGTATTATAAACCCGGGTAACATGTACTTCTTTCAGGAGCCAATCACCAGCCCATTATATG
The DNA here is from genome assembly GCA_020368025.1 of Brachyhypopomus occidentalis. Taxonomy (NCBI): domain Eukaryota; kingdom Metazoa; phylum Chordata; class Actinopteri; order Gymnotiformes; family Hypopomidae; genus Brachyhypopomus; species Brachyhypopomus occidentalis. The sequence continues at coordinate 1,348,656 of JAGXOD010001391.1, read as the reverse complement.
TGAAGGTGTTGGATTCCCTGGTAACAGTCAGAGCACAAACTGAGCCACTGTAAGGGTGTGCAGGGTAGCAGGGTAGCACGGTAGCAAGGTAGCAGGGTAGCACGATAGCACGGTAGCACGGTAGCGGTGGCCAGGGTGTCCAGGGAGATGCTGACGCTGCAGTTTAAGTTTCCAACTGCATAACCGCTGCATGCGGTTTTGTGTTGTCACTTCTGGAACACAGCTAACTCAGCTGAGGAGGGCCTTCATAGTTACCCCACACCTCCCAAACACCCCTAACCCAACTCCAGATGGGCTTCATAGTTACCCAGCGTGTTACTTCATGTTTGGTAGAGCAGAGGAAACATTTGTTGGCCAGTTTGGTGAGGAAACGTGCCCCACTGGACTGCTTCTTGTGTCTAAGTGTGATGGGATTGGCCAGCATGGCTCCCCCCTCTGGATATGTACATCACACTGTGTCTGAAACGCCTTATTCTTGCACAGGGCTCCATTTTCTTGTTCTTCGCTGGCCGAATCGAGGAAATCAAAGGCAACCTGGATGCTGTGAGTGCCCAACTCTGCTCTCCATCAGCCTACACCAGTTTACACATGCGGAGGCTCCTTTTCACACGTGCAGTAGCGCAGTTTACGTGTGCAAAAGCCCTGTTTGCACATGCAGAAGCACTGTTTACATTTGCAGAAGCACTGTTTACAGGTGCAGTAGTGGTGTACTTGCACCTCTCCAGTGTCCCTGCTTATACGTTTGACTGTGTGCCCATCCGCTGGTGCTTGGGCTCGTGTGTGTGTGTGTGTGTTTGTGTGTGTACTGCAGGCCATAAAGCGCTTCGAAGAGTGCTGTGAAGCCCAGCAGGTGTGGAAGCAGTTCCACCACATGTGCTACTGGGAGCTGATGTGGTGCTTCACCTACAAGCGCCACTGGAAGATGGCCTACTTCTACGCAGACCTGCTGAGCAAGGAGAACGCGTGGTCCAAGGTCTGTGTCACTCAGCGACGAAGCACGCCGCTCTGGGGCCGTGTCTGCACGAGGTGCACGACCGCAAACGTAACCGCGGAAGAGCGACCTCTGCCCGGGCCGTTTTAAAACTCGAGCGCAGGGCGTGTGTGTGTCTTTGGCGTAATGAGAACAGCGTCTCTCGCAGGACGGAAGTGAATGCTTTTTGTGCAACGTGCAGATTTTTGTGAGACACACACACACACGCTCATTATCCCCGCAGGCCACCTACGCGTATATGAAAGCTGCCTACCTTAGCATGCTGTCTCAGGAGGAATGCCAGCCATTCGGAGAGAGTGAGGTGGCATTGTTCAGGTAATGGCCACCGAAGGGGCCAGACTGTGTGTGTGTGTGTGCATGTGTGTGTGTCTGTCTCTGTCTGTGTATGTTTGGGTTGACAGGACCTGTCAGTGAGACCAGGCAGTTGGTGTGAATTATGATGAATGGAACAGCATGAGTCTTTCTCTGATAATAGTGTGTGTCATGTTCATAGCTCATCTGCCAGCTTAGGCCTGTTGTCACAGTGCTGCGATGATAAAGACACTGAGATTACAGCAGTCCCCACTATGAGATTACAGCAGTCCCCACTATGAGATTACAGCAGTCCCCACTATGAGATTACAGCAGTTCCCACAAGAGCGTGTGAGTGATGCTTCCTGTGCTTTTCCCCAGACAAGTTCCAGGCCTGAAGCAGAAGATTGCTGGGAAGTCGCTACCCACTGAGAAGTTCGCCATCCGCAAGGCTCGGCGCTACAACGTGGACAACCCCGTCCCTCTGCCTGTCCCCCCACTGGTCAGTGCAGTCCGCTGTCCAGTTTACTTTGGGCTTACGGATGTAATTATGCCGCCATAGACTATACACACTCTGCCGGTCGTTACTTTATGCGCAGTGGTGCTAATGCAAACGCTGTGTAAGATGGGAGAACTCACGGAGTCCGTGCATGGTGAGGGCGAGGAGCCGTCAGAGTGGGGCCTGCTGTGCGGGTCTTTGGCGAGGGTTGTTTCCTCCATGCGCGCCTCTGTCCCGCAGGAGATGATGTACATCTGGAACGGCTACACGGTGATCGGGAAGCACCGGGACCTGACGGAGGGCATGCTGAAGGCACTGGACGAGGCGCAGCAGAGACTCGACCAGCATCCAAGTACTGTCTCTTCACAGCCAATCACAAGGCCCCCATATCCTCACAGCCAATCACAAGGCCCACAGTATCCTCACAGCCAATCACAAGGCCCCCAGTATCCTCACAGCCAATCACAAGGCGCCCGGCACACACACCACAGTTCCCACAGGACGTGATAAACCTTACACAGCGTAACCCCAACCAGCAATGTGTGGTATTACATCTGCTTTACTCCAGAGAGCATTAGCAGTCATTACAGTTACACTCAGTCCGATGGTTACAGGCATTACCGAGTGTCATGAAACAGTCGATACGGATAATTGAACCCACAGCCAGGCGCGAGAGGCCCAGATGGCTAACATATCTATGCAGTGAGAGTGCCCTTCGTATCCCGGTAACGGTGTGTTGTCTTTCAGGGACGGAGTCCTCCATAGATGACCACTGTGTGGTGAGCCTGCTGAAAGGCCTGTGTCTTAAACACCTGGGACACAAGGAGGAGGCGGAGCACTACTTCACCCTCATCCTCTGCAAGTGAGCCCTCCCTGGAGCTGGTCAGGGCATGGTCAGGGCGTGGTCAGGGTGTGGCCAGGTGGTGGTCAGGGCGTGGTCAGGGCGTGGCCAGGTGGTGGTCAGCGCCTGGCGTAGTCGAGTGCCTGGCTGAGATAGTCTGGTGGTTACGAAGCGTGATGGAAATGCATAGACTTTCCCTGCTCTACTTTATCAATAATGAAGAAGAGGGAACTGACAGCCAGTGTGATGTTACCAACAATCACTGCTAAGATGTTGTGTTCTCTCTCTCTCTCTCTCTCTCTCGTTCTCTCTCTCTCTGTCCCTTCCCTCCCTCTGCTCCAGTGAGTCACAGATTAAGTTTGACCACTACCTTGTGCCTAACGCTCTGCTGGAGCATGGCTTGCTCTGTCTGGAGGAGGGGAGGAAAGAAGAGGCCATCAAACTGCTGGAGATGGCCAAGTAAGCCCTGACCTTATGACCCATGTGCCGCTCCAACACCTCCCTGGCAACGGGGTTGTCGCTCCATGTCTCAGCGTGACGCTTCACATGCCACACACGCTACATACGTTTACTCTGGGAAGCGCTGACATAATCCTTCTGTGAAGGAAATGAATGATAACACAGCCGTGCACTCGACTGCCCCTTGGGCCTGTGCGATATGCTCGGCAACGCTGCACACCGCACACCTTGTTCCATCGCAAGCTGCTTCGCCAATGCCGTGTCTGACCTGCTCTTCTGACCCACAGGCAGAACTATAAGAACTACTCCATGGAGTCACGGACACACTTCCGCATCCAGGCAGCGTTGCACAAAGCTCGGACCCCGAAAGAGAACGGCGAGCCCTGCTCCCCCTCCAGCCCCTAGCAGCCGGCAAGGGTCAGAGAGGTCACGGCGTCTCTGCGTGTGCCATGCTCAGGTCTTAGGAACGGGGGAAGCACCTTGGGAAGAGAATCAACCACCATGCGGACCAATCAGAGTCTGAGCTTCTGACAAGAGAACACTCGCTCCATTAAACACACGCACACACACACACACAGGTGCATACTCACATAAACAAGAGCATTTCTTTACATTAAAGACAATCATACAACACACAGGGCCACAGGTGCATGCACAGACAGGTGGAACCAATCCATTGTGCTGAGGCCAAAACTCTTGTACTCCAAGCTTGCAATAATGTTTCACCTGCGCCACCTGAATGTGTCTGTAGCTCCTTCAAGCAGTGTTCAGTTGTCACATTCGTTATGCTCTCTGACCATCAGCACCGTGGCCGACTTGCGACAGCAGCAAAGTAGTCTTGCTCTCTGACAAATGTTTGGATCATCATGCACAAACTACTAGATCACATATTACTTTTGCTGGGAAAGGGAAACCGGTATAAAATGAAGCAAAATTCCAGAATTCAGGTACTAAAAAAATAAATCAATAAAAAAAAGACTGAAAGTCATGGTTCAATCATGGAGCTGTATTACTCTAGCATTAAAGACAACTGCATAAACAACGGTGGTTAAATGAGGTCATTTTGTGTTTCCCTTGGGCCCAGACTTGTATTTTTTGTTTGGAGTACAAAAATTCTCCCACTCCTCTGATAACAGAGTAGGTTATGTGGTAGCCACACTCCCCCCTCTCCCTCCTCTCTCTACCATTCAGACTATACGGCCATGGCAAAGTTCTGTCAGTTCTGTAAATGGACCTTTAGGAGTTTGTGACTTTATGTGGCCATTCTGTCTTTTGAGTATTTATTCTCGGTGATGACAGCTTGGTAAAACTGCCCCGTTGTAAGTGGACAGCAGAATGTGTCTTTTAGAGAGGCGGCGTCTCCTAGTGGACTCTCTCCAGATAGTACTTGAGCTCAAACAAGTGAGTCTTTCACATGGAACAGGAGCCATGGCTGTCCAGTCCCTCTGTGGTGAGAGATTGAGAGATGCATTGACAACCACCCACTATATATATATATATATATATATATATATATATATATATATATATATATATATATATGAGAGAGAGAGAGAATAGGACGTTCATGTTAAATTAACAAACATTATCTGTTGGATGAGCACCACTATGCTACCAGTTTCTCAATTTTTCAAATTCAGGCTATATAGAATTATCATTAAATTCATTCAGCCTATTTAACATTTTTGTGTTTACATTTGTTAGCATTACGTTAATTACACTGAGTACTGTATCTCTTAGGCTACAGCAACATAAGCATTTTACTGCCTGCGACATCATACAATTCGACCAAAGTTACGGCTGATCCAAAATACTGTAGTAGTACTATAGTAACTCATTTCTGGTAATGCTTTGAATGTTTTGCAACTTAAGTTGCAGTACTGGATTAAAATATTGAGCTTTAGGATAAAGTACTTAGTTTTGATATGAAGGACTTCAATAGTTGTACATTTAAACTGTTGACATTCATATTTTCTCAGAGGTGGTGGAACAAAAAAATGTGAAAATGATTAAAAGATGAAAAGTGAAATTTATAAATGTCTTGGTTTTGAATAAAGTCTTATTCCACACACCCACACCCATTTTGGAATGATTTCGCAAGCATGAGGATCTCCAGCCCAGAAGACCTTATGTAGTGTATGCCTAAATGACATCATTGCTTGGTCTATATGACAGAGATAATCGCTGTTCCTTTACATACAAACGCATACAGAGGAGCCTGCTGAAAGTAGAACTGATGGCCTGCAGCCAAAGTTTGACATCAATTGTTTATGTTTTTTACAGTCCCTTCAGGTTTCTATTGTGAATAGACAGAATTAAAAGATATTAAATCTACGACAGCTACACAGACATAAATCGCAAATACAGGTAGCAGAGACAAAAATTATCTCAGAAAACGCAACCGGCCACATGTATTTTTAAGTTTTCAACGCTTTAAACCTTGCTGTTTGGTGATCTCATTGAAACATGAATATGTAAAACCTACTTCCTTATTGAAGAAACAGCCTTTTGATTGGCTTACGGAGTGCAGGGCGGGACTAACTTTGACTGTCTGAAAGGCAAAATGGCCTATGAATCGCCATTGAGAGAAAACATTTGATATTGTGGAATTTGTCAACGGAGGGGAAAAACAACATTTACCACATAGCTAGACAGTCACAGAGAAAAGACAGCTGACGGGGCGTTGAGCTCATGTACCTGGTTTTGTAAAGTTAGCCGAGCTTTATTAATTATTATTATTCTCGCTGCGCAAGGCTGACTACTTCTGCCAGGTCTTCGAGGTCTTTGTGTCGCCATGGTGTGTTTGTTTGGGCTCTCCTGGATTTTTACTCTGATGTTTGTGGTGGATACTGAAGGGTCTGGGATCAGCTTTTAGTGACAAAGTCAGGGCCGAGCTACAAGGACACAGTCGAGTGAGTTAGTTAGGGTGCAAAAGCTGAACAGCAAGGTGTCGGGAGTTGGCGAGGAGATGGGCAATTGTTTAAAGTCTCCTACTTCGGATGATATCTCCTTGCTCCATGAGTCGCAGTCAGATAGAGCCAGTTTTGGCGACGGGGCTGATCCGGACCTGGAGCCGCCACCACCTTATCAGGTAAGATGTGTTGCAGACGTCAGAAAATTCATGGTTTCTTTTAAATGTGTTGTGCGGGCGAGTTAACGCGTCTCTTTGTTCCTTAGCTACGGACAACTCGGATGGGCTCAAACGTGAAGATGTTTAGCTAGCTAGCTAACGTGGCCAGCAGCTGTCGTTATGCTTTTGATTGTGAAAATGCCCTTGAGCAATATTTACTGTCGTTTAAACGCCGTCCTAAAAGCCAGACCTGACATATCGGCCTGATGTCAACTGACGTTACATTTTGTGTCGACCATATCCTAAAGTCCCCGTGTTGTGCAGCTAGTAGCTCAAATAGCCTAGCTTAGCTAGCGAGCTTACCAAGTCCTCTTTGTCTTTGTTTTTAGTAGACGGACTAGGTCCTAAACTTGGCATACAATTTACAACCAGGCCATTAAAACTATAGGGTGCACATTGCTTCATTTGATCGGTTACTTTCGATCGGCAGCCTATCGATTCACCCCCGTTTTACGCACGAAGAGGTGTTACTGCGCAGTGCTTTGGGGCTTTATGGTGTGTTGGAAGAGTAATTTGTTTTGTGTATCTCCTACATTGACGTCGATGGCAATTATTTACAGTTACACAACTTTGGACATGCGGAACAACCGTATTTCCTAGATCACTGTAGTGTCTGTAAGTATAAACTAAAGGATACACACTTGGACAACGTTTCTTTGTTGTGTAATATTTTACTCCGACTGAAGGAACTGTTTTGGTCTATCGTTATTGGCTTGCTTCTGAGTTCTGACAAACAGTAAGTTTGTCAACCAAGTATTATTATACAACCAATGTTTGTTCAGGAAAATGTAAAAGGACTGAGCGTTTTGTCTGTCGTCTCAGTTGGTCTTGACGGTGGTGTTGAACATTGGTCCAGTGTGACGTCACTGTGACGGGTTCGTTTAACATTTCGACATGCTGTGCAAAATGATGCCAGAACTTCATTTTGAACAATATGCTATTGGAAAAAACAAAATATAGCCCTATTCACGTTACTGCAAGCCTGTTTAATTTTAGCAGTGAGAAAAGATGGTACATGCTGGCGACTTTTGTGATCTGGATGCAGCGGTCATGTAGCTTCAGGCTGGCGGTGGGGCTGCGTGTCGCTCTGTCAGATACACGGACGCTTGCAGAAACGGAGCAAACCGAGAGGGCTCCACTCTGTGTACTAGCAGTGGGCACCATCAGTCCTGAGAGCAGGATTCTATTTTGACAGTCCCTTCACTCAGTATAAAATGTGTCACGGCGCATGACGGAGGCCGTCTCTCTCTTTCCCTGGTTCTACTCCCTCTCCCTCCTTTTCTAGACCAGGCGCTTCGTGGGAACACCAGTCCCCACAGCTGTACCGCTGTGGTCTTCTGTAATGTAAAGGGTGCTGGTTTGAGGACGGGGCGGAGCAGAGAAGCAGACAGCATCACACGTTTTCTTCTGTTCTTCTCTTTTTTTTTTGGCCTCTGTGTCTTGCAGTGTCCTGACAGCAGTGTTTGGCTGAGGATAACATCGTTTGGCTTGACGTCAGGAGGTCTGTTTGAACTGTGTGGAGCAGACAAAGAGGCAGCCCAGGCCAAGTTTACGACCCAAATCACTTTTACTGCGTGCCAAGAATGCTTGACATGTTTCTTTTCCTCCTTCAGTGGGAATAGGAGGGTCTTTTGGATGCAGTCATTGGCCATCGCGATGGAAATCTTAAGAACATTTTCCCACGTTAAGAATATTTTCGAAATAGTATTACAGACTGTCAAACTTTAAAATTAGGGCAGCTCTTGTTGAGGAATTGACTGATGGGGGAGCCCTTTGTTATTGGGCCTCCGGCGGCCTTCGGTGGGGCAGGAAGGGTTGTTTCCGAGCCCCGTGCAGGGCAGCAGGGCCCTGGGCTCTCCGGGATGCAGCGGCATGGAAGGGGACTCGCGATTGTGGTCGACTGTGCTTCCTGAGTCTCGTAGGTGCTGCCTTTAGCGTTGAGCAGAGTGAGTGGCTCAGGCCTGGCTGGCTGACTTCACAGCAGACCAGCCGCCGCATCTGAGGGAGGTTGGGAGATGTAGGCAAGAGCTTTCTCTTTGTGTGTAGGTGATGTGACCAGCAGCAGTTTCATGGTGGAAAGAGAGATTGTGTGTGTGTTTGGGGGGGGGGTTGACTAGAGATGCTGACTCATCTTTGCAAGCTGGGCACGGCTAGATAAGTATAACTGTGTGTGCGCGTGAAACACACACACACACACACACAGGCAGAGCATGCGAATGATGCGTGTGAGGGCAGAGAGCGCGCGTTAGTGTGTCGAGGCTTTGGCAAATGACGGAGTTCCCCTGTAGCCTCGCACGTTTCCCCCTGCACTCTCCAGAGTGCCGGCCCGTCGAGTCGATTCCGTTCTCACTGGCATGCGGCCCGCACTCTGCCTGCCGGAGTGTTTTACGGCCGGCCTGCGGCGTGGCAGACAGCCTGTGTCCCCCCCCCCCCCTTTCCTGTCTCATGCAGAGAGCACGCGCCATGCTTCTTTGGAGGACCGCTCAGCTGGAGTGTGGCCCCGTGCACACAAGCGGACCAAAACACCCTCTATCTCCACACACACACACACACCTCCCCTCTTTCGTTTTCTTTCTCTGCTCTCTCTGGCTTCTTTGCATGTATGCAAAGGCTCGTGAAAACAAACACACAGGCGTGCACGTACGCACGCGCGCGTGTGAGTCTGCAAAAAGGCGATGGAGGAGCCCGAGGAAGATGCGGTCCTGGTTGGAGGTCGATAACGATCCCTCACACTGCGAGTGCGGAGCGGCGGTGTGATTTACGAACGCAGATGACGGAGAGGAGCAGCGCTGCGTCATTATTGGAGAACCAGCACTTAGAGTTCCGTTATCGGTTAATCAAGGAAATGGTGAAATTGACGCCATGTAGCATTCGACAGCTTGATGTATTATGTTCACCAAAGGTGTATCAGTCTACAGTCTGTAGTCACCTTTCCTGTTGTACGCCACAGCCTGAGGTTGATGGTAATATCAGAACTGCGGCTCATACGTGGAAGTGCATTACACATTACTGCTTGTTATTTTAATCATACTTTCAGAATCGCGCGGGTCTGATTCCTAGAGTGTAATATAATGACGCGTCTTATTCAGATAAAAAAACCTCTCTCCGCTACATTACCCTGTTATCAGTGTTACGAATTTGAATGGTTTGCATTTCTAGACTCTCTCTGACTTGGCAAATCACATGAAATGTATCAATATTAGACAATTGACTTAAAATGTTTCCACATGCCTTCAGATATTCTATGCTAAATTGCATGACTGACATCACAACTCCTGGTCAGTGAAAGATAAACCATTAATCAAACTTGGGCCACTGTCTTCAGCACACCATTATTTTCTGTTTAGATTAATAAAAGCCTGTTTGGATTAAAAGGCATTTTTGCTTCTTGGATGAGGACGATTCGTTCCATTCTTTATGAAAGAGGGAATTGAGGGGAGGTGTCTGTTTTCTATGAAAGTAAAAGCAACCCAGACGTCCTTCACAAAGAGCTCGTTCACGCGTGCTCCAGGCGTATGGGCAGTGCGGAGCTGCCCTTGTGTCCTGGTGTGCAGGCCGGAGGCGACGGAGCGCGAGGTCCCAGCTGTGTTGGACTCGCGGCGTCCTCAGGATCCAGCGTGTGCTCAGGCGGGTTTGATACGTCCTGGACTCGCGGGTTTGATACGTCCTGGACCCGCGGGTTTGATATATCCTGGCTGGCATCACAATTCAGAGCCCGTACGCACGTTCTCGTGTTCTACGGCCGTGCAAGTCTGGTTACCGTTGTGTCTGTGTGTGTGTGTGTGTGTGTGTGTGTGTGTGTGTGTGTGTGTGTGTGTGTGTGTACACACACATGTAAAAACAACAAAAGCCCACATCTGCTGTGTATAGAGGTTGAAGATGTAGAGATGGTGCTCTGGCACACATCATGTAGGCGCTGTTATTGTGTGTGCTGGGGTGTTTGTGTAGCAGGCTGAACGTTGACCTGGTTTGTGGCGAGTGGCTCCAGGCTGTCACTGCATTTTGGAGCGCACTGCCATGCACCTACATCTGTGCCTGTTTGTTTAACCTTCTCTTTAGATAGTGTGTGTGTTTGAGCTCAAAACAACAGTTTTTTTGCTGTACTAAACACAAGGCCATATTCACTATAAATGGGAACCAGTTTTGCAGGCCAGTAACGTAACTAATGTAGGACTGCAGAATTATCTTTACATACATGGGTGAAATATCCATGAAAATGCTGAAGATCTGGATCTGGTTCAGCACGGCGCTGTGAGGTGGTTCTAGCGGCACCTCTGATTAGGCCGTGCTGAAGAACACAACCCTGGACTCCTCACTGAACTCCCTTCAGTTAAACTTCAGGGAACATGCAGAGACCTTATTTGTTTTTATTTCAGAAGACAGTTTTTAAGAAAATAAACTATAATTTAATGCTAATATTGGCAGTCAATATGGAAAATAGTTTTTTTTTTTTTTACTATAAAAAATGCAGTTATGTGCCTACAAAAATACTTTCTCTCTCTCTCTCTCTCTCTCTCTCTCTCAATTTTCTCATGTGCTTCTGGACTCTGGGTATTTCTCACAAGTGTTTTCCTAGCTGTTTTCACATCGCTCCCTACCTCTCTGTCCACGGTCGTAAACGGGATTATGGGGAAGCCTACACAGAGGAGCTCCCTCTTCCATCCCGCAGCCGGGCTAATCCGGCCATGGGCACGTGCAGGAACATCCGTCTGTCCTCATCCCCCGCGAGGGAACCGCGCTCTCGTGCGGCCGAGGTCACGACCCGGCGACCTCGCCGCCGCTGCGGTTCCCGCGTCACCTGCGGGTGTCGCGTTGGCGTGATGCGGAACAGCGGACAAAAAGGATGGTGGGAGTGATGGACTTGGCTGGCAGAGAGGCTGCGATGGGGAGGCCTCTGTGTGCTGAGGAAGAGGGTGGGGGACCTGAGGAAGGGCTGCTCCGAGCTGCCAGCCCCAACAGAGACGGCAATGAAGACCAGGGTGTGTGTGTAGCATTCTCGAGGAGGAGGAGGAGGAGGAGCGGTCCAGACGACACACTTCGGCTGTGCGACGTCCGGCCACAAAATCTACCTGACAGAACACCACCTTACAGTCAACACATGCACACACACACACCTCCAGACCCCCTCTCATGATTAAGTAATAGTAAGGTATCAGCTGAGAGAAGCTTTGCTGTCGCCCCATGATCGTATTCCGTCCTCCTCACCTAACCTCCATCCCAGCCCCCACACACACACACGCACTCATTCTGGAGGTCCACGGCAGTGTTTTTGAGCACCCCCGTCACACGGCTTTTTGGACGGCTGTCTCCTGTCCGTCTCGGAGACACTGGTCCTTTCTCGTTCCTCCCCAAGCCGTATCGGGGCTGTGCAGAACTGTGTGCGAGTGGCACACATGCCATTACGGTTTCCCTGCCATTACTCCCTCTGCAGGCGCAACACATCCAGCGTCCGACCTGCTGTCAGAACATCGGCCACACACAGGCCACTCCCCCGGGTCCGCACACAGGCCACTCCCCCGGGTCCGCACACAGGCCACTCCCCCGGGTCCACACACAGGCCACTCCCCCGGGTCCACACACAGGCCACTCCCCTGGGTCCACACACAGGCCACTCCCCCGGGTCCCAGCTTTCCACACAGACAGGCCGTTAGAGGTCCGGCCATCAACGTGGGAGGAGCCGGTGCAGTCCGCCGTGTGTGTGGGTGGGTGGGTGGGTGGGGCATGTGAGCAGACAGAGTGCTGATCAAGTAACACCAGGAAGTGTTTTGCTGAAAGTGCAAAACCTGCAGCAAATGGAAGCTCGGTTGGACCCCCCCCCCCCCCCACACTCACATTCATCCTCACCGTACATCACGGGCGAATTTTTCACACCTCACAGGGGAGACAACTGCTTGATAGGAAATCGTTTCCATCATGTTCTCCTCGGTATCAGTGGGGCAGAGCAGGGCGCTAGGGTGGATGGGTTTATGCGCTTTCATTATTGTGGTAATTTGTCACAATACGATTGCATATGCGCCACATTTCACAAATGGAAATGATTTTTTGTTTGTTTCTGGACCTTTTAATTATATACATGAATTGTGATAGGAAGATGTTTCTTTTCATGTTTTTTTCTCCCTGGTTTTCCCTTTTGAAAGCTGTGCTGAGGTTGGGCTGTGAGGCACGTGTCTGTGTGTGTGTGTGTGGGGGGGGGGGGGTGTGCCTGTGTCTCGGGGTACTTTTGTGTGCGTGTGCAACGGTGTGTATCTGGGTGCGCACGTGTATGCGTATGTGCATGAGGAAGTGATTTGTGTGTGTGTGTGTGTGCTGTGGGGGGGGGGGGCAGTGTTAGCCACATGCGTGATGACGTGCCGCGTGGGCAGCTCGGGTGTCCAGAAGCACAGGCATGAACCTGGAGACCTGAGCACGGCCGCTGGGGCCCAGCACGCTTCCACACATCACAGAGCCCCACCTCAACACGCCTCAAGACCACTCATTACACTTCCTGTTTCCTTTCCACTGGCAGGTATCACTTGCTTAGGCTTCTGAAGTCCACTGTGAAGAAAAAATGGCAATTCTATACACTGCGGAAGGAATTTCCACTAGTTGGATATGGACAAAAGATGTGCCAGTAGAGTATTTCTGTGAGGAGACATGGTTTCTGTAAAGCATGGTGTCTGATACCATCCTGCTCCGACTATCTCAGTATAAGCAAGATCTCACGCTGGACACCACATGATTGCCCACTGCTTCTCTTAGCGAATGCTGACTAGGCATCTGTTTGAATAGGGTCCATTTGGGGGGTGTGTGACTCTCTCTTTCTCCCTCCCTCCATGTGTGCATGAAACCGTTTCGATGAAATATTGCCCCCTAGTGGAGCACGGTCCACATTTCTCACCCGCAATATGATGACTAATAACTATAGTGTACTTCATTACTAAAATGCGGTTTGTCATCTAGCGTGCTTACTCACTTTCCCATATTGGTTTACACTGGTTTACATATTGGTATGTGTGTGTGTGTGTAGGAGCAGATCCACGTTCCTGTGTACCACCCCACTCCGAGTCAGACGCGCTTGGCGACGCAGCTGACGGAGGAGGAGCAGGTGCGTATCGCCCAGAGGATCGGCCTCATCCAGCACCTCCCCAAGGGCGTGTTCGACCCCGGCAGCGACGGCACAGAGAAGAAGATACGCGAGTGAGCATCCCAGCACGTCATTCCGTCTTCAGCCCAACACGCATCATCACTGACAACACAGTGGCTCTTTTTCCTTAAATACACCCAACAGCTAAATCTTTAATGATGCACCTGCTCGTATTCTGATTAGAAAGGGCTGAGAAATAATAAGGACAGAGAGAAAAAAACGGAAACTACAGCCCACTGTGTTTCACACAGATTTGATCTAAATGTTAGAAATTCTCAGGGATCTACACCCCTTTCAGGATTAAAACTTAAAACTACCTAGAGAGAATGCAGTCGAGCATCAGCTTATTCAGTGTAGCATTCATGGACAGGAGCTGTGCTGACTCCTCCCCTCACAGTGTCATGTCCCCTTTGCAGGTGTGTGATCTGCATGCTGGACTTCGTGTACGGCGAGCCAATCCGCTTCCTGCCTTGCATGCACATCTACCACATGGACTGCATCGACGACTGGCTCATGCGTTCCTTCACCTGCCCCTCCTGCATGGAGCCCGTGGACGCTGCTCTGCTCTCCTCCTATGAAACCAACTGAACTCTGGCCGCGCTAGTCTTACACACTCTCACACACACACACACACACACACACACACACAAAGTTCCAGTTCCAGCCTGTGCCCTTTTGGGACTAGCCCTCCTACATAGAGTGAGCAGTTGGAGGGTGGTTCCCGTGGCATCATGGGATACTGGAGGACCTGAGATGCTCTCCTGGGTTGTCCTGCTGGACAGGGAACCTACAGGAGCCACACGAATGACTACATCACGTGACTCTTCAACGACGTCCTGACAACCCGGTCTCGCACCATTCTGCTGTGGTACCTCTTACACTGGAAGGCATCAAACAGTATAAAATTGAAAGAAAAACAAAGACTTTAGGGGAAAATGCAATTTAATTTCTTCTCCTCCCTTTGTGTGTCCTGCAGTGTGGAGTGAGGCTCCCTCTTTTCTCTCACACGTCTGTATGTCTGTTCCTCTTGTTCTCTCTCTCTCTCTCTCTCTCTCTCTCTCTCTCTCTCTCCCTCTCTCCTTTCAGGTTTGTGAAGGGCTTGTTTGATTTTCAGCTGAGATGACTACAACACGCTTGCACACTAATTACACACGGTGAAATTTGCACTTCTTAAAGCCCTCTGTTCCCACGAGCACTCTGTTCCCACACCCCTGTACACCAAGGCCTGTGTGTACCTCCTGGAAGGCATTCTGTTCCTCTCTGTGTCTATTGGAGCACCTTCTCCTCTATATATTGGTCATGACCAACAAACCTTATTGCCACCGTTTTCTGTTGATTTAGGGGCTATTTTACTACAAATGGTGCAGTTTCTGATTAGACGCTGACACCGCTCCTGGTGTTGCAGTTCTCTGGCACTGTGCGTTTAGGACAAACGCGTGATCCTAGGACGCAGACAACTGGCTTTATGTTTTATTTGAAGGTATGTACAGCTATATGAATAATGCAGTTACTCAACTGTCTCCTGGGGTCAGAGGTGGGAGGGCAGATGTCTGCTTGGCTGTTCGGTGGCAAGCTTTGCGACGCTGCATGCTTCCCTCGTGGTAACGAGAGGGCCAGCTTTGATTCTGGTTTGATTTGGGTCTGCTGCTGTTGCATAAAAGGTGCCAAAGAGCATCACTGGATTGGACGCAGAGATCAGAGACATGGCAGGACCAGCAACGCTGGAATCCCGGGACGTGGATGAATGCCTAGTGTTGGAAGGAAGGCCTGTGGTGACTCAGCACTTTTTTTTAACTATGGCTGATCGTAGATGTGTTGGATCGGGCTAGTTGTTCTCTTGCAGGAAAGTGACCTGAGCATTAGCATAATTAGCATAGCAACTGGCAGACAATCAAAAACAGTGGAGGAGACCCAGCTACAGAGTGCTGTGGAGGAGGAGGAGCGGAAGGGGAGCACTTTGCAGATGTAGCCACAGATGTGTGAAGCGTGCCGTGATACACCCGTGTAGGAGTGATCGGGAGTGAGCAACGAATGCGGCAGCAGGGTGAATCGTGAAGTGGGGATACATCAGGACCATGACCTTCAATACATCGCCACAGCAATTATGGAGTTTGTAAGGGCCCCAAAAATGGAATATTCCTGCCTGGCTAAGTTAATGCCGCAGTCACCTGACCTGCATTTCATTTTCCAAAGCCTCTAAAATGAGCAGGAAGTTAAAATGGCCCAAGCCTGACAGAATGTCACCATGGAAACCTCCAAGTGGCTGGTCATGTTTATGGACATGTTTATAGACTTCAGGCAGTTAGAAAGTGCAAAGGATGTGCACCAAAGTGTGTGACATCAACTCTGATTTACTTTTGTCATCCCCAAATGTTTTTTTTTTCCTACAAAAATGCCTAATTCCATAACATAGATATAAATATCCTGTAAATGATGTGCGTTATGTTCATAATAATCATGCACATGAAACATTATAGAGTCAGTGTGCTGGACTGCAGAACCAAAACAAGAACTACGCCCCTGTTTACTTGCAAGGACATTCCAGCAGAATGGTTATCTGGGCCTGTTGGCCTTGGAATGGTTGTGCCGGTGAGCAGCCTTGGAGATTCCTGTAGAAGGTTGTTGTGGTGGCCACTCTGCTGAAATATCAGATAGTCACTCAAGCATCACAGCCCGTTTCCTTGGCTTTGAAGTTGTGCTCTTTTTATTGTATATTTACAGTTGTGATTTATATATATAATTAGTTAAAAATGTATACTGATGGTTTATTTGGTTGTGACCAATTTAAAGGTGCAATAATAGACTCTGATTTGCATTAAAGATGAAAGATTGACCCTTCGGGAAATACACCAATACATCAATAATGCAACCTCTTGTTCTGTTACTTGCTTTATATATATATACACATACACACATACATGCACACACCCGTCCACCACCACAATGACTCACATAAATGTGAAAATCATTACACCATTAATCTTGTCACTTTGGTTTGCATAGTATTGTGGTTTTTGTTTTTTTCTTGTTTGTTTGTTTTGCCTGTGCATATGACTGTGTGTGATGGAAATCACACGTTGTTTATTTACATATACTAGATTTCGTGACCGTAATTTTTATTTTAAACAAATCTCTTCGAGACGTTCATCAAGCATTATGACCACAGAGACTACACACGTGCAAGTATGTATCGGACTTTTGGAAGTAGCCGACGCTGAAGTCAAAGTCGGGTCCATTGACCTGCACGGTTCTTGCTCAGACAGCCAAAGTAAGCAGTTGTCCTGTTGCACTCTGTCTCTGTACTGCGGCTTCTGTTTCTCCCTTTCTCTCCGTCTTAAAAAATGTAAAAAGTAGAGGCCTGAAGGCGCCAGTGCATGAGCTCGACTCTGAGCGACGCGGACTAGCAACACACCAGTGCGTTTGATGATCCGGAACTTTCCTTGGTACCATTCGTTTGACCACAGAGCCTCCCTCCTGTAATTGAGACAGAGGCACGAAAAAGCATCGATGTTGATCTATTTTTCTAACTCCTGTGTCATGTGTTCTATAAAAGGAAAGTGGTGATCTTCACGACTAAAGGAAGTGGGGACGTGTTGCTGGGGTTTGTTTTGCTCTCTTTCTTTGCTCTCGGTATTTCGTCATGTGGTGTCGCTCTGGCTATCGGTCTGTCATGGGCCACGTTTCCAGACGTACACAAACATGTAAGCAAAAATGAAACACAGAAGTAGCTGCTATTAAAGTGAAGATTTTCGATTTTTGTGTGGACAATTCTTAGAGGGCAGAACAAGCAGGAGGAGGGTTTATAATCATGATCTGGGATCCATTATCAGCCGTGGTGGTTCATAACTGGCCTGCAAACTGTAGCTAGGTTAAACGGATTTTTTCTTATTATTTTAATGTAGAAAGGTCATAATTGAGTATTTCTATTCTGGTTTGAATACAAATTATGAATTTTCTACATCAAAATAAGACAAGAAAAAATCTGTCATTTGTCATTAGCCCTGGCATATTGATCAACTTTTCCCATGGAAATAAATTGTAATATTTACAGGTAAGAAGCAGATGTGTTTCAACTCCCCCAAATCGTTATTTTTCCGTTTTGGGAGGGAGGTCAGATGTCCCCAGTCACACACACCACCATAATTTGAATCCTGCATCCACATAATGAAAAAAAAAAAAGAAAAAATTCATTAGATCAGGCCACTTTCTTCAGTTCAGTATATTAAAAGCTGAATCCCCAGAGTAGGGAGAAGCCCATACATATGAAAGTGGATCTGGTAGAGTAGGTAGACAAAGGAACACCTCATCATAGGTTAATTTCTGTCAATGGATTGGTTCACTGAATAAGAACATCTGCTGAATGCTGTCAATTTGTGACTGTTGGGACACTTTGTTATTGACCTGAACTATATGAAGTGGCCAGAGGTCTGATGATTTAGGTTTTTATGAGGTGAGTTTACTTTTAATATTAATTTACTGTGATTGCTTGTTGTGTGTAGATGTTTATTCTTGGGTCAGTTATCATGAAAAAACATTGTGAATTCAGGTGTAATACCTTTGTCTTCCACCAGAGGGCAGGGTATTGACTTGTGCTCTGACTATCAGGCTGCTGGACCCCCTGCTTTACTTAACGTGTCTTTTCGTGGATCCTCTGCATCTGGTTTGGGATCAGAGGAAGACACATTTTCCATATAATAAAAAGGTCAGTTATGTCAACCAATCACTTCTGAAGGTCACTCTGGATGTGTCTGCTAAACTGCTGTAAATGTAAGCTTGCCAATCTTTCTGTTAGACCCATGTTTCTTGACTGGAACATTGAACGTTATTTCAAATGAGGAAGTCTTATATTACTATTCAATGGCATTTTCTTTCTACAGCTAAACGCTGTATATGTAAATATATGCCTGATTATCTCTCTGTTAGACCCATGTTTCTTGACTGGAATAGTGAACATTATTA
This sequence comes from Brachyhypopomus occidentalis, assembly GCA_020368025.1. Classification (NCBI taxonomy): domain Eukaryota; kingdom Metazoa; phylum Chordata; class Actinopteri; order Gymnotiformes; family Hypopomidae; genus Brachyhypopomus; species Brachyhypopomus occidentalis. The sequence goes on along the minus strand of JAGXOD010001391.1, from coordinate 1,330,363 downwards.
GAATCTTATTTTACTATTCAGTGGCCTTTTGTGTCAGTCATTAACATTATACTACTAGATTTCTAAGATATTGTACCCAGAATTCCCTGATTTATATGTGCTCTACTTTGTTTTGTGTGAAAAAGCTTTCTGCTAAAGCAGCTTCGTAGCTTCATGCTAACAAAAATAGATCAGTCTAAGCACAAGTCACAGTTTCAGATTCATTCACTGGCCTCCACACAGTGACACCAAACTCTCTTTTTCTATTGTATTCTTAATCACCCATTTTGTGTGTTGACATGGGCATGCCCCTTTAATAATAAAATAGATGTACTTCCACTTATTTGTGTGGTTACACAGAAGGACATCTGAGATTACACCTCACCTGCTTTTTTGTGTTTATATTCATATTAATAATTTCGCTCTTACCTCACAGTCTGCGTACATACCTTCTGGTCTTTTTACACATTGTTGTATTAGCTGTATTAGCAGATGTACCTTTAGCATCACAGGCATTTGGACTACAGCATTCAAGCACCTCTGAGCTTCTGATGCATGCCCTATGCGGTTGTCCAGGACATTAGCCCCAGGTCCTGTAAGTCCTGTAATTTACGAGGTTGGACTTCCTTGGATCAGCCATGTTCTTCCGGCCCATGCCACAAATGCTCGAATAGAGATCAGGGAATTTGGAGTTCAACAGCTTGAACTATATGTCGTGTTTCTCAAACTTTCCCGAACCATTTTTGCAGCATGGTAGGGTACATTATCCTGCTGACAGAGGCCACTGCCAATAGGGAACACCACTGCCATGAAGGGAACACCACTGCCATGAAGGGAACACCACTGCCATGAAGGGAACACCACTGCCATGAAGGGAACACCACTGCCAATAGGGAACACCACTGCCATGAAGGGAACACCACTGCCAATAGGGAACACCACTGCCATGAAGGGAACACCACTGCCATGAAGGGAACACCACTGCCAATAGGGAACACCACTGCCATGAAGGGAACACCACTGCCAATAGGGAACACCACTGCCATGAAGGGAACACCACTGCCATGAAGGGAACACCACTGCCATGAGGGAACACCACTGCCATGAAGGGATGGACTTGGTCTATTACAACGTTTAGAAAGCTACTATGTCAAAATAACACCCATATGAACGCCGCTACCAAAGATTTACAGAACTTTGCCCAGAACATCACGTTATCTCACCTGGCCTGCCTTCTTCCCACTGTCCACTGGTGCCATGTCTTTCCCAGGTAAGCATTGCATGCACATACCCAGTCCACATGATAGAAAAGATGATTCATCAGATACAGCCAGTTTCTTTCATTGCTTCGTGGCATGTGCCTGTTGTAGGTCCTTTGGGTGCCGTACGGGAGTCAGCACGAGCACTCTGGTGTGCAGCTGTACAGCTCTATAAACAGCAAGCTGCAATGCACTGACACTAATGTACACAATGTTCTTACACCTTTCTACCATCATCAGCGTTTGTGCTACAGTAGTTCTTTTGTGGTATTGGACCAGATTAGCATTTCCTCCCCTCGTGCTTCAGTGAGCCTTAGGCACCAATGAGACTACTGCAGATTCAGAAGCTCTTCTTTCAAAGGCCACTTTTTGGTAGGTATTAACCACTGCATACCAGGAACACCACACATCACCAGCTGTTTTGGAGATGCTATGATGCAATCATCTAGCCATCACAAGTTGACCCTTGTCAAAGTCGGTCATATAAAGTGCTTCTGACACATAAACATCACAAATTGACTGTATACTTGCTGCAAATATATCCCACCTCTTGACAGACACCATTTTAATGAGATTATATATACAATGCTGATTGAATGTTTGTGAACTCATTTCTCTGTTTCTCTGTAGTTTACATTTCTCTGTTGTTTCCTATGATTCCTTTTTCATAGTAAACATTGATTGATTGATTATGATTCCCCTTTTCCAGGCGGTACATTGCAGAGGTCCCTCCAACCTCTCTCAACTGGTGACGTTCTACAAGGAGGAGTGGGCATGAATCCCAAAAAGCATATGTGAGACACTCATTTGTGGTTACAGAAGACCTTTGGTTGAAGTAATGGCTGCAAATGGAGGTGACACGTGCTACTACACAAGCTGCCGATAATCAAAGTCACCGGGCAGGATTGCGTGGTCGAAACCGAGGGAAGTCCAGGCGTCAAGCTGGCAACAAAGTCTGTTGGAGAAGCAGAGTTCAAAGCACAGGAACACAGGAGAAACGCTTGGCATACAACATACTGTAGGTCAGCAATACTCCACAAGACGGAAGCAGCAGGTATGTTGCTTAAAAGGGGGTTTAAAGAGGGCGTGGTAAATCAGGGACAAGTAATGACATTTAGTACCCTGGCGAGGGTGAGCATGTGTGTCGAGATGCAGAGGATCTGGGTGGGGCCAGGACTTGGGAAGAATGAAGTGTTGTGTGTAGTTTGTGACAGGACCCACCTCCACCCACCCCCGATGGAGGACCACTCTGAGGGTGCCTACTGCCCAGGAAGCAGGTAGAAGAAGAGGGCCCATCTAACTTGTCAGGAATTTAATCTTTTAGCAGACTTGAGGAATTCGACGTTCTTATGGTCAGTGAACACCATGAATGGATGTCTGACTCCCTCCAGTGTCTCCACTGCTCTGGTGCTAGTTTGATGGCCAGAAGCTCTTGGTTTCCCACATCATTTTGCTCTGCTGGTTGGAGTTTCTTACAGTAAAACACACATGAATAGAACTTTGTTGGGCTCCCTTGCTCCCTTGCTCCCTTGATCCCTTGATCCCTTGCTTTTGGGATAAAATGGCTCATACACCCACTTAGGAAGCAACCACTTATACAATGTTACACAACAGTGGTCTCATGGAAGCATTTTTCAGCTTTAGCATAAAGGTGGTACTGCTGCAGGTGAGTCAGAACAGCATCAACATGCTGGAGGTGTTCAGGAAGGGAGTGGACAGAAGGTCGTCTATATAGACCAATGTCATCTATAGACATTCTATAATATATATAGACCCTCTAATATATATTCTAAAATTTATTAATTTATCTCTTTTACTCTCTCCCTCTCTCTCTTTCTCTCTCTTGATTTATTGCTGTTTCATGAGCTTGAAGACACAGTAGTATTTTAAACAAAACATAGTTGGTTTATTGTTAGGTGATATAATTAATTGCATTTACTGCTGTAACATATTTATTTAAGACGGCCCAGTGTCCCTTTGAAGTGAAGTTTTGTCTGTCTGAGCTGCATTTCTCTCCTCTACACTCCTATCTTGCCGCTGCCTCGGTGTCTAAGGAAGGAAGCATGGAGCATGAACTGGTTTCTGCCCTGTCATTCATTTGACCACATTATACTTGTCTCCGAACAGGAAGGGAGCAGGAACATGTGCTCTCTTTGTGGTCTTCCGATAATGTTAGCTCTGTCGACTGTTCAACTCCTCACCGCCGCATGGCTTCTTGACTGACAAATCACCTTCATAGAAACTAAGGAGGGTTCCGGGTGGCTGCACGGAGTAAGACTGTCAATATTGGTTGTTAAGACAAAAAAAACCCCATAAATTGTAGCAATGCCAAGTTTACAAAGTCCTTCTATGTGCATAAAGGTTGATGCTTTAGGTCTTTGGTTGTCCTCAGGTAAACTCGAGTCCAAACAACAAAAGCATGAATTGATCTCTAAAGAAACCATAAATATATAGTTTGATTAAACTGCTGATTTAATGTGACATGGAAATTATCATTTATTTTGTAGGTCTAGGCACACAACCTGAGATTCTACTTTTATGTATATGAAGGAGTATATAAATATTGGATGGATATTACACTGTAAAGCAATATTGAGCAATTATGAAAAAAATAGAACAATGCTCCAGAATGTCTGTGTAAAAAATGCAAACACACCCGCTGCTGTTAACGTTGACTGGGCCGAGGGTTTCTACATGTGGCTCGCTCATTAAGTCACCAAGGTGAGGTCTTTTTCGCACTGTAAAATCCACTTAATACAATTCTTGGTTGTAGCTCACTGTGACATTACTTATGACAATGGCTTGTGTTAAAAGCCTTGCGTTGCCTTAAACAATCAGCTATTAAAACAGAAATGTATGAAAATAATGACCAGTTCCTGTCCAGTTCCTGTGTATGTGTGAATTTTCACTGTGTATATATATATATACACTGTGTATATATATATATATATATATATATATATATATATATATATATATAAATATAATGTGTTTGTGTGTGTGTATAAAACATTTACAAAACGCATAAGTGTTTCTAATCACAATAACCTGTCTTTGCTTCTTAGGTTAATGGCATGGCCTAACATTTGTTTGCCAATTGCGCATTGAGTTATTAACACTGTTTCCAGAACACCGAATGAGAATTAGTGCAAACACTGCAGTAGTTTTCAATATATAAAATATCTCAGGGGATTATTCATCCTAATCGGTTTCACAGAATGCAGAATGGCATAGCAACCATGCTTATCTGGCTTTGGAGTTATTAACTTACAGCCTTATCGAAGTAGTAGAACCAGGAAGAGGATCATCTCTCAAAAAATACGTTGCACAAAAACAAAAATACATTTCGAAACAAAAATAATTGAGGGAATTACTTTGAGATGTTTTTCCGTACAGTTACAAGCAAAACATGAGTTTTTCCCCGGTAGCGCCAAAATTCGAAAATCTTGGCACCGGGCAAGCCTAGGGTGGACTATTTCCTCAGACCGATCTAACGGATTTCTTCTTCTGTTTTTTTCCCCTTAGCTAACGTTGTTAGAGATTTTATACTATTTCTTCTTCTGTTTTGCTTTCACTTTCTTGTAACATGTCCTAAAGTAGCCAACAATTAGCCCAGACCACTTTATGCATGCAAAATAGAAACGCGCTATATAACCTAAGATACAAAGATGAAATTGGAACGTAATTTACAGACTGGCTCGCCCTGCACCAACACTGCTGCACTTGACGAAACAGTACCGAGCGCCGCGCGTAATCCTATACATACAATCCGATACACGAGCCTTCAGACACTGGAAGAAACCGCGAGGCGCGCGTAAATGATGGTTTTGATCTTTATTTTAAAAGATTGCTTAGACCATTCGTGTTCATTCTACAGATGAACAGATGCTTGCTACTGCTCATAGTCCATTACTTATACATGCAAATCTTTGTAAAATATTGTATAAAACAATTTGAACATTTTTTAATGGATGACAAAGCTGCTTTATGATTAGGAATTAATTTATGAGCACCACATCATGCTTTGAGGATCGCAAGTGTTAGTGCATGCAAGTTCGCTTTCATAGACCACTAAACCAGTAAGAACTTAAATACACGAAACATAAATAATGAGACAAACACCAGAATTTAGTCACAGCGTTTTATTACTTCATATTAAAGCATTTCATCATCACATGGAACGCTCGGGCTATACAATTTATTAGACGGTATTTTTGACTTAGGCCTACTTTGGAAAAAAAAAACATTAGCTTAACCCCATTTCAGTGTTATCCGATCAGTTAAATAAAACGATGAACCACGCATAGCCTATAGTATACATAACCCAAGTCAAATATATTGCCATTTTTGGAAACCGTTTAACGGTTGTCTTTGGTTATTTTGCAAATATGTCTTGTTTCAACAGAAAGACGTTCGTTCACAGTTAAATTTGAAAAGTAATGAAATGCATAATTTACAAGCAAAGTGCAATTCAATCAACAAACAAACAAAAGGATAAAAATGTCAGGAAAAGTCGGCTCTGACTTTTAGGCCTAAAGCGATTATTTAAATAAAACAAAATAAGCCGTCTTCTCCAATCAGGACGATTTTCTTTCTTGATTTAAAAATGCAACAGAAGTATAATTCCCTCCAGGCATTAGATACACTCACTAGAGACTCCTTTGCTGCCGTTTTAAAATGAAAGTCTGAAGGGACATGACAATTGCGCAAAATGGCAGCTGCATAACGTGTAGCCTATTGAAATATTCACCCTTTCAGCCAAAACCACATCAGGGATCAGTTTCACAAATAAATCCTGCTTTAAAATGACCTTCCTTTGAGCTCCAAAACCTCATAACTGTGATTTCACAATATAAAAGAGGTAGTTAGCTGAATATTCAATACTTCAAAATTCCCTTTCAGCATGTTAGCTATCCTACCTCTGTCGCACAGCAAAGCTCGCGGTCAATAGTTTGATTGTGAATTAAGAGACCTATACTTCACTAGCCACTGCGCAGTGGCGTTTTTCTTATGCTCCGAGGCCAGATCAATAGGCGTTAACCCTGCTTCGTTTTTATGGAAAGGTTGCGTGGTGTGCTGGATGAGAAACTGAACAACGTCCAGATGCCCCTCTCCTGCTGCTAGATGCAGAGGCAGGTTACCGCCGTTGTCAAGGAGATTGACGTCGGCGCCATAGTTCACGAGCACCTGAAGCATGTCTACGTATCCATCTCTGGCCGCGTCGTGTGTAATCGTCAGTCCTCCGATGGGGTCGCGCATGTTTGGGTCTGCATTTGCTCGAAGTAGTGTCTCCGCTACGGAGGGGCAACCTAGTTTCACCACCTAGAAGACGAGCACAAATAACAGACAATTTTAATGCGTTGGGATTTTTTAGGGGATGTTTTTAAAATTTAAAAAAAACATTATACCAGGACACATTAAGGCGTTTAAGGATTTTTCTTTTTAGATGTCACAAACAGGTAATAATAATCAACATTTAGGGCTTAGACCTAAATGAGAAATTGGTCTTGCTTTAAATGGTTGGATTTTTAATTAATTCCGCACAAAAAAATATGTAGGCTTCATTTTCCATTACTTTGAATTGAGAGTTTCTGTTATCCGTAACTGGACACACTAATTGGGCTACTATTGATTCAAGTAACCTGCACTGTGGGGATTAATCCACACGTTTAGTATGCAGGCTAATAATTCTGTTTCCAAAAGTTAATTTCTACACTGTTATAATTAGGGTTAGCATCAGAATAATTAATATTCATTAGGCTACATTTTAAAATACAATTTCAGAATTAGAAACCTTCGAATCAACCTCCCTTTCAAATTTAACTCTCTTCAGCGATTGTCTAGGAGAAATTTCTAAAAGAAACATATTATTATTTTATCCTATTTTCCATTACAGAGCACAGTTCAAATATGTTCTGCTATGCCTACCATTCATCAAGTGGATATTTGTTGCCTTGATATCTGGGACTCCACCACATGCATAGCTACCCACATATCTAGTCATTCTAAAGCTGAAACTTGCACAGAGCTTGTGGAATACAGTATATAAATTAGTAATCAGCCTAACCAGTGTAAAAGCGACTGTGTAAAAACTCTTATCTTTAGGCAGTGCCGACAGCTGCAATGTAGCCTACTTCTTGAACTGAAGGATGAACTTATTAAAAATGTTAATATTTTGGGGCAGTGGTCTAGATTAACATTCAGGCCTGTGATGGTAGGTGCAATTATGTTCTAACATTAAACATTTTGAAATGTATTGCTATTAAAACAGAAAGAAGACCGTTGTATAAAGTATGAGCGTATTTGATCCAAAGCAGTGCTTTATCAGCAAGTTCGATCTGCAGTTCTATTTATTTTTATTGGCTATTTGTTTTATTAAATAATTGCAGTATACCCCATAAAACTGAAAATGATTTTTGTTGTCTGTTATCGCCATATTAAGAGGCCTATGATGCCTGTAGCTTTTCTATACATGGATTAGAATTTTCCTATTTAAAGTAGGCCAAATCCAAAAATTAGCTAAACAAAAAGCAATTCAATATAAAAGACAGGTTAACTGACATTAAAATGTTTAAAAATCTATAGCTTACTGTTAGACAACTGTAAAACGGGAAGTGACACCATTTTTGAAAATGAATCTTTGAATGACAAACTTTTCTAAAACTTTAGGGCCTACGCCCCATTAAGACCAATATGAATTATATATTACCCATTAAGACCAATATGAATTATAACTTTTGGAGTTGAGCAGCTACTACGCAGCAGGCCTGTGAGCGAAATCCTGCTGATATGAAAAAAGGCCAAATATAACTGAAAAACACTACAAGCTAGAAACCCCCATATATAGGTCATGTCTATGTATTTGCCATCCAATATTTATAACAATATCTCCGATCATAGCCAATAATAACGAATAATTATTCAAATTATACTAATAATAAACACAACCCTAATAAATTATTTAGGTATTGTCGTGACATGAGTCATGAAGCCAATCTTACAATGAGATATACCTTTTCACTTCAGACTGACTATTAGTGAAAATATTTTAAGCATTAGGTTTAAAAGCAAAAAGTATAGGTTCTGATAGTCGATTGGTGTCTCCAACCTGCAACGCTGTCCTGCCGTGAACGTTCTTTTCATTAACGTCAATGTTGCTCTGCAATATCATTTCAAGTTCTGTCTGGCCCCCTCTCGCAGCTGCATTGCACAACCCATTTGCATCTGGAACTTCGGCCATGATCTTCACAAAATGGTGAGAGAGTACAATAACGGACTCAATTAAAATCTTGCGATGTTGCTTTTGATGACAAATCCGGATTGGGACGCGAAGCACTACGAATTTGTAGTAAATAGTCTCTTCTTCCAGCCCCCGAAAGTTGGTGCTCTGCCAAGGTCCGCCTCCGGTTTTAATATCGTCCCACTGTAACAATCGTTCTTAGTACGGAAAACGGGGATAACACGCCATATCCGAGAAGTATGTATGCGAAAATGTGTTGCATAAAAATACATGATCCGATACGAGCTTGAAAATGTTTTTGCCTCGACTCCAGAAAGGCGCTCGTGCAGGTCACATTCACTGCAGCTTAGCTCCAAGTATGACGGTTGTGGAGTTTTCGCATCTTTGAAAAAGATGTAATCCCGTAAAACGTTTTAGAAGAAAACTAAATGACATTATGCTGCAGCAGCAGACTAAGCATTGACGCTCCTTAACCGATCACAAAATTTGACGACTATAAACTTGTAAATCCACTCCGAGTCGTACTTCGACATTGATATGCAGGTGCATTATATTAAAACTGCCTCCCAAGGTGTGGGTCATCTGTTCACTGGACCTATCAATGTCTCCAATCACGCGTCTGAAAACATGAAGAGAATGAATGTCACTTCGAGAAACGATTAGCCTCAGCCATCCAATGATTATAGAAGGATGTGTTCTCAAAGTTTTATGCAAGCTTCCCGCCCATTTCAAACTCAGACGAAATCGTTTGCATGTCGTTGCACATTCGAATAAATTTAGGTTTGTTTTATTATGACTTTACACAAATTGATATTTGTTGCGGTAAATACAAAAGGTAAGCTGTTCTGAGACGAGAAGTACAAACGGATGATGACTTTGAAGAATGAGTAACCGCTGTTGCGTTTCTCTACCAATTCACGCTACAGTACAACATAAGTTAAAATTCAAATATCACTTGTTCATACTCCTGTCGTTAAATTGAAGCTAGCTGATTATAGGCTACATTACGCATCACCAAAAAAAAAACACGCAACAGTGTCACACTGAGAGTAAAGTGAAATATAACGTTGTACCAGCTACCTGTGTAAACAGTTGCATCAAATAGCCTACATCGACGTGTCGTCGTAACATTTTCTTGATATAGCTATTCGACAACCTGAATGGTACTAGATAGTTGACGTTGTAAGAGAAAGAGAGTCCGCTGCTGTTTGACATCATTCATTTTTTGAAATAAAGGACTTCCGCCCACTTTTAAAACAGACGAAGGGAGAGGCGGGACTCAACGGCAGGCTAACGTTGAAAAGAGGTTCATGAGCAGTTTAGGCTTTCCCTCTTGCGCACACTTCAGAGATAATACATCATGTATGAATTCGCTTGAAGCTCATTTTTTGATCATGGAGCAGCAATCATTAACCCGTTAACTAGTCTGTTACATTAGGTATAAATATTGAAACTGTTGAACTTTTGCTATCGTTATTATAAACGAGAGGTCAATTGTGACTTCACATTGTGATTCATGATCACTGTAATCTGATAATAGCCTACAATTTAGAGATCAGTCATAGGGTTCACGATTAATTAGCGCACGCTTGCAAAGGTCTCGGATGTCAAATTAGCCAGAAATAGTCTCGTTTATGTGTGGCGTAATATCACACTCACACCAACATACTTTCTTTACAGTTAAATATAATGCAAATGTTTGAGTCTGTTTAAAATGTCAAATGAACTGAAAATATTTCACCAGTCTTTAATATGACCCTGTTACGCAAACTAACACCTAGATATTCAGTTTAACTAAAAGCCTTTCTCCCGTAACCACAGGCTTTTCAAAAGAAGTGAGATGAAATTGACAATATACGATATATTCTAACGCTAACCATTTTTGAATCCACATAATATTACTTAAAACCAATCTGTAGGTTTAAGATCAACGACTGTGCTCAGTTCTGCGTGATCCCTGCGTTAATAGAACGTATTTTTGTGCTCAATTTACGACAGTTCTTCGCGACTGCCGTACAATGTTTCCGTTGCTTTGATAAAAAAAAGTGACGGGTAACAGAAAATCTACTAAAACTGTTTGAGATTGAGAAGAAGATTGCATTTGCTCTTGAATTACTGACTACATTACGACACATTCTGGGGTCAAAATAGGCCTTAAGATTCAAAACGACATTTTTACATGAACCCCTAGTTACCCTTTGCGTCTCAGACTGTGTGTGCTAAAGGGACCAAGCAAGTGAGTCAGGGCAACACATCTGTAGCAATACTAGAAGAGCTAGCATTAGCGTTAGCCACTTACTGCAATGGCCTCCGACAGTGGTAGCAACATGGACAGAGAAATGATTTTGGCTGACTTTCAGGTAGGTTTTTGTTTAAAATCTTAATTAGAAATGTCCGTTCATTTCGATTTTAGGCAGGACGGACGCATACTTCAAACGCTCGACGCTCTGTTTTTGTCCAGAAGGCCAGTTAGCTAGCCAGCTAGCATTTACATTAACCCTTTTATCACAGCACTGCCTAGAACGCAAGCAAGCTAACTAGCCCGCTAAGTCATTGACAGTTTGTTAGCCAGCAAGTTGTCCAGCTAATGTCTTCATGAGTTGCCACCGAGGTGCTTTTGTTTTACTGTGTTCAACGATTTTTTTACCCATAACATAATGATTCACTGTAACTCTACTGCGAAACAAAACAGCTGTTACTCCGTTATCTCTCTAATATTATGGAGGTAGACAGGTACTTGTGAAAGTTAGCTAGCTAGCACAAAGCTTGGATGCTACATAACTGTTTCATTGTTGCACTTTGACAGCAGCCGGCGAACTAGCTGCTAGCTAAGACAGGTGACTAATTGTCGTAAAGTTTTCGCCGGCGTTTATGAACAAATTAAATAAAAGATATAAGTGCATAATTGTTCTCTGGTAATAAATGTAAATATGAACATATCTGGTTATTTGTGGGTCAGTACTACATTAGCTAGCTAGCATAGCAGGCTAATAAAATAGGAATATGGCTATGACTGGACATTTTAGTTAGCTAGCTAGTAAGGCTGTTAAATGAAACAGGTTTTGCTTGTGTGTTTACTAATTTATAACATTTGGCCTGGTTATAAAAATTAAAATATTAGCTACGTTCTTTAAATATTTTTTTCTTGTAATCGCCATAAACGTCTATTACCGCTTCTCTATTGACGAATAAAATACATGGTCGTGTTTATTTTTGTAGTTGAACATTGTCTCTGTAAAAAGCAAAATGTAGCCACGTGTATAAATAAAAGCATAAAACTGCAGGGTGATCGTTGACCTTCGTATAACCCAGTCTTATGTATAGCGTAGTTAGTTACTACACTCAATATTTAGAACGGTAGTTTTATCCGGGACGCTAATTTGTTGCTACTGAGCCGTTAATAACAAATATTGGGAATGGTTGCTTGACGAGATTTCTACTACTTACATTGCTGCATATATAAATATGCAATATGGTTATCAATTCGCTGATACGATGAACGTTTAATAGACGATTCAGCTTTGCTTCCAAGATTACGTTAAAAATGCATTATGATTAGCGTTGCTGTTTCGCAACGAGGCGTACCAACGCAAATCAAACTGTTAAAGAGAGTCCTGAAAGTGATGCACTCTGAACAGTCCTGTGATAACAGATTAATTACTTTGGGCAAATCGCCCCTTTCTTTTTAGGCATGCACCGGGATTGACAACATTGCAGAAGCTATCACTCTTCTAGAACTGAACAACTGGGACTTGGTGGTAAGTCCTAGTGCTTTCGTGTTCTCTCAGACACAGCAAATCGGTGAATGTGTGGCAAATTGCATATTGTTTAACAAGGGATGGTTATGACGCTTGCTCTTTGTGACCATTCATGTAAAGCACACGTGCACCTATTGTGCTTTAGAACACAAGATTGTTTTAGCACAGATCTCCTGATGCAGTGTTGACATTTGCACCAGCAAAAACGCAGCCCCATAAACTGTGGTGGATATCAACAGATTAGTTCTTTTGTGGTGGTGTGGCAATCTACACCATCCTCCTCCAACTCATTAACCCCAAAACCATTGCTTTGTCATTGTAATCTGGCTTGTTGAAGTTAGTCAAAAGAAACAAGCAGATTATTTCTTATAGTTTGCCTACACTAAACTGATAGTGGATGTACCATAATACTGCAGCCATTTTAGTGTTGGAAAATGAATGCTTAAAAATGTTGCATTCGATTGAGTTTAAAAATGGGGTTGCAACATGTTGTGTTTATGTGGATGTACACATAAAGAACAAGCCTCTGTTTTTTAAAAAAGATATATTTTGACACCAACACAGAGAGCTATTGATATTGACCTGGAATTATTTTTTTGTGTGTATTTTTGTTTGGTTTTCTTAATGAACTATATAGACTGTATAGCAAGTGACAAATCCAAACATTATTCACTCCTTCTGCAAAGGTGTATCAAAAGCTTCATAATCTAGAAATATTTTCCTGTACTACTGTTATCAGTCCCTGATCAAGCACACAGTCATGTTTTAAGCAGTTCCTTTGTGCTACACAATTTCCATATGCTAGCCTTTGTTTTCCCACAATGCCTTTCACCAGATTTCATGTTGCTGTGACCGCAGTTGACTGATTTGAGCATAACATACCAAAAAATAATGCTGTGCAGCTTCCCCACTAGTGCCTGTCTCCTCCATCCACTCTGCTGCAGTAGCATTAATCAACACAGGGGGCTCAGTATCCTGAAAGGCCACTGCTGCAGGGTGTCCCTCCCCACATGTATTTATAGACTATAAAGAATGTGCAGCGTCAGTGCAAATCTAAAGTGACTGTTTCAGAGAGAGTAGAGAGTACCCCCCCCTCCAAAAAAAAGCAACATACAAAATAAATGAATTTGCATTATTAAAACCAAAGTGGGGACATATTTCTGTGTTCTGTATTCTCCATTTGTTTGCAAGCCACTAGCGTGACACCGAGCAGGGCCGTTCCCTGTGCAGTGGATAGATGCACCTGTAAATGTGATGACTTGCTGTTCCTGTGCGGGAGCAGGGCGTGCACGAGCAGGGCGTGCACTGAAGCACTGAGCAGCGTTGCTTTAGGTCAGGATCTTGCACGTGTGTGCACGCTCACACCAGACACCTGAGCAAACCCTTACATCAGCGTCAGGATGGTTCTGATGCCTGAAGCCGGAGAATATGCTGGGATTGGGGATCGGACGTTTTCAGAATTGTGTAGGTCTGCTGCTTGTCTGTGATTCCTCAGATAAACACTGTGGATTTGTGCTGCGCTGGCTTCACAGCATGGGAATAAATGTGTAAAAAATGAATGCAGAGTCTTTGCCAAATGAATAATAATCTGAGGACATTGCCTAGATGTTAGATAATCTGATTTATTATTTGTTTACTATACTCCAGTGTGCTTATTACACCTATTAAAATGTTGTTGAAATTGTAATTTTTCAGTAAAAAAAAAAATGAAACGTGTAATGAAAATTTTGGAGCCATCAAAAGTATGGACACCGGCTGCTTAAGGTCCAATAGAGCTCAGACTTTGGCGATGGGTTGAAAGTTGTCAGGTGACTCTAAAAATCTTAGCATATATTTTACTATTAATATGAACAGTAGTTTTGTTCACATCTTGCACAAACTACATTTGAGATGTTGTCATTTTAGGCCCAGGTTGCGTTTGGATCTTCACTGAATACACAGCCATATGCTAGGCTCAGGATCTGCTACACACACACGCACACACACACACACACAAATCCGAGGGCATCGTGGGGCATTCCAGGCCAGAAAGGGAAGGAAATGTGTAACCCACGTTGCAGCATTCCTCTCATGTGTAATGTGTGTTCCTGAATGGATGCTTGACAGACTGATCGTTGTTCTTCATTATTTATCAAGCACTTCTTTTGTTTGCTGTCACCCTGCAATTCTCATCAGTTGGGAATGGGTGCAGTCTGCCCCCCTCCACCCCCCCCTGTGTTCAGCCCGATGGGGTATTGTAAATGTAACTGTCAGTCGTAGCATTATCATTTATTCTTTGGTGTACACAGTAAACGTGCCAGACTCTAGATTTGACCTTTTCCTTCTCGGTTTTTCCTGCTGGTGTTTGTTCCGCGGTTTGGGCATTTGGTTTAGTCTGCATAGTGAAGCTGGTCATGTGATAAAGGAACTTGGCACAGTATTGTGAGGTGATCAGTTTAAGTGATATTAGTGCTTTTGGGGATTGGTGTCCCGTGAGCGCTTGTGCAGTTCTGATGCCCACAAAATCCCTCTGTATTTGGTCTCAACCGCCGATGCCGGAATGAAGACTAGTAGTAAGGAACAGTTAGAGTTCTGATGTTATTATTCATTCACATTTTTTATTGTAGATGTGTGCATATTATTTGTGTATGTCATTTTTGTAACGTGCAGTGGTTGTTAAAAACAAATTTTCTGTTTGTTCAATTTTGCAGGCAGCCATCAATGGCGTCATCCCACAAGAAAACGGCATCTTGCAAAGGTACGCTTGACAGACATGACGTTTCCTGCACCCAAATGGGTTCAGTGCTGCAGACAGGTGCTAGCAGGGCATCCCCTGAGCCCGCAGTCTCTTCTGCTCCCGGGTGTGACGGGCTGCACCGTGGAGCGCTGGACTGTGCTGACTTGTCCTCAGAATATTCGCAACCGCTTGATTTTAAGGCTTGACCGAACAGGGAGTCTCACTACCAGAAGAGCTGCTTACCGTGTCCATGGCCTGGAGTAATAAACATGGCCTCCAAACGCGCACTTCTGCTGTGGTTAATAAATGAGTCTTGTGCTTTGTTTTTAATCCCCTCTTAATGAAGTCCATGTCGTGGTTGTTCGTCCTTCGCTGGATGTCAGAGCAGCACCCTGTCAGTTTCTTTAACAAACGGTGGTGCTCACAGAAGTGTCCGTGCTGGCTGGGGAGAGGGGTGAGGCGGGGGGTGAGGCGGGGGGTGAGGTGGGGGAGGTAAAGTGGGGCGGGTGGGGTGGGGTGAGGCAGGGGGAGGTGGAGTGAGGCGGGGGCAGGTGGGGTGAGGCAGGGGTGAGGTGGGGTGGGCAGTTAGCACCCGAACTTACTTCTCCGAGTGATGGAACAGTTGTCGGGTACAATAGTGCGAGACCTTGGTAGGTACAAGGGTAGAAGGAGGAGAATCTCATTGCTGGAAAGGAGCTGGATAGGAAATGAGCGTGAAGTATAAGCTGGTGAACGTCACCCCATTTCCTTCCCAAATCCCAGTGATGATTAATTGCTTTAAGGCAAACATTTTTGAATGCAACAGCCAGATTTGCTGTGGACATTGTTTCTCAGTGTGGTGGTTAGTTGATAACCTTGTAAATGCGGGAAAATGACCGACAAAGCAGCAAGACTTTTACAGGACTTTGAACAGATGTAGCCACCAGGGGTTTAATGGCGCACGCAATGCTGTCAGACTGGTATTCCTTCACTCTGACGAATATCCAGTTCTGAGGAAGATGCCGTGAAACCTTTTGTCTGGACTATTGTAAGCATGGCTCCAAAAATGTGACCTGATCTTCCTGATAAAAGGAAGTTTTTTTACAAAGTAACAAAGTGATGCATAATATTTTACAGGGCCAATTAAACAGATGCTTTCTGTATCTGCTGATAAATCCCAGATAAAGTATTTCATCCCATTCATATAAATAAATTAATTTTGGTTTGTTTCCTTTGGCTATTCTAAATATGGAATTTTCTTGTCTCCTACTTTGTTTCTGATTTACAGTTGTGATTGTATAGTTTGCTTACTTCAAGACACCCCTTCCCCATATTTAAATGCGTAATTCTCTTGCTGAATTTTGACGTTTAGCAATGGCAAGCCATCCAGGCCTGGATGCAGCAACGCCAGCCTCCATCATCCTTCACAGTGGGGGGGGGATAAGGTTTCGTGTGGGATCGTTTTGAACTAATCGCGTACGCATCAACACTACACATTTATCAGAACGTCGAACTTTGGTATTTGTTTGCAGGCATTTGCTCCTAGAACATAGTTTCAGTGCTCCCTGCGGTCTCTAGCAGACTACAGCGGAGCAGGAAGGCGTCGTGAAAACAGGTGTTTGTGGAACAGAACAGATGCCTGCAGATCTGTAGCTGTCAGCCTTGGGTCTGGGGGGTCTGTGTAACCCTCCGTCACTGAGAGAAGCGGCGCAGAACTCCTTTCCGTCTGCACAACGGTGGGGTCTCGGCTTTATAAATGTGTTTGTTGCTTTTTACACCCCGGTTGGGTCTCGGAGGTTTAGAAATGCTTTTGTTGCTTTTTCCAGTGTATCAACTTTTCTAAAGTGTTCTCTGATATGTCTTTGATTGGGCAATATTGCACTTGAGTAGGTTCAGTTGTGTGGAGAGTCTCCCCGAAAAAGGATTTTATGTTGGCAGGGGCAGCTCAAACTTGAGTGAGTTCACATTTGTCTTTATAAGAGGTGTACATACATGACCATGGTTGTTTACACTTTTGTTTAGTAAAGTTATGGTAACGTAAAATGTTAGAAATGTTGTTTTTATAAGAATAATAACATATACCTGAATTGGAGTTCATGGAGTTCCAGAAAATTTAAAAAGCTGTATATCAATATATCATTTGTACTATTTAGATTCCAAACGCTTCTGCACTCATTTCTCCTTTTTCAGGATGACTGTTGAGGTTGAACCACAAGCTTTTCGAGGTGTTGTCACCAAATTGACATTGCTGTGCTTAATTTGCATATGGTGGTAGACTCGTCTGTCCTGTGCTGGGCACACTGACGTCTGGCTCCGTCTTGGGCAACGTGGGGGAAGAATGAAAACCCCACTGACACCTGAATTTGGAAATGTAACTAACCATTTTGCATCCAAGCAGTTGGTTTTGCATCACCTACTGAACTGCATGCGCACTCCTCCACAGTTTTGTTTCGGAGAGAAATGGAACAGGAGAAACAAATAACAGGAATCGAAACTGTTGCCGACCAGAGTGAGGGCCT
The DNA here is from genome assembly GCA_020368025.1 of Brachyhypopomus occidentalis. Classification (NCBI taxonomy): domain Eukaryota; kingdom Metazoa; phylum Chordata; class Actinopteri; order Gymnotiformes; family Hypopomidae; genus Brachyhypopomus; species Brachyhypopomus occidentalis. Next base: position 1,312,913 of record JAGXOD010001391.1, on the reverse strand, counting down.
GTGTGAGGGCATTGTGTCCTCGCACCACGTTTCTCTCCAACGGTCAGAGAGACCTGAGCTGTAAGCCAGATGTATTCAAGCGCCTCGCACTCTGTAGGGCGGTTTTCCGTGTGTGTGTGTGTGTGTGCGCGCATGCGCGTGAGCCAAGACGCAAACGCCTTGGGGCCTAGCAGCACGTTTGTCCTCCAAGGCCCAACATTCTGAATGGGCTTTTGGCAACACGGCATCCAGGCCGTTCCCCTGGGCCGGGAGCAGGGCGCGATGCCTGGCTGGAGGGGCCCCCGCTGGGTGGCGTAGCTGGCTGCAGGGGCCCCCGCTGGGCTGCAGGGGCCCCCGCTGGGCTGCAGGGTGCGATGGCTGGCTGGAGGGGCCCCCGCTGGGCTGCAGGGTGCGATGGCTGGCTGGAGGGTGGCACTGCTGGCTGGAGGGGCCCCCGCCGGCCGCAGGGTGGCGCTGCTGGCTGGAGGGGCCCCGCTGGGCTGCAGGGTGGCACTGCTGGCTGGAGGGGCCCCCGCTGGGCTGCAGGGTGGCGCGGCTGGCAGGAGGGGCCCCTGCAGGGCTGCTGGACGCCAGCTGGCCCCAGGCACCGAGTTGTGGGCCTGTGCTACTGTCTGCCAAACGCTGGGTGGGTGGAGGCTGCCATCTAGATGCACACAATGGAACGACCGTTTGTGAATTCCTTTTTAAAAAAAAAAGGGAACTTGGGGGGCAGGAGTGGGTGGAGGGGCAGGGAAAAAAGTTTAAATAGAATCTTTGATAAGCCAAGCGTCCGAACGAGGGGCAGTTGGAGATCGTTTGCACAAAGTTGTTTATTGATGGGGGAGGGAGAAAGCGCCTTGGGACGTAACGTTCACGCTTTACGCTGGTGTGGCCGTTATTGACGATGAGGCTGGGTGACTGGCGTAGGTTTCTGCGGAGAGGGCGGAAGGAGCCTTGGTGAAGATCTCTTACCGCCAGCCGAATAATGGAAAGGCTGTGGCCTTTGGTGCTCGCGTCGGCAGCGGAGAATAAAGTGACGTAGTCACAAGGTGCTGGTTAAACCTCTTTAGGTGAAGGCGGGAGCTTTGGTAACCGGAGCTCATCTGCACATGTGACTGAACAGCAGGACTTTTGTGCCACTTTCACACACAAAAATAAAAGTCTTTTGCATTATGTTTAATTCCATTGTTCTTCACCCAGAGAAAATAAAAACATAACCTGTGTTCTTTCTCCTGGAGCATTTTCATCACATTATTTGAAGACGTAAATTACAGCATTAGATTTGGGATTAGATGTAATACAAACCATGGGGACAGCATTAACCTCGGGCTTGCATCCTTCTCTGGCATTCTTGGCCGGGTTTTACTGCTAGATTACTGGGAGCTCACAGGTCACTTATCGCTGTTGTTCTTGTTGCGCTATTGGTAAATGAGTTTATGCATGCGTAGCTCTGTGATGGGGCGTGATAGTGCTTTTAAAAGTTGCTACATGCAGACCGTGGCAAAAGGTCCTTCACGTGACTCTGGTAACGATGGGATTAAAAGCAAATGCCTTTTGGTTTACAGTTAGGATGCACTTGTAAATGGCCTTGGGAAGTTCCGGTAGTCGCGTATTCATGGCAGTGTACTTAATAAATGTCCGTTTAAGAATCATTTTAGTTTTTTCCCCCTTTTATATTGTGTTCTTCAAAAAGGTTTGTGCCCCTAACCCCCTTGAAACAGTGACCATTGATAAGTGGTTGTGTTGTCAGTATATGTTTGGTGATGTCAGCGGTGTATCATATTTTTCCACAGAGTGGGTGTACATGTTTGTGTCCCGCCTGCCCCGGCACCCTAACGTCTTTAACCTTTTGGTATTATAATAAGGTGGAATAAATCGGGGCTTTGTGCAGGTCCCTGGCGCGCTGCTCTCTCTCTCCCAGCGCGATATGTGCTGACCCTGGAGGAGAAGAGAGAGCCTTTTGTCCCCGCCGCTGCCACAGAAAAGACATTATTTACTGCCACGGGGGGACGGGGGCTTGGGGGAATTTGACCATCCGCCGCCCAGAGAGAGAGAGAGACAGAAAAAAGCTGTTTTGTGTCCCCAAGCCATAGCAGTATGAAAAGAAAGGAGTTAAATAGAAGTAGAGGGAGAGGTTCCTCTATGCTAGACAGTCGAGTATCTGTTGGGCCCAGCACATATTATCCCCGCGGTAACGCTTGTTTACATTGACTCGGATACTGTTTAGATTGCCGCGCTGCCGCCATTGTGGGTCACGCTGAAAGGAGGAGGTTGCTTCCTCCCTCCCAGTACCTCTCTGCTAGTGTCCGTTAGGTGTTTCCCTACTAATGACAAACGAACACTGGGAGAACCAGGAAGACCTCTGTGGTGCTGTTTAGTCTAGACGTTTTAGATATTTGTAGTTTGGAGAGAGACCTTCAGTGTATCAGTTGGGCAGTTGGGATGTATAGAAGCATTTTCAACTTTTTAATTTAACCCAGAATGCAATAGTGGCCAATTAAAATGGCTTCACCACAACTGCCTGACTTTCATAAGAAATCTGCATTTCTGCACAGTATGGTAGAAGGAGAGTTGGTACAAAGCCAGCAAAGCCCCACCCCAGAAAACACCACCACCAGCACCACAGACGGACTCCCAGCGCTACAGTGCAGTAAACTGATTGATTGCTCTGTTTTTGAGGAGCAGAGAAGCAGGTGACCGAGGCCTGAAGGAAGCGTCAGGGCTCATAGGGCAGCAGTGCCGGAGGTCCGAGTGCCGGGATCTCTGAGTGGAAACGCGTGTGAACTAAACCACAACAGCTGAAGGCGCTGCAGGAGTAGCAAGGGAATGTTTATGTTGGTACCAGAGAGCCATTTACAAGGAAGTAATTTACAGCCGCTCTTAAAACTGTATTTCCTGTTTGTTGTGGTGATGAATGTCTTGCTATATTTAACTTGCCACGATCACCTGAAGCCTTCGACCGAACGAGTGGGTCTTGCGGACGTCCCAGGACAGCGTGGGGGTCTCACGCCCCGCCCCCTATCCTATCCCCCACCTACAGCAGCAGCAGTTTTACCAGCGAGGGCTCCCAGACGGGCCCGCCCCCAGCGCCGGTGGCCACGCCCCCTCCCCCGCCTTCCTCTGCCGCGTCGGCGTCCATGTCTCCGTCCTCCTCCTCCTCTTCCTCCTCCTCCTCGGCCTTCTGCCCCGTGCTGCCGGCGCGCCACATCGTGGAGAGGCAGCCTCGCATGCTCAACTTCCACGTGGAGTATCGCACGCTCCGTGGAGGTGGTGCTGGAAGAGGCCAGCGCCGTGGGTGAGTGGCACACGTGCACGTGAGCGCTCGGATGTATCGCTCACGGATACAGTAACGAACAGAAGTGTATGTCCTGCAAGGGAGCAATCTGACACAGCAGCACATCAACATTAGAGGTTTTACACTGTAGAGATGCCTGTATTGATAACGTTTTAGAAATTATAAGTAGTATTTATAGATATCCTATTGTCACTGCCTTTACTTTCTGCAACATGTAGTTATAGTGGATTTTATGTTTTCTAAATCAGTTATATCATATTTACACATCTACACTGTGCAGCTGGGGCAGATTCCCCTCTGCGCACAGAACTCTCCTCTCACTACTTCCCCTCATCCCACCTGATGCTTCTTCTCTCACCCATCAGATGTTCTCGTCACTTTCAGATTTCAGGTCCGCTGCCTTCCTGTGACAAGCTCATTTATTTCTGAGAAATCAACGAAATACATGTGGTTTTTCTGAGTAGAGTGTGTACAAGCGCGCATGAATGTGCTCGTGTGTGTGTGTGTGTGTGTGTGAGAGCATGCGGCTGTGTGTCTAAGTGCAAACACTTCGCATTCTGTCCCACTAAATTACTAAATTACTCAGAACTGCTCTGATGAGTGTTTCATTCAAAGTGCTGTAAACAGGAATTATGTTTAGCACTGTTTTCAGTTCAAACATATCAGTTGAAAAGTTCTGTTATAAATCCCTGCAACAGAGTGCGATGATTACTTATTGGGTTGACTGAAATGTTTTTAAGGATGAAAAGACAGTGGTGAAAAACTGATCTGACTTCCAAGGTTGATACTGCCCTCTCCTGGTGGCACTGTGAATCTATCACTTTAATTTGTAATCACTGTCTTATCTCTCTGCAGGAGACATCAAACAGATTCTGGAGACAGAGCTTCAGGTGCCTGTATCGAAAATGCAGTTAAAAGGGTGGAAGAGTGGAGACGTGTCTGACAGTGTGAGTATTTCTTTATTGCAAAGTCATTTGTTGTCATGTTGACATTTCAGAAATGTAAAGGACCTGTGTCTGAGTGTCTGATTAAGCTCGGCTTTGTCATTTCAGACGGTGCTGAGGAGTTTACATCTGCCCAAAAACACCAGCCTGTATGTGCTCACCCCAGACATTGCGCCCCCTGCTGGTACCAGCCTGAGCAGGTGAGTCTCTCTGTTTCTCTCTGTTTACCTCCACATTACTAACAACAACTGGAACGATCCCATATCGGGGGCTCAGCGCAGTTACCATGTCCACGGGACTGAGCACACTGGGGAAGGGATGTCTCATTTTTGCTTTTCTGTGAGATTTGGGCAATGAGAAGTTTTTTTTTTTCTTTAAACCAAATTCTTTCAAATAAATAGAGGCGGTGATACAGAAATGATTGCGCTCCTTCATGTTAAATAGTATTAGATGCAAAACGAATAATAGAGATGAGAAATGATAAAAGGAGAAAAAACTTTAAATGTTTCTCAGAGCTGGACTGTCCTTAGAACAAATATTTATTCCCAACCTAAATGAGGAAAATTGTAACGGCGGCTGAATAAAAAAAGCAAACAAACAAAAACGCATAAAATCATGTATGCCACGCATCACCAAAACTCTGTCTGTTGGCTAGAAATCTAGGGCTTAAACGGAACTGGCTTTGCTTTAAAGTTGATTAAACAAATCATTCTCAGTGTGTGCTTTCCAGTAAAGGTCTGCTGGTCATACCTGTAGCCTGAATAAAATGTGTTTTTGAAAACAAAATGAATTTTGAAATTTGGGCTAGATGTCTGTGGGGGATGGTTTTCTAATGAGCTGGGTGTATGTGGCTTTCCAAGGCTCCAACTCGCTGTGACTTCAACCTGCGAACCTAAAAGCTTTTTCATGCTTCTGCCTGGACGTGTACATGATCTCCATGATTTGCGTGTTGCCTGTTAAGGGGGGGGGGGGGGGGGGCAGTGTAGTTAAGGGGGTGGGGGCAGTGTAGTAAACAATTAGTGTTGGGAGAAAGTGCACATTTCAGTGTCTGTTCAGCAAAACTGCAGCATGCTTCCAGGACATCCACATAGCAATGGTGGGAAGAATATTATGGGTTGTTACAAGCACACCGTCTCATACATCCTTGCATGGGCTTGGGAGCCTTTTGGAAGCATCTGTAAACCATCCAAAGACCCAGGGATCTGAAATCTATTTTTTTTTTTATCTGTTTTTTTCTAAATAGTCTGATTTTGGTCTTCTGGGCACACCATATACATATACAGGCTTTTTCAAGTGAGTGCCATTCCAGTATGTACTAAATTACCTACTAAATGAGTTTATTTCACCAGAATATATCCCTTTCCGGTTTCAAATGGATGCTGCTTATGCCGGTGAAAGCTCACATAAGCTTTACTCAGAACAGAACTAATGCCTTTCCCAAATACCCTGCATTTGTGCTTTCTCGTGGTCTTCAACTCAACCTAGTTTTGTAGCAAGCAAAAGCCTAAGCCATATGTGTACTATAATTTCCATCCGTAAGATGTTTCTTCTAATGGTGCATTCATAGCTTTTGCTGTCAAACTGAAACATCGGTTGTTTGACCACAAATGCATATGCGGATCCATATACTGTTGTGATTTAAGTAGTGAGGTCTACGCACACCTAAATCTGATCTAATAGATCTGAAGCAAATCAGGACATCTCAGAGATACGAAGATTGCATGTTGTAAAATGTGGACTTAGTTTAAACATATTAACCATGTGTTAGGCTACACAGACATTACATGCGATGCTAATGTGGTGTTTTTTTTCACCAAGGAGCTACATTTGTGTCTAAGCCTGTGGTTTCATTTTCATTCTGACAGAAAACCTTCCTGTCTGTTAGTAGCTACGAATGAGGTTTACCTTGTCCCCTGATTGCCAGAATTTTTGGCATCAATACTCAATAGATACCTCACCTTTTGGAGCAGATAGAGCATGATGCTAGTAACAGCAAGGACACTAGTTTGATTCTCAGGGAGCACATGTTCTGCTAAATATGTGGTACATTCTGAATAGGAGTGTCTGCCAAATGCCCTAAAGGTAAATGTAAACAGAGTTTCAGACATGGGCAGGTGTATTACTCGCATTCTCTATGCTAGTATATATATCAGGTCTGTGAGTCTGTGCCAATGAGTTGTCAATAAAGAGTGTTTATTGGAATACCATGCCCACATGTTTATGAATGTGTGTTTGTGTTGTGTGTCTGTCTCCCTTGTGTCTTAAAGCCTTGACTTGGTTTTTAATCTGTCAGTGCGCAGGTTGATATGATTCCAACCAATGGCATGAATGAGGAATTACTAATGAGTTAAGCACATTTTTCTAAATGTTCTCTTGTGGTTTATTTTAAAAGTTCATTTTTTTCTAAGTTATTTCTTTTCAAGATGCTACTGAACTGCTTTTTGAGTCGGAAGGCGAGTGAAGAGCACACTGGATCTACCGAACACAAGGTGGCAGTGCATGCTCAGGGTTTTCATTTTTGCTTTCTTTATTTTTAATCGGATGTGATTTTGACTACAGTTCCTACGGAATCCTCTTAAACAAGTGATGGAGCTCGCGTTTTGTATCTTATGTCGAATAGCACGCGCGAGACAAATTCTTACTGGTTTCAGAAGATAAATATGTAATAAGAATCAGTGTTCTTTCATAATAATATTGCATAATGTCCTTGTATTGTAATACCCGAAATACAAGAGAAAAAAAAGTGTTTTTAAATGAGTAATTTCCCAGTAATTATCAGCTCAGTTATCACATAACCACGGTCGGTGTCATGCTCACATGCCTTTGGGCTTCTGTACTTGGTCATAGTGGCTGGACATACAAGTGATTATTTCTGTAAAGGGGACATAACAGAACAAACAGTCTGTTAAGGACACTTTTATGGGTCTGTTAAACTCCCTTGTAAAACCAGAAGTTTGCTCTTTGATAAACGTATCTTTATAAATTAGAACTGTACAATGTGTTAATATATCACAATATTGTCCTTTGATGCCGCAGTTGGCGTCGGTCTACCGATAAGCCCTATAAATAAATCACATTCTCGCTTTTTTGTACTTCGAACTTCTTGACCAGTCTTGGTTACATTTTGTAGATGTTTTGTTTTGTACCAATATTGTAACGTTGCTGAATGCAGCAATAAAATCTTAATGGCATTTTTGTCCATTTAGTGTGGACGGAATTTTGTGAAGATATAGTCTGCCTTCCACAAGGATTGTGTGTAGATGGCCTTATTATTATGTACATTTTGGTAACTGACGTTTTTTTGATGGCTCAGAGGTCATTTTACCCCCTGTATTTTTATTTATTTTTAACATTTTTGGGAGTTTGAATTTCAAATGCACTTTTGTTCAAGGAAATAAAGTAGGTAACTGTCCGCAGTTAACGAGTTAAAATTCGTTTTGTACTCTAAATTCACAAGATAGGGTGCTGTATTAATATGGGTTTGTCCAAAAGCTCTCCCTCTTCATGAAATATATTGCAAAAGTCATAACACCCCCAGTACACACGAAAATGCTGCTTGCGATTCCTAATTTTCTTCCTCACGCACGTTGTAACCGTAAGAAAGGAGCATGGTGGTTTTAAGTCCTCCCGACCACCTCCCCAGCTGGCTAGAGCATAAATACCTAGCGTTTTAGGACTACTGATGGGAGGCTGCTTGCCGTAATGGGCTCCCTTCCCTTTGGTGTCATGTCACAGCTCATATCCTGCTCACTCTCTCACGAAACTTAATTTTCCAACTGGTACTCTGTGGGAAACCGACAGCCCCCCTGAAACGCTTTTCCCACCTCGTCCTGATTGGTCAGCTAATTAAAAATAATAATAAAACCCGGATGTTGTCATTCGACGCGTTTATGCAAGCTGAACTTTTCCCAACGCTGCGCCCAAAAGCAATCGGTTACAGGGCCTTTAAAAGACTTTGTAGCCGCCTGTCCAGCGGTAGACGTACAGACTGTAGTCCGTTCACTACCGTGCACAGTTCACTAGCGGTTTGTCAGACAACTGACGCGTTCGTCCCTGTGTCAGTTTCTCATCGTAAGTCCACATATTTTCCAGAACACACCATTAGGCCTGCCGCGTTAACACACAACCCGTGCACGCACTTGAGATTTCGTTGTGGCCAATTCTTACTTTGCTCATATCCTGTTGTGTGGTAATGTAACATGCTCATATTGCGCCAGGACACAGATCTATTATGTAATATTTGCTACGTGGTTTGTTCATCTGACACGTTTTGTCGCTTATTTATCGCTGACTTTACTGATGCAATGAGGGAAAATAAAATTCTAAAGTAAAAATATTGTATAAATCACCTTTCGTTGTTTTAAGTAGTCATACCCAACCGTTTTAGGAAAAACGCAATAACGAATTAATGACCAACATACGTGTCTAGAATTGGATAATCTCGATATATATATATATGCGCGCCGCGCCCTCCTTGCAGCTCCCTACACTGGTGGTCCAGGGTTATCAGGAACAGCAGTGTTGCTTTGGGTTTTCACACATCACTATCACTGGTGGGTTGCAAGTAGTTCACTACTGTGTGTGTGTGTGTGTGTGTCATGATTTAAAATGATTAAATGATTATTTATACATACTTCTGAATACAATTGTATTTTATTTTTTAGATTTCTTTTTACTGTTTAAATGTTCCTAAGTGCACTACGTTTTGTAAATGCTCACAGCTAATTGCTAAATTCATCAGTTTATAAATCTTAATAATGCTATGCTCCTCAATTTGGCCTAACTTTTAATAATCATTCTTCTTCTGTCTTAAAACAGTTGCAGTCTTTAAACTCAAGAGTTAGTAATCACCAACTCTTCTTAAAGTAATGTGAGCAAGAAGGAGGTCAGATTTGTGTGTGTGTGAGAGGGTGTGTAATTATCCGTGTTGATTAGAGCTGCTGTTGGTCCCAGTGGGTGGCACTGGCGATGTAACGACATGTGGCTGTGTGTAAACTGGCGTCTCTGTCGACTTGTGTGGACACTGTACTCCGATGTGTGAACAGACACGAGAAGAAAAGTTAATAATGGGCTCTAACCTAATGTTGTGATAATCACGCTCTGCCCAAAACATGATTTTTGTCATTCCGCGTTTTTTCACCCTCCTCTTTTAAGCGTTAGACATTTCGCTTGACGTTTCACCATTTTAAACTTGCAGTCAGAATCTGATATTTATGAGAATTCTTCACTGCAGTTTAAGCTCATTTGTCTGGTCGGGGAAGCAGGCAGGATAAGGAGATCGCTGCGCAGTCCTCGCGCTGCTGTTTTCGCCGCGCTGGATGGCGTCCTCAGCAGTCTGGCTGTAAATGATACGCTTCTTCAGTGACCACAGTCTTGCACGTCTCCCACGTCACAGCTTCATTATCTCCTCAGGTGCTATTTTCGTGCAGCGAGGGTGAGGTGCTCAGATGTGTGGGGAATCATGTGTGCAGTGACCCTGTCGTCAACCGATAACCGCGTCAGCTCGCTGTGCTGTGAGGAGACCCCCAGCAGAGTGAGCAGACAAGCTGTTAGCTGCCTTTATAAATAACCGTCACGCCCCGACGCGGAGACTGCGAGCTGTATTTCTGCCGCAGTGAGCCAGTTTGGCACTCGGGCCTGTGGGCTCGAGCTGGACATTGCCGGGCCATGTGGAGAGTTTATGGAAATAAAAGTCTTTGCCCCTCAGGCCCTGAACTGGCCCACAGGCCCACGGGCAGGACAGAAGGAGAACGTGTTGGCTTGAAGTTGAAGTGCCCTAATAAAGTCAGAACAATCTCTTGGGGAAGGTCTAACTCACTAAAGGCTACAACTCTTCTTGCTTTAATAAGTAGCTGGCCTTAAGGAACTTGGCTCTGTCTTCATGGTGATCAGTGTAACTGTGAAAATAATAAGTGAAATAAAATAAACCCCCATTACAACCATTATGCTATATAATTTATAATGACTAAACCGTAATCTACTATGTCATTTCTAACGATTTAACCCTATTATGCTATAACATCATTTATAATGATTTAACCCTATTATGCTATTACATCATTTATAATGATTTAACCCTATTATGCTATTACATTATTTCTAACGATTTAACCCTATTATGCTATTACATCATTTATAACGATTTAACCCTATTATGCTATTACATCATTTATAACGATTTAACCCTATTATGCTATTACATCATTTATAACGATTTAACCCTATTATGCTATAACATCATTTATAATGATTTAACCCTATTATGCTATAACATCATTTATAATGATTTAACCCTATTATGCTATAACATCATTTATAATGATTTAACCCTATTATGCTATTACATCATTTATAATGATTTAACCCTATTATGCTATTACATCATTTATAACGATTTAACCCTATTATGCTATTACATCATTTATAACGATTTAACCCTATTATGCTATTACATCATTTCCATCTATTACACTATTACATCATCTATAACCACTAAAACACAACATACTGTTCTTTGGCACTACTGTAACTAGTGCAGTGGAATCCAGGCATTAATCATGGTCCCTTAAGCAGATGTAGAGGAATTTCCACAGCAGTTGGCTCTGGATCTATAAAATTGCTTTGTGAAGGCTGAAAAATTAGTACTTTTTCCACTGCCTACTATTGTTAATGCTTAAAATAATGTTGTTTTCTAATTGTCCACCTGGTTCTTCTTAGTGTTTTGCTCAATTGCTCATTTAACATTTGAGGTCAAAACCTGATGTTGTTATTGGACAGCCCGAGTGGCCCATGTTAAACAAATGGATTGGTGGTAAATTACATATTGGCTTATATGACCTGAAAAATCAACTTCATGTAGTTAAAATATCCTCTGAACAAAGTCAGTGTGCTACAACTGCAGCATGCTGATGGGTCCATGCGAAATGTTTGTGTTTATTCACTGTGCAGTGATTGACTAGAGTCTAGAGAGCTGCTTCAGTCATGCAAATTCAAAACGGAAAAAAGTCTTGAACAACGAACACTAATTGTGTTTTGATGTGCTCCTTGCACCATTACTAAACGCTTGCTGACAAGCAGATGGTGATGGCGTCCGGCGTACTCTGTGCGCTATGTCGTATGGCAGACCCAGGATCAGAGTACTGCACCAGTGCGAGTAGCCTACTCAACAAGAACTGCATTGTTTGCAGATTCAAGACCGTGATAAGTGAGCGTGCCAAAATAACAATTATGTATTTATTATTTCTCAACACAGATGCTGATTGTTCCGAAGTAAACGATGTTGTAAGACATCTGTTTAAAAGGAAACCATTAATTTATTTGTTTAAACCACAATTTATTTGTTTTGCTCTCCCTAATAAACTCCCTGCAGGTAAATGAAATGGCCCTGGCTGGATGCCTAGACAGTAATACACAGAGGAGAAACTCTGTATAAAGACTTGTGGAAAGGAAGCCTCACTTCTTCCCTGCAGCGTTTGCGATGTCCCTAAGGGGCTCAGGCTGTGGACGGCAGGTGGCGCGGCTGGAACCTGAACCCTGAACCATGAACCCCGCTGCATTGCCAACCCTCTGCATTGTCAAGGATCACTTCCAAGTTGCACCCTTGCCTCAGAAAGCAAGTCGGTTGCAATCACAGCATGAAAGGCATTTCGTGACGCCTCAGGACACCTGCGCTAAGAGGAGCGCTGTCTCTGTCGCCTTGCGTTCTGGTGCAGCAGGAAGGGTTCTTAACCCCCCGTGCGCAGAAGCTGAGGGCGTTGGCGTTACTATTTCAGCTGGTGGTTTTTAAGCTCGGAATCACGAGTGGGGTCTCGCTGTTATAATTGGGAGCAGACTGTGAAAATGGGACAATACTTAACAAATAAGAGCCACTGTAAGCAATTACGGCAACACGCACCTCACCAAACAGATTAGTCAAACACTGGCCACATCTCACAGCCCACTCATTTCACTCCTCTGTTTGAAAGTCAATAAAGCGCCGGCTGTGGAGCCTTCAGGAGAGACTCTGGCCAAGGTAGTTACAGAAATCCAGTGATGAGCCACGTGTAATACACACACTCGCCAGCACTAACTCTAGCTCTCTCCTCATCTCCCATCACGTCATGGAGAGTTATCCAGACCGATAATCTCCGGCATAAATAATGCAGCCCGATGAATAATTTAAAATAAATCCTCTATTTCTGTTGCCTCCAGAAGATGTGTGTTTAAGGTTATTTTAATTTGAACTTTTTAATTTGAGCCTTATTTCTCTTCGCAAACACACGTGAAGCATTGCACATTCGGTATTGATGTGGTTGTTTGGCTGTTCTCTGAGGTACAGTGGCCCGAGGAATGAAGCAATCCACACCTCGATAATCTGTTTAATTATACGCAGTTTAAACTGATCAAAACAAGAGCAATTAAAGCACATTTAAGCAAGATGAGGTGAGCGTTAAACGGAGGGAGCGAATGGCGTTGTGTGGTGGACGGCGCGCTGTGGGGGTGGGTGAATGTACCACAGGCACTTGATTAAAGTCAGTTCCTGTACTGCGCGCGAGGCAGACGGACGGCTTGTGCTTATGAAACCTATCTCCTCAGAACTCCTCCTCATTTACACAGTCATTTGTCTGCTGTCTATGACAGCCACTGACATTTTATTTCTGACATCTCACGTGGTGTGAATTGGGCTTTTGCATGCGTGCGTGCGAGTGTGTGTGTGTCGTGTGTGTGTGTGTGTGTGTGTGTCGTGTGATGGTGTGCTTTTCTCTAGCTTATGCCATTATACATAACGTTCAACACTGTGTCACTTTTACAGTAATTTATAGGATTGCTTTTGAAACTTGAGATAAATGTTCACCAATTAACTTACAGCATAAACATGGAAGTTTTATTAGTCGTTTTGTGCATTATGCATTGTGTGCAATGGCATGCGAATAAAATAACACAATAATATAATTTTTTTTAAAAGAAATTGTATGTACTGTGGCATGTCTGGTGTCTATTTTCCATTTTATTTGAACAATTTCTAATTTTCCTTTGGAAACAAACCTTTAACATCTTATTATTTAAAAAATCTGAAGATGCAGACCCTGTGGATGATTGACGAGTAATCCTTTAAAAATTCTCTTTCACATTAGTTTTTTTTTTTTTTTGCCTTCATTCAATAACCCTCCATCCTCGATTAAACATGCGTTTGAACTCCCTGTCTCCGCCTCTCCCAGTTTCTGCTCCATCACATATGCATTCGCTCATCCAACTGCGCCAATTTCCAATCTTCCCTCCTAGCTACAACAAACATTACATTTACATATTGATTCCGCAGTTTTAGTCAATGTAAATATGCTGTCATTACAGTAAATGTGGGCTTCTGTTAACATAAGCTTGTTCAAAGCTCCTCAGATTAAGGCAGCGGTTGCATAATTAATGCGCGTACTACACGTTAATTCCCGCCTCTCCTCTTCCTCTCCGCCTTCGTTTGAACCGTGATTACCCATCGGCCTCGTCCCTAAGCTGTTGATTCATATTCACGCTCACAGGCAGAGCGTTTGTTCAAAACGCTACTTAACCTCAGCCGCTCGCCGCTAGCCGGGCGTCCCACCCTCGCCTGGCCGCTGCCGGACCCCCCCACCACACCACACACACACACACACACACACACACAACTCACGGGGGTGTGCTGGAGAGTTGCGAACCCTCTGCCACCCTGGGAAGCATTCAGGTCTCTTAGCTCGGATCAGTCGGACAGCGTGGAGCTCCAGATGGCCCCCGTCCGGGGTGGGGTGGGGGTGGTGGAGGGGGCGTTGGAGGTGTGTCAGGGGCATGTCGTGGCCCCTGCTTCTGCTCCTCCCCCTCCCCCGCTGGTCTTGGGCTGGAAGACAACAGGCCTCTGTGGTTTGTGGTGGCGAGGTTGGGGAGAACCACGGGGGGCCTGGGGCTTGTCTGAGCTTACAGGCCCCCGGGAGATGGAGCGAAGCTCTCCTCACGGCAGGGAGAACGGCGCGTGCGAGCCCCGACTCGTCCGCCGCTCGACTCTAACCCGCTCTCGCTCTCCTCTTATTGTTCCCTCTGTTGCGCAGCCTTCAGCAGGAGTCGTTAAACGAGAACTACCTGCTGGTCATCACTCACCGGGAGGCGCAGAGAGAGTACAGCCTCAACTTCCCCGGCAGCAGAACCGTCCAGGAGGTGAGGCGGCCGCACGTCTTCATGTCTGTCCGTCCTGCACGCACGACTGTGTGTGGGTTTCTTCATACAAACCTTTCTCCTCCACGCATTCACTCTACTGGCCTTTTTTTTTTGCACACAAATAGCAGCACGAACGTGTCTGTTGCGATAAATAATAAAAAAAAAAATTGTAAGAGCTAGCATTTCAATAATAAAAGGATCCTAATCTGAATCCGAGTGGAAACGCCTCATCTGCACTGTGTCGCCGCCCTGTCCCGTATTGGCTTAAGGAGAAGCTATGAACAATATGTCTGCCTGCCATGTGGTCAAGGCTGAACAAATTCTTTCCTGGTCATGGTTTCTCCCCAGTCTGGTTTTAGCTGTCCACACAGCCGTGGACGGTCAGGCCCACACGGCCCAAAGCCGTTTGCTCACAGGGGCAGATTGGCGGCGGCGTGGAGGAGACATTTGGGGGTCTGTGTTTGTGGAAGCGGAGTCTGCGGAGGGAGGTGCTTAATTTCTCGGCGCGAAATTAAACAGTGGATTTGGGAGCAGATGAAATATTCATCAATACGCCGGAGCACTCCGGCTCACTGTTTGCCTTTCACTCATCACTGTGGCCGCTATTGCCAGAGCTGCTACTTGGAGAAGGAGGAGGGTTAGCATCGTACCGCCCACCCCATCTAACCTACCCCTTCCCACCCCATCTAACCTACCCCTTCCCACCCCACCCCCCAAAAGCTAATCAACTCCCTACCCTCTCCCACTGGAGCCTGGCCTTTCATAGCTCTCTGTTAAACAGACTGCAGTGCCGGGGTTTAAAGTTGGTTGCGCACTCTGTGCTAAAGGCCCTGGTTCTAAGCGCACCCCCCCCCCCCCCCCCCCCCCCAGCAGGTACCACGCTCTGCATCAAGGGGACCACTCATGCCTCAGCGTGTAGGGGACGTGAACTGGGCTACACGGCATCGCCGCCCACAACCCCCCCCCCCCTCCCACCCACCACGGGTTTTCTGCCCTTGGAGAAGAATCGGGTTTGTTTCCATAAACAGATAGAGTTAATATTGTAGTGGGGATATTTTCTTTGCGTTGAGGTTGTCAAACGATTTGGCTTTCATGTCGGATTTGATTTGCTGTTTAATGGATGTGTCACGTTAGAATTACATTTTTTTAAGCAGGCTTCTGAGATGTATTTAATTCCAGTACACAAAAGGCTCCTCTAGTTCAGGTGGGGTTGTGATGCCCAAAAGTATTTTATGATTTTAGACTGAAGTGGATCGACACTTAAAAGCTACACAATCAATTCCATTTAAACCTGCATACCTTCAGAGGACATATCTCTAAGACTTCTTTAAAATATGCAGTATAACTCTTTTCCATTAGCTTGTGCTACTGATTTTGTAATTGTAGGCAGATTTTTATTTTCCTGTGTTCCCATAATATGAATGAAATACATTAATAATAATAACATCTGGTATTTTAACGGCTATAGGCAACATTTCCTAAACCTCACCTCCAAACCGTTTAGTATAATAATAATTTAAGGTCCAGTGTTCACCCGTATGGACTGGGTTACTAATATGAAATATAAAGGCGCTTCCACTGGTGGCATTTTTACTGTGCACACATTCATTCTGTATTTGCTGTGCTGGCCATTAGTCCGCGTGTAGGGTAGACCGGCGGGAGTGTGCGCTGTGCTAGCAGTAGCCTCCTCACCATCCCTCCCTGCTCCCAGCGTCTCCTGCTCCCAGCGTCTCCTGCTCCCAGCGTCTCCTGCTCCCAGCGTCGCCTCCTCGATGCCGCCGGTCACCATTACAGTAATCAGACTACTTGACAGGTTTGTAATGGTGCTAATTGGAGAGATTAAAGTGTGAGCGGCGAACGATTCCCCCCTTCCCCCAGCAGATGGTTTTGATGAGCACCCACTGTGATCCTTAAGTGTTTCTGCCTGGATTACAACGGCCGGGTAAGGCGGCGTGCCGGGAGGACTCGGGCCGAGTTTGGGGGGTGGTTGGGTGGTTGGGGGGGGGGGAAGAGGAGGACCAGGCCCCGCTGGCTTGGTAGGGGAGCCCAGGAGCAGGACAAAGCCGAATCAAACAGGCCGTCATGGCCTCCCGCTCCACAGACCTCAGGCATTCCGGGGTTTTTCACCCCAAACAGAGAGAGGTGGGGGGGGGGGGGGGGGGTTTCAGAGAACTTCCTTGGGGAGCTGGGGAGATACTGGCCAAGGAACAGCCATGAATTCAGTGCACACTGACATTACGCACTGCTCTGTGATGCTGATGAATTGTAAAACAGTTTCATAGTAATTGGTGTTTTGATCAGGTTATCATCTCACGGGAAAATTTGTTTTCTCTTCTTGTTCACGATTAAGGATCTGAGCTTTTTGCTTTATTATTTTAGCCAGAGTTGAACGAAATACATAAAGACTGTGAAAGAAAAGCTCAGCAGGGAGTGAGTGTTCCCCTTAAACGTTTTGGTGACGTTAAAAAGTTACTAAAGAGGGGCTGAATGTTGTGGGTTGTGCATGTGTATGTGTGTGTGTGGTTGTGCGTGTGAGCGTGTGTGTGGTTTTGTGTGTGTGTGTGGGTTTTTTTTTTTTTTTTTTTTTTTAATAAATACAGTCATGGCCTAAAAAACAGCCCAGAATGGGCTGTGTGAAAAAGCAACAAAACAGCAACACCCAGCGCTCGGAGTCTCGGCTCTGCCCTCTCGCCTATTCACCACGGCGCAGACACATACGGAGGCCTCGGCCAGCCATCTTTCCCCCCTCTGCCGCCCTTTTGTCTTTGCCGAAGGGCCGGCCGATGCTTTTTCTGCTTGTGCATATCAATGGAGGCGAGAGCGTTCGTACGAGGGAGCCTCCGAGTGTCCTGTTGTTTGCCTTTGCCAGGGGCTCCCAGAGAACTCGCCCTTATCCTGCCTGTGTGCTGGGCCCCGGGCCGCGCTCTCTCTGATTGGCATTCCCAAACCCTGAGTGCCGGCCCGGGCTAAGCCTCAGAGCAAATGTTTGCCAGGAAAGTGGCGGCTCGAATGGGGCCGGCCCGACGGGACCCGCCCGGTCCGTGACCAGACGAGCTGTCCCAGGGATTTTTCTCTCCGCCGCTGTTTTTCTCTGCGCAGCTGGAGGGACGAGCGGAGGGGAAGAAAAGAAAGATGGAGAGTAAAAGAGTGTGAATGAAAGGCATCTGGTGCTGAAGGGCTTGTGACTGTTTAACGGCAACCTTTTCTTCTCTTTGATTCCTCTCCAGCCAGGGATTACCAGTACTTGGCATTTAGAGAGATTGGATCATTAATGTGTGTTTGTCTGTGTGTGTGTGTGTGTGTGTGTGTGTGTGTGTGTCTGTGTCTGTGTGTTTGTCTGTGTGTGTGTATGTATGTATGTTTGTCTGTGTGTGTGTGTGTGTGCGCGCATGCGTGTGTGCTCGCGCATGCACGTGTATATACACACACACGGGCATCGCATACTTATATGCCTGTCTGTGAGTATTGTTTGTGTTAATTGCCTATGACAGTATAATGTTTACTAGCTCATAAAATGATCCCTTATCCAGGCCTATAATGTATTACTAGTGTGATATGCTGAATTTGCTGTGTTATTTATTACTTGCAAATGTAATGTTAGTATTAATATCAGTGTTTCAAACTTTTACACCTTACATTTATGTATATATGGATATATACAGAGATATTTACCAATTTCTTTTGGTACTTGAGTTTCTCAGTTATTTTCTTTATGAGGAAAAACCTGATATGTTTATATTAAATTGACCAAACAGTGCAGTTTTGGTTCTGTCAGTAAGGGGGCAGCAAAAGATAACAGGCTATTGTGTTTGAGTGGAGTGTTTGTGTTTGAGTGTTTGAGTGTGTTCATATCAGACTGTGTTAACCAGCAGTTCTGATAAATCTGAGAAGCTAATTTCTGCATAATTTCTGAGAAGCTAATGTCTGTATATTGTGTGTATATACCCTAAGACAGGACTTTGTTTTTATTCCCCTCTTGAAGTTTTTTTTCTTTATTGAGAATATATGAATGAGACTATATGAAAATGTGAGCTCTAATCCCTGGTGTTAGCTACGTACAGTGTGAAGTATTATTTGATGACGGCTGAAACGCCTTTATTCAGGAGATCACACAGTGTTTTGTGAGAGAACGCCGGCCTTTCCTTCATCGTCCCCCCACGCACTGCAGTTTTTCCTGTGCTGAAGAGTCTGTTGTGACATTTAAAATTAAATGTCATCAGAACTGGAGTTTAATAGGACGGTGTCTTTTGTTATGGTTTAATCAAACGTCATTGTGGCCTGCTGAAGAAAGCTTTGACACAATACAAATATCATCTGCTCAGAATATCTCGTAACTCTCTCTTTAATTCAAGAATCAGTGATAAATAAATAGTCCTCCTGTGGATTTGTTTGTTTATCCTTCCCTGTTTATATTTAATATAGAGATTTTTTTTTTTTCCCCACCCCTCATCTAGTTTGGTAATGAGTGTGTTCAGATTGAGTGTGTCTGTCTGGGCTGGGAGCTGGAGTTCCTGCCTCATGAATATCTAATGGTGCCTGCTGTTGCCGCTCTTGCAGGGCTGAACAAATGGCTGACACTCTGAGTAAATTCTGACTCATG
The DNA here is from genome assembly GCA_020368025.1 of Brachyhypopomus occidentalis. Lineage (NCBI taxonomy): Eukaryota > Metazoa > Chordata > Actinopteri > Gymnotiformes > Hypopomidae > Brachyhypopomus > Brachyhypopomus occidentalis. The sequence goes on along the minus strand of JAGXOD010001391.1, from coordinate 1,293,937 downwards.
CTGGCTTTGGAGCGCTTCCTTTCCCCTGCTCTCTGAGCGGTCAGGCAGCATCTCCTCCTCCGTCGCCTCCTCGTTAACCCATCGCGGTCTCCGTTAAGCTCGTTTCACGGGCGTCTCCGGAACCCGACGCTCCTCCGACGCTTCCTGGTCAGAAATCGAACACCTAATAAAGAGCTTTTAACCAGATAGAACCAGAGTCGCGATAGAAAGCCCTCGTCAGGAGGTAGGGAGAGTTTGGGCAATATTGACAGTGGGCTAGTTCTCATATGGAGAGGCCTGGGGAAGTGTGTGGTGAAATGCCAGAGCCCCACGGAGGAGCGGTGCTCTTGAACAGCTGCACACCACTGCCAGGACCTCTGAGTTGGCATTAGTTTCTTCTTTCTCCTGGGCTGTGATGCCCTCTGACCCCAAACGCTTCATTACAGGCGAGCGCGGGTGTTTGCGGCTGCCTGCCGGTCAGGCCTGGGCAGCCAAATCCCTGTAGCCCTCTGGTCAAACACAGATATTACACTCTGTAATAACACTGGCCAACCCGGCTGACCCCTTGCGCACTTCATAAAATGCAGTGCACAGCCGAGTGTGTGGGGATGGTGGATGTTTGAGTGTGTGTATCAGGGCAGTCCTTCGACTCGAGATGCCGCGCCGAATATGAGGGGTGTGTCGTCGTTCCCCCCTCCCTCCCCCCCCCCCGGCTCATGTACATACCTGACCAAAGCACTCGGGACGGCGCCTTTGGGCATACACGCTTTACATTATGGAGAATAAAAGGCACTTGCCCTCGTCTCTGGAGTCTCCCGGCGCGGCGGCAGCGCCGTGCCGGTAAGAGCCGTTCATGCATTACACTGTCGTGCCGCCGAAAAACACACGTTTGGGTTAATCTCGAGGCATGTAAATGTTGATCGAGGGATCCGGCGTTTTCCTCTCGGCACCGGCACCCCACTTCCTGGCTCCTGTCCTTCGCGTGGCCGCGGTTCCTGCCGGCGTGGGCGCTAGGCCTCACCCTGGCCCCCGGCCCCCGGGTCCCGCGTCCACTCCCTGGGCCTGCTGTGGGATTTGGCCGTGCGGCAGGGAGGACTTTCCCCGCACAAAGGCCGGTTTGCTCTGCTTCTGTGTCCAGCGCCGCAGGGTGCGTCGCTCTCCGAGGGGCCGAGGTGTTTGAATCCGCGGCCCGTCTGGCAGCCGCTTTGATCAGCCCCGCCGCCGCTCATCAGCCTGGCGTGGGCGTTTAAAGCAGCGGTGGCACCGGGGTGAACGGCTTAAGGGCCACGCAGTGTTATCAACTGCAGGTACACGGGCGGCTGAAAGGCCAAAGAGAAATACTGTTTATTTCAGAGTGATGCGTTGTTGCCTTTGGGCATTAAGGGAGGAATCCAAGGAATGTTCCCCTCTACTCTTCTATCCCAGCCTCTTTCAAGCCGCTCTCTCTCTCTCTGTCTCTTTCTCTTTCTCTCTCTCTCTCTCTGTATCCCTCTCTCTCGCTCTTTCTGTCTATCTCACTCTTTCCGTCTCTTTCTCTCACTCTCTGTCTTGCTTAGCGAAGCGAGATGTTTTATTTATAAAAAAAAACATTTTGCTGAGACATCTTAAAATAACAGCATAAAAACTAGGTCTCTTTTAACGTGCAGAATAAATACAGAGGTGTCCACACTTGATCTGGCTGTATTTACTGTTCTCTGTGGTTTTCATCTTTCTGAAGGTGTCATTTTCTTGCCTCAGGTTAAGAGGAACATCTCAGACTTGACCAACATCCCAGTGCGGCACCAGCAGTGGGAAGGCTGGCCTGCCTCAGCCTCGGATGACTCGGTAAGTCTTCCCCTTCTCACCCTGTTTTTAATGCATTATGGGAAATGCAAGATTGCAATTGCAAAAGATTGCAAGATTGCTTTAGAAATGTTTAAAAACACATGGATATATACAACTTCAACCCTTTGGTGTTTCTAGAGCGTTTGTTATTCTCTGAGCGTCTCCCTATCGGAGATGTTGAGACTAATTAAGATGTCACAGTGCTGCTCCCCTCTGTTGTCCTCGGGCTGTGGACATTTAGGCTCATGTAGTGGGGTGTCACTGACCTTTCTGCCCCCGGGGCAACACTCCCTGCCATTCACTTTTATGTAGTCACACTGATCAGAAGAGGCCTTAACACTAACCTCTGAAGAACCCCCCCAAACTCTTAATACCCTTCCATGGTAATCAACCATATAACACCATGGGAAATTTTCCCTGTTAGTTGTGCAAATTGTCATTATGCCTTTGACCTGTTAAATGTAGAGAATTCTTATTTTTTGTAAGGAAAGCTGGTTTTGTTTGAAACCACATGTTTTTACCAAGGCTTCTTTATGTGCTCGATCTCTTGACAGATTTTATATAAAAAAAGAAACACCCACAACTTGATGCACAAATGGTTTTCCAGATTATTTGTTTCAGTTGAGTTCTTGATGACCCGCACAACCGAACCCTATACAAAAGCGTGTGTCACAGAAACCGTACACTACACCTATAGTTTCCAATGTTCAGTGAGGCTGTACAAATGGCTTTTTGATCACCTCTTGTACACCTTCTACTGTTCATGTTTGAGACTTGAGTCCTTTGTTTTTTCTGTTTGATTTATCGTTAACCACCTGACAATGAACCTCTGCTTTGTCTCTGTTTGTGGGGGGGGGTTCTAATATGGCCTGGCCTGATTCATTTAACATGCGTATTGTTGAAGGGCGTGTGGAGAGGTTGTCTCTTAGCAAAAAGCACAACACAAATGAGGTCACTGAGTCTACACCCTCTCACCACAGACGCTGCCCACTCCAACCTGGCCGCTGTTGAGCTGAAGTGTGCGCTCTTGTGACCTGTAGCCACCAGCTTGCTCAGAGTGGAGTGGCTTGCCACTCGTCAACGCTCTTCAGGCCACATTCACGCTAATGCCTGCCCTGTTTGGCCAAAGTGCTCGGGAGTGGCAGGCTCACGCTTGGCCAAACGGCTCATTCACCTCGCCCAAGCTTGCTCGGAGGAGATATTTAAAAACATTGGCCCAGGCACTTAGTGAAATAGATGCCTGTGCATCCGAGCAAAAAGCCCCTGTATGGGATTCGGCCTGTTTCTATGCATAACTCATTAACTCCGTCTCATCTCCTAGGATTTGTACCAATGCACAGGATAGCCAGGGCTTAGAAATACATTTACTAGGAATCTGAAGGGCTGGAAGCTGGGCCTTGCTGTCATTAGCCCTTACGCTTACACGGGCACTCTCGTTCCACTCCGCACTCCCCTCTCACATGGGAGATAAATGGGAAAACCTATCAATAGTCAATTTAGATTTCAGTAGCTGAGAAATTTAGATTTCAGTAGCTGAGAATTTGTATGGATGTTTTGCTAGAAGCAGTAGTGTGGGTGAATCTCCTTCCTTCTTTCTTTCTTTTCTTCCGTTCTGTATTCTCTATATTTCTATAAATTTGTATTCTTTTTTTTGGTTGTAAAATGCAATTAGCACATTATATCGCAGTAGGCAAGACCTTCTGTGATGGGAGGGCGGGGCAATCTCTCTCCTCCAGGAATCTAGTGAGCCAGTATACAGATTTAAACCTCATTCCTAAACCTTTAGAATCTAGTGAGCCAGTATACAGATTTAAACCTCATTCCTAAACCTTTAGAATCTAGTGAGCCAGTATACAGATTTAAACCTCATTCCTAAACCTTTAGAATCTAGTGAGCCAGTATACAGATTTAAACCTCATCCCTAAACCTTTAGAATCTAGTGAGCCAGTATACAGATTTAAACCTCATTCCTAAAGCTTTAGAATCTAGTGAGCCAGTATACAGCTTTTAGAATCTATACAGTATTTTAAACCTCATTCCTAAACCTTTAGAATCTAGTGAGCCAGTATACAGATTTAAACCTCATCCCTAAACCTTTAGAATCTAGTGAGCCAGTATACAGATTTAAACCTCATTCCTAAAGCTTTAGAATCTAGTGAGCCAGTATACAGATTTAAACCTCATTCCTAAAGCTTTAGAATCTAGTGAGCCAGTATACAGATTTAAACCTCATTCCTAAAGCTTTAGAATCTAGTGAGCCAGTATACAGATTTAAACCTCATTCCTAAACCTTTAGAATCTAGTGAGCCAGTATACAGATTTAAACCTCATTCCTAAACCTTTAGAATCTAGTGAGCCAGTATACAGATTTAAACCTCATTCCTAAACCTTTCACTACCTTCTTGGAAGTTTGTTGCATTTAAATCCTGATCCTGGCAGTTGTGTGCGTAATATAGAGATGAGACAAAACCAGTCTTGCATTTGAATATCTCCTGATATCTATACTGATCTGATTTTTATTATCATAAACCAATAGAGGTTCAGGTTCATGTGGTTCAGTTGTTTGGGTGAAACTGTCTTTGTCTTTATCTTTAAAATTGTGTGATACATGCTATACGTTTTATAGATATGACAGACAAATACAAGTAAACTTGGTTCATTTTTTTCCATCCACTGCAGTGTAGTAGACTGAGTGAACAGGCGGAGAGATGATGTACTAGGATTCTCTCTCCACCTCGGCTTCAAATCAATAGAAATGTTACCTGATAAATATCACAATGCGTTTTTTCTTTATAGATGGAAAAATAAATCGATGTTGATTTTAGTTAGTTTAGTTATTCTATTATTCCAACTTTTCCAGTCCACCTTAAAGCTCAGTAGGCGTGTGCAAGCTCAGCTTTTCTGCTGGTTCGTGTGATGTGAAGATACTAAAGCTGTAGAGGACTTCATAACTGCATTACATTAGAGGCAAGGTGCACTTTACCTGTTCAGGTGCGCTTTACCTGTTCAGGTGCGCTTTACCTGTTCTGGAACTAGAAACAACATTGTTTGTTTTTTAAAAGAATGGATTAACATCATGCAAATGAGCAGTGCCAAGTTGTTATTGTCTTGTTTAAGTACACTCTCTAGAAGGCCGCTATACTGTTGAAACAGTTACCAAAATGCACATCCTCACACACGCAAGTGCATGTACATTTGCATTCGAGTCGCTGTTTTAAACATTTAGTCATTCACGTGAAGAATCCAGCAGTGTATAAACAGTCAGTCTCGGCTGTTATCATGTGACATGAAGGGTGTTGCATGGGACCTGAAATCTCATTAAAAACATCTCCCAGTATCCATGTCCAGCTGTTTTTATTGATATTGACAAGATTAGTATCTGATCAGATTAGCGTTGGGTCGCCGCCGTCTCTAACTGCCGTGATACAATCCCACCTACACTTCTCAAACAGAAGCGTTTGGTTAGACGGTTCACTCTGGATGCTGGGTTTCTCCTAGCTTCAGTCAGGTTCTTTCTGTAGCCCACAGAAGATTGGCTTCTCACTGCAAGTGTGCCCAATAGTATAGATGATAACGCTGTATGCTTATTCTGTGCTCCTGATGTTATTTGTGAATCATGTAAATCTGTAGATAATCTGTATCTGTAAATCTGTAGATTATTACAGTTCTTAAAATATGTGATGCTTCTTGCATGGCATTAATAACCATGATACCCAGTGCAATCACTGCATTCCAAAAAATGGTTTCAGAATTCCGTACATGCATTTGAAAGTTATCAGTAAATTTGAGATAATCTCTGTATAATCTCACAAAGCCTGTTAATTTCTTAATAATCTCAACCTGTAGTCCGTTTCAGTGGGACCTACTTGCCTTGGATTGTCTTTGCTCTGTGTGTTTGGGTGAATGTGTTAGCGCAGCAAGGGGAGAGGGAGCAGGAGTGGTGTGGCAGGCCACAGGAGGCCCATTACAGCTCACATTACAGACATCTTCTGCCTGCTAGCGCTGTTTTCATGCTTATTCTTAGCAAAGTGCACTTGCTGGATTGTTTGAGGATTTTGGGTGAGGTGCAGAGTGGGGTGGTTAACAGAGAAACAGCACAAACACTGTGTTTTGGCCTTTTACTGGGAAAAGAAAAAAATACTTTTTAACTATGGCTATCAGCATAGAATAATGTCATCAGGGATGCTCTCTCATTCTCTCTCTCTCTCTCTCGTTCTCTCGTCTCTGTCTCTTTCTCCTCTCATTCTCTCGTTCTCTCTGTCTCTCTTCCGTTCTCTCTCTTTCATTCTCTCTCTCTCGTTCTCTCTCTGTCTGTTCTCTCTCTCTCTCTCTCTCTCTCCCCCCCATCTCCTCGCTTCTGAGCGACAGCCTCACTAAACACCTGTGGAAATGATTGACAGCCGCTGAAACGTCCTTATTAGAGTCCTCTCCCCCGTAATTGCTGACATTTATCCAGTGTTTCATGGTGTTTGCTAATGTATTACTGCGCCTGCTCTCTGAGGAGCTGACTGCCCCTCGCCTCTTACTGGCTCTTCACCTCGCCCACTCCAGGAGAAGGCTTATTGGGCCTGCTGGTTGCCGTAGCGACAGGGCTCAGAGCTAAGCCACCCAGAGCCCTTGTGAGATTGCTGTCTGTAGGGAGATATGCGCGCACACCTCCTCGCACTACCAAACCAGCAGCCCTCCGCTTGTAGCGCTCTCTCTCTCTCTCTCTCTCTCTCTCTGTCATGTTCTGTCCAGTGTAGCGGTGCTCCACACTTCTCCCCTCTGCGTCGCCCTTTCAGACTTTGTGAGCTCAGAGTTGTGGTAAATTTCCACTGGATTGCAAAGGTTAGCCTTTCTGTGTATGACATGTATGAAACATGTCTGAATGTGTTTCCCTGCGCATCATTCTAATTCAGAGACAAAAGACACCATTCTTGTCCCAAGCCTTCCAAAATGTTGACCAACCACTGCTAAAAGACCGACATACTGACAACATCCTGCAAGGCGCCCCAACAACAGGTGTTTAGGGCGGGACTTGGTCCTTTCTTTCTTTTCTTCCGTCTCGTCTCCCTTGTCCTTTTTCTCCGTCTCCATCTCTGCCTGTCGGTCGGTCTCCTCTCTGCAGTCTGTTGTGGTGCTGGGTGAAAGAGGTGTGGCCACAGCACTCCAGCGCAGACGCCACAGCACTCCAGCGCAGACACCACAGCACTCCAGCGCAGACGGCGCAGCTGTCTGCAGCAGTGATCTCACCCTCGCAGCTCGAGAGAGACTCGGAGAGAAGAATAGACCGGCGCAAGGGGAGCGAAAAGCAAAAAAAAAAAGAATTAGGTAGTACGCAAAGGTTTGTTTGGAGAGAGAAAGAGGAATCTTCCTCCGCATGCTCCCCACTGCAAGGGCCTTTGAAGCCAGTGGTAATTAAGAGGCTCCTTAAGGAGGAGGGCTGGTTCATTGTGAGGCAGGGAGGCAGGGTGTTCGGGGAGAGGGCTTGGGGAAGGGGGCGGTGCTGGGTGTGCGGTTGGGAGTGACCTCTCCCCCGTAGCCTGCGGCTCTTCTGCGGCCAGGCAGGCAGTGCTTGTCTCACTCACACCATGGCATGGAGGAGGGTGGGTGGAGGGAGGGGGGGGGGGGGTTTAGGGGGGGTCGGCGGGTGTGGAGCAGGGGCCTCTACTTCATATGTTCTGCTTCCTATATAACCAGCTCCTTCTGCCCCCGTCACCAAATCCCTATTGTATGGCGGAGTGATAAAACTTGATTCAAACTCTTATGAGGGCAGCGAGGAGATCCCAGCGTTCTCACGTTTGATTGTCTGGGGAGGAGAGGGATGATCAGATGCTCGTTTGGCCCGCTGCAAAAAAAAAAAAAAAAGCCCTATCTCTCCAGACCACTCGCCATCACTCTGCATCCACGCCATTCCTTTACGTAGGCTTAAAATGGCCGCTATATAATATACCTGTCTAAGGTTTCCCCTCAGCTATAGTCATTCTTAATATATTTCTTTTATTATTTTTTTATTTGTTTTATTTATTTATTGTGTTTGTGTGTGTGTGGTAACGCGTCGTCAGGATAGTGTGAAATGCGATTACATTATCCAGTGGTACACTGCTCTGAGCACTCAAGATTCCTGTAGGAAAGGTCAGATGTTTTGGACAATAAGGCAATCCAGCTAAGTGTTTCTGCCCAGGTGTTCCAGTGTGTCTGAGCTGCCTGGACCGGGTCACTTCCCCGGGCCTCTCTGTACAGTAAACCTGTTTTATAACCTGAAAGACAGGAAACACAATCTGTCATTTGTGTTTGTGTTGCATTCTGGCACTAGAATTTGTCACTTACAGGAATTATAGAGAGGCAACACTGTTTATTTCCATCTGCCTCAGATTTGCTTTGATCTGAAATAAGTAAAAATCTCGTTAATCATCAGCACATTTACCTGTTTCGTTTTTCTTCCTCCGAGGTAAATCTAGACGAGAGCTATTTTAACTACAAACTCCTATTACATCACGTTCCGATTCGCCGGCGCCTTGCCGACTGTGGCGCCTGCCGGTAGCACACGCTGTGACCCCATGACCTCTGCTCACCTGCTCTTCTCATTTACACCGAAGGCCCCTGATCTGATCTGCCCCCTTCAGCATCCTCATCAGCTCGCTGAGCTGGCTGTTACCTAGCCACGCCTGCGAACTTTGACCTCTCATTACCTGGTGTCGAGGCCGCGTGGACGCAGGTCTGCGGTATTGACGGGTCTTATGACGGCGACCCTCAACGCGAGCCGCATTAGAGCGGAGCTTAGCGTTTAATTAAGTGGCTCCGCGGTGAGCAGACACGGAACGGGTACGTGTTGGGTAAGCTGACGCGGGGGCTGGGCCAGACGGGACGGCAGCGGCAGGTGAGTCTCGGCAAAGCCGCTAAACGCTAATGGCAGGTAAGTGTTGATAAAGGCGGCGCGAGCGTGGAAGGTCGCGGCGCTGTGCTGCTCGGCGGCGGGGGGCGCGCGGAGGGGCCGGCGGGCCTTAATGACTCCCTGTAGTGCGCAAGCCTGCTGACATTTCCACCGCAGACGGGGAGTTAACGAGACATCCAGACCTCCGCCCGACCCTCCCCCGCCTGGGCAGAGCCGAGGTGCTGCCGGCACGCCGGCGGAGGGAGACGCTGCTCTTTAAAACCATTTGAGCTCATCGCTTCAGCTCCCGATCCCCAGAATGATCTGTAGTCTGGCTCTGGTTCATTTTGAGTTTGAATCCAGGTCTGGGACCTTTGGGGGGGTGGGGGGGAGAGGACATAAGCCTCAAAATAGGACACAAGCTGTTTTATTTTAACCTGGGGTTAGTGGTGTAGTGGCAGGAAGCAAAGAACACGTCTTCCAGCAGGAAGTTCCCCTACGCGCGGTCTTCCTGCCCCGGCCGCGGTAGTGTCCGCCGCGCTTGTCACTCTGACGCCTGTGCTGTGGTGTTGGTGTGCAGATGACGCTGGTGTCCTGTGGGATCAGCTACCCATGCCATCGCCTGAGCGTGTGCAGAAGATCCTCCCCAGCCACAGCCGCGGAGCCCACCGAGGAGGTAGAGGACACGTCACACACTCATTAACATACTCGGCAAAAACCCCTGGGGCGTTTTAAAGCCATGTTTGTTGTTCTGTTCTTTTTTTTTTGGTAGAAATATTTTGTGGAAAGATATTTATTGAGCAGCTGAGTGCCTGAACATCTTTTTTTGTGTCTGTTAATTTGCTCTGTTTGGTCTAGATTCAGTAGTTCAGACTAGATTATATCTTCAGATTCAGACTAGATTGTGTCTTCACAGGACTTACCATTAATTTTCACTTGCAGGTTTACATGCTTTGCACCAACATAAATGGTTGTTATGAGTGTTATGTGTTATGTGCTACTATCTAATCATCTTTTCTTCTAGCAGTTTTGACATTATTATTGGAGGGTAGTTTCTAACTCCAAATAGAAAGTTTGGACCATTAAGGAAACACGGCCATAAGATCCTGAGTGTTCACATTACTCGCTTTTAAAATATTTCAAGCATTATTATTCGCCTGGCTTCACTTTTGGATTAATTCATCATTCCTAAATAGCCAGTAAAAATATATATATATATATATTTGAGGTGTCAAACAAAGCAGCTGTTCACTTCTGGCACATTGATGCTAATGTCGTTCCGGGTCTCTTGGTGCGCATTACAGCATGAAAAGGTTAGAAGAGATTCTATATTTATCGGTGACAAGCAGACTCACCCCACCCCTCAGAGTCTTATGGACCTGGATGCAACGTGCTCAGTTGTACTGTAGGCTGGACCAGCGCTGATAGTTGGAATCTGAGTGTGTTCACTGCAAGTATGGGCGATGTAGCACACCCCACATAGTCACAGTCGGGCTGCTTTGAGTTCACACTGTAATTCCCAAGCCCGTCCATTCCTCAAGGCTGTGAAGTGTTTTTGTCCCCTCTGTGAATCTGATGGAGAGATGGCAATGGATTACAGTTCTAACATCTTTTTCCTCCCTCACCAGTTCCTAAGCAGCCTTTGGATTCCAGTCATCAAACAGATTAAGGCACCGTAATTAAAACCGTAAAATTTGTGAGCTCTAGAGATGTACGAGGGGGGGGGGACATGTATGAAGTGCTATACAAAATGAATTCAACACCCTCTCGCTGTGTTTATAGCCGTGCACAGATGTCCACATGGTCAGCGACAGCGAAGGGGACGACTTTGAGGACGCGTCCGAGTTTGGGGTGGACGAGTGCGAGATCTTTGGCATGGGAAGCTCGAGCTGTCGGAAGTCGCCAATGAGTAAGTTGTGAAATAAACAAATAAATAAACAAACAAATAAATAAAGTGCCCTTGTCCTGCCGAGTTCCTGTTCTTGGCATTGAGAACCTGTCCTTCTGTCTCCTTCTGTCCCCCGTCCCCCGTCCCCTCAGTGCCAGAGGACAGTGAGAATGAGGGTCACGCTTTACTGCACTTTACTGCCGAGTTCTCGTCAAGGTGAGCCACCAGGAGGCCTTGGTCTTGGTCTTGGTCTTGGTCTTCTTCTCCTCACTGGTCAGTGGGCGTCGGATGCAGGACGCCTGTCAGTGTTGTTCTTGCCTCGACCTTTTGTACAGGTCACACTCTTGGTAATGTTGCAGGCAAATGAACATAGAATGTTTTGGAAATGTTAAAATTATCAGAAAATGATAAAGCGATTACAACCAAAAAGGCTAAAAGGACGTGGCAGAAAGCCAAAATAGTCATAAACGTGTCACTTTTTTTGGTCTTTTTTTATTTTGGAAAGTGTTTGTTTAAACACATTTGTACGTGGTCTATTGGAGGATAAGCTGACTCACTGCGCACGTGTGTGTGTGTGTGTGTGTTAGATATGGAGAATGCCATCCGGTTTTCTACATTGGCACCCTGGAAGCTGCATCTCAAGAGGCCTTTTATGGCAAAGCCAGAGATGTGAGTACACTCTTCACAGCCGTATTCGAACTTCAGCATGAAGTAACGCATTCCCTCTCTGTTCAAGCCTGTAAACTAGTAAACATTTAACGGTAGAGCAATTCGATATTTATTTAACGTCATTCTGTAACCTGTTTATATAAACTCGTGCGCTAGCTTGCAGTCGAGCTAAAGCATTGCTTAATACTGCCAGATAGTGATACTATACGGTTTTGACGTCGGTGCCGCAGGATTCTCGTTATACTGTTCTGCTGCTAGGTTTTTCGTCCAAAAGCTGAAGAAACCCTGTCAATGCCTGACAAACAAAAATGCAGACAGGCTCAAGTCCCGCGTCTCGCAAACTTTGTTTTCAAAAAAAAAAAAAATGCTATCGAGAGCTGTACATAATCTCACACTCTTCTGGAGTCCTCTCGCCACTAATGCTTGTGGAGATTTCCAACCTTCCAAGGTGCATAAACATTTCTGACAGACTGATTGACGGCGCCTCCCTCCCCGCCGCCATAATTCCCCATTAAAACTTGCCCGTTTCCCTTTTGAACAGCTGAAGCTTTATTTATAGCGGCTCAGCGCCGCCACTCCCGCCGCGGCCTCTGACGGAGGCTTGTATCAACTGACAGCTTGTGTGGATTACAGTTTTATTAGACAGGGAGGAAGCAGCAAGATGTTAGGGGGGTTTCGGAGCACGAGGGGGAGGCGCGGCTGGCTCCTCGCCCGCTCCCCAGCTGATCTCCCCCTCGCCCGCGCGCACGCAATATGGCCGCTGCTCTCCTCGAGGAAACACAGTGTCGATGAAAATGAACCCAACGGGCGAAAGCAGAGCCTTGCGATTCTTTTCCGTCCATGTCACCGTCTCTCTCGCTCTTCCCATCCATCTCTCTCTCTGAGTCCCAGCTCTGCGCTGCAGATATGAAAGAGGTCCGGTGATCGTCCACGTCCTGCCTGTCCGAGTCTCTCTGCTCCCCTGACACTCGTCCCCAAGTTTCCTCTTCCTCTCATTCTTCCTCTGCCGTTCTCTCAGAAACCAGTAATATCTCCCCCCCCCCCCAGCAAGTAAAGAGCCCGTTCAAAGTCTTAGCGCATGTCATCTCCTCCGATTGCTCATTAAGTGGATATGTACGTGTGTGTGTGTGTGTGTGTGTGTGCACGTGTGTGTGTGTCCTCCTCCTGCTCTCAATGGCTCGGCTGGATAATCACTAAGTAAAACACTACATTTGATGAAGTGTTGCTGGAGAGGCAGAGATGCACCCAATCCGCCCTTAATGAAAACGCGGAGGACCCTTGAGTTCAGCCCCGGGGATCAGCGCTAAGGCTCTCCTGTCAGGCCACCCATGGGCAGCCAGGCCCCTGCCCAAATCCCCTTAACATCCAGCTAATCACAGTAACCCCACTCTCGCTCTCACACAAAGCCGAGCATCAAAATTCATTGCTCCTCCAGCGCCTGCGTCACGGCCAGGGCTGGAAAACCGAACTGTGACGGCACGGAAACGGGAAGAACGAAATTCCTCCGTTGCCTAATGGTGCGTTGCTTTTCATCTGATTTTTAGGGTGTTTGATTCTCTCATCATTGGTGAGAAGTCTGAATTACCTAAAGATGTATTCATCATCATCAGCGTCCATACAGACAGCCCCCTTTCGTACTCTTCCCGTGTCGGTTGTGTGATGAGACCGTGTGTTCGTTCCGTTTCTGCGTGTACCTGCACGAACCACCTCAGCGTAGTGAAGAGGACGTTTGCCGAATGGTTCCGTTGTGGTGCCATCTGCGAAAGCGATCGATGGGTGCGTGTGTACGCCGCGGCCCGAGGTCGTGTGGGAGCAGTAATATGAACTCCTCATTTTCCACTGTTTGCTTTTCTACAGGCTGCAGAATCTTTCACAACCCCCCCTCCCCTCCCACTCTCCCCCCAGTGGGTCTCTCTCTCTCATTCTCTCACTCTGCTCACCGTCGACTGTAATTAAAAAACGTCCTGCGATTTAAACATGTACTCGGTACACTGCATTAAAACGGATACCTGTCAAACGAAACATATGGGGGTGGATAGGGTTGGTGCGTGACTCATAGTGAGATGATGAGGCTACGTTGGGTTGTTCTGATTATTACACTGGAGTTTCCGCACCAGCACCTTGTGTAACAGTTGGACTCTTTGGCTCCGTCACCATGCCTGGCCTGCGCCCCGCGACGGGAGAGATCGCACCGTTGGTGGGGAAACGGCTCGGGACGCGGGGAGGGTGCCGTTTAATCCTCACGCTTGCCCCAGCGGCGGCCGTTAAAGGGGCAGGGGAGGAGGATCGCGCCGTTGGCCCGGCGTCTGTGTGAACGGCGGCCATGTCCCGCTCACAGGACAGATCGTCTTTCGTCCCCCTTCCCTTCCCATCGTCACCTCCTCCTCCACCTCCTCGGTGCCGCTGGTCCCGCCCAGCGCCGAACAGGTGGGGAGAAGCGAGGATCTGGGCGAGCTTTCGGGTCAGTTTCTAGCCCTGAACAGACCCAGTAATTTGGACTGAGCCCTGATTTCTGCAGGCGAAGAAAAGCCCCACAAAAGATGAGCCCGCACAACAATGTGATGAAAGTGGCGAGGAGGGGCCGCTCGTAATAGAGGGGCGGGAAACGTAGGTGCAGCCTAAAGACTGTTATTAGGGAGAAAACCTTCCCTCACTCCGCTCAGGAAACCTTAGAAGGCTCAATAGGTCAAAACGTCTTCACAGCTCGAGGTGAACACATTCTCTCACACTCACTAGCCGGTGCTTTGTGGGTTACGGAGGAAAATTTTGTAGAGGGTCAGTCACCGAGTGTGAGAGAGAGCGCCTGTGTGTGTGTGTGTGTGTGCGTGCGTGCGCGTGTGTGTGTAAAAACCTTCCCTCCATCCAACGCCCCGTTTGCTTGTCTGCCCAGCATGAGTGTTTAATCTTTTCAGGGTGTTGAATTGAAGGAGTGAAAGAGGCCCGGGTCTCTCCCGCTAGGAGCCATGCTGCTTATTCTGAAGCTCTAATCGCTGTGCAAACACAGCAGCGCTCCACGGCCCTCTCTCCGCACTCCCCGCCGTCTCGCCCGGCGCTCTCGTCACCGCCCAACTCCCCCCTACCCCCCCCACACCAGGCCCACTCTCCGCCGCCGTCCCGTTCTCCCCGATGCCTCCGCGCGCAGGCGGAGAGGAAACGGCAGGGGGTCGTCAGGGGCGTGCCGGCTAGAGCCTCGGCGCAATTTGGCCGCGCTTATTCCCGCGCCGTCGTCCCGGGGAACCCTTTCGTGTTTGTGGCGGTGTTTGTTTTTTAATTAGCCGTCCTGTCTCGACGAGCGAGACGCCGACGGCCGTCAATATTGCGCGCGCCGCTCTGTGCTAACCCGCGCCACCCGGGCAGGCCACTGGCATTTGATGCAAAGCAAACAAGGCGATTTGTTCGACGTTCTTGTTTTGTCGCCAGCGCGCTCGGAGAAAAGTTTTATTTGCTCCGCGCCGATTCGATTTGGATCGGGCGTTGTAGCTGGACGCCCGGCTTGGCCTCCGCGGCTCCGGGGGTCCTTCCGCATCGGCGCGCACTCGGCTGCTGCGTGTGGAGAGCGCTGCTGTTTAAACCCTGCCACAACAACTCCAGAGGCCCGTTGAGATGAGACGCACCGTTTCCCGGGAGCGATATGTACGAGCTGGGTGAAATGACGCTCATTTGTCAGCATGGGGAATGATTGTTGTATGTTTTCGTTGTGTTTTTCCAGAGAAAGCTGCTGGCCATCTACCTCCACAATGACGACAGCGTTCTCAGCAATGTCTTCTGCTCCCAGATGATGTGTGCAGACTCCATAGTCTCATATCTCAGCCAGAACTTCATAACATGGGCCTGGGACGTCACTAAAGAAGCAAATAAAGCCAGGTAACGTGCACACACACACACATACACACACACACACACTCTCTCATGCAGAGATACTGACCCACTCAAAATCAAAAAAAGGGGAGAACGGAAGCATTTTCACACCCAAAATGGATGATCTCTTAATGAGAGCTTCTGCCCCTCCCCCCTCCTCTCTCCTCTCTCATTCCTCATTGGGTTCTTTCACAAAAGCAGTTGTGTTTGCTTTCTGAGGCCCCAACAGGGCAATCTGCACTAATCTGCCCCAATAAAGGGTCAGTTAGACTCCTAGTTCTCATTCAGTCCGCTGCTGAGAATGTCTTCATTTTGGCAAGGGTGGGGGAGGGTATTTGTGGGGGAGTTTTTTGTTCCTTGTGAGATTTTTAAATTAAATTTTTTTATATATATATATATATAAATTTAGTTTTGGCACCAGTTTCCCTCCTTTTCCCCTTAAAACTATGAAACGCTTCCTTGGATACATGTGTAAGGTGCTGCTCCCCCTGATGACTCTAGTGACGCCCCCTTACTTGATTAAAATCAGCCTAGCAGCTTAATTCTGAGGATCCCCTTAAATTCTCAGCAGCAAGCTGACGATGACACAACTTTGTATTGAGAGCTGGATGTAAATTTCATTTTTCCTGTGTTCCCACCACCACCACCCAAAGAATCGTTGTGACGCTCCGGCCCGCGAGGGAAGGTGAGGGCCAGAGTGTTGGGAGGGGGGGAGGGAGGGGCCTGGTCAGAGTGTGGGGGGGGGGGGAGGGAGGGGCCTGGTCAGGCGGCAGATGGAGTCTTGATTGGACCCAGCAGGCTTTGCTGCGGGGCAGGCCTGGGCTTTTCCTTCCACTAGGCTTCACCCCAAAAGGCCTCCTCCCGGAGCGGGCCGTCTCCGAAAGGCGGCGGGTGACCCTGCTCCTGCAGGAGCTCCCTGAGCCGGGCCCCTGCCTCCGCTCCTCCGGCCCTCCCCTAGTGCTTTTTGCCCCAGCTGGGCCTTTCTACCACCAGATTAAAGGCGGACAACATCTGGGGCTATTCAGGAGCGGCGAGCGGTGCCGCACACTCACACACGTCCGTGCGTTTTTGTGGGCACACAGACAAAGTCATATCCTGATGCGCATGCACACACACACACACACGCGCACATGCACACACACACATGCTTTCTTGCACGTTCTCACGCTCTTGAGTGGAGTCCAACTGACTGGTGATTGGCAGCGTTCACAGTGGTTGTGTGTGTGTGTGTGTGTGTGTGTGTGTGTGTGTGTGTGTGTGTGTGTGTGTGTGTGTGTGTGTGTGTGTGTGTGTGTGTGTGTGTGTGTGAGCGTGAGCACGAGCAGTAGACCTAGTCTTGGTGCTTAGCGGACTTCAGCGGTTTTACTACATTATCAGATTATAGATAAGGAGAGCACTGTGGAGTACTGCCAGTGTAGTGTCTTCACCCATGATGCACATAGCCCTCAGAATCATGACATCTCAACATGTCCTATTATTTGCATAGTACTTATTGCTATATATATATATATATATATAAAGTATTTTTGTGAAGGTCCTGCTTCCTAGCGAATAGTGAATGTGCAGAGCCCAGAGGCCCAGAGGCCCATTCTGCACATGCTGGAGTAGAGTGTGTACCGAGTCAGAAAGACAAAGGCATTGGACAGCTCTTCTGGAGGGGCGGAGCCTCGTGGCCCTGCCTGGTCTGGGACATGTTCTGTAGCGCCCAGAGGTGTGGGCTGACGGTGTGAGAACAAAACACCACACACATGAGTGGATGGAGTGATGGAGAGAGAGAGAGAGAGAAAGTGAGGTATGTGAAAGATGTCACTTCCATTACTTAGTCAACCATGATGAGATGTTTAAAAGGCCAGGTGTCGGCAGCACAGGAGAAAAGCACCCCCCTTAGGAGGTCTGAAACTCTTAACATTCTCCCAGATTTCTTCCGCGTCACCTGTGTGACGAGGCCCTGCCAAGCACTGCAGTGAGTGTGTGTGTGCAAAGCCTTGTTTTGAATGACAGCTAATAATCACCATTCAAGTATGTGAAACATTTTAATGCTACTTGAGTATGTGAGAAACGATGCTGAGAAAACGTGTCCTTATTTTTTGACTGTGTCTTCTGTTGTTACGGGTGCGCAGTAAGGATACACTATAGCCACGGTCTTCTGAGGAACCAGTACTTTAAACGCTCTTGCAAAATAAGCCTTCTGGTTTGTAAAACCTGTTTCAGTGTGTTGGAATCTTTAACCGAGTTTCTGTACTATTTCAGTCGAGCAAATAATTTCATTCCAGATTTCAATTCATTCTCATCACAAAGTCCTCCTTGCCTTTTCTCTCCCTCCATCTATCAGTCTCTCTCTCTCTCTCTCTCCTTCTCTCTGTCTTTCCATTTCTTCCTCTCCCTCCTTCCCCAAGCCCTCGCAGTTCTATCACCTTTTTTTTTTTTTTTTTTTTTTTACCAGTCTGTTATTAAGACTGCACTTATTAAAGGAAGAGGGGAGAATCTAATCTATATTTGCATTCAGTCTATAGAAATTCATTAATATTATGACATTTACTGTGAGCTCTGCAAGCCAGCGTGCTACCCTTTTCCTTCAGTGAAATGTTAATTTAAAGTTCTGTCTTTGTAATGGAATAAGAAATCCTCCCTGGCCTATCAAATTCTGTGAGGCTGGAGCAGAATACTAATTCGCTTCCATGGTGTTTTTAGAGAGAGAGAGAGGGTGTCGATCAGAATCGGAGCCAGAATCGTGGCTTTCTTTTTAAATATACATCGAGTCCCCTTCCCTTACCGAGATCTGTTACCTAATGATCACCTCGTCTTCTTTTCTCTTGCACTATTTCTATACATCTGCTTATTAAGTGGTCTGTCTTGCTGTGTCTGTCCATCAGAGAATGGCTGTGTAGGGTTTGTTCTCAGAGTGCGTGTGTGTCCAGTGCTGTTGAAGTGCGTGGACTTCATGTTTCCCGCCTCTCGCCACCAGGCTCCTCACCATGTGCACGAGGCATTTCGGCAGCGTCGTTGCCCAGACCATCCGGACGTACAAAACGGACCAGTTCCCGCTGCTACTCGTCGTCATGGGCAAGCGGACGTCCAACGAGGTTTTAAACGTCATTCAAGGTAACCGGTGACGGAACAAGTAGAGCTTCCTGCCACTGGCGTGTAGACCTGCTGTGTAGACCTGTGTGTAGACCGTCGCTACAGGAGATTACAGCCTGACGATCACAATCCACTGTTGCTGAACGCTCTCCTCTTTCCCCGTGTTATATAAATATTCACTTGTGTGTGTGTGTGTGTGTGTGTGTGCGTGTGTGTGTGTGTTTACAAGGCAACACAACAGTGGACGAGCTGATGATGAGGCTGATGGGAGCGATGGAGATCTTCACAGGTCAGCAGCAAGAGGACATCAGAGACGAGGTGAGAGAGAGAGCGAGCAGGCCAGGTGGCTGCTCACTGGCGCCCCCTACCTGCACACCCGGGTAAAGGGGCCTGCTAGACCGCACTACCTAACCGGCAAGTCAGTTCACCCGAGGGCCCAAATGCAGACTGTTCTTCATGTACCAGGATGGGAGGTTTGTAGAAAGGGTGGAGTTTCAGGTACTGGCCGGCACAAAAGAACGAATCCGTGTTGCACGAGGAACTGACACAGTCGAAACAGAAGAGAAGAACGAATCCTATGAAAATGTGTGTGCGTACGGACACTTGTGTTGAAGGGTGGTGAGTGCAAGCAGGGCTTACCAGGTTACCACCATTGTACCTGTTATATATGCTGCAAAGAGAATCTCACCGTGTAAGGTCACCACCACAAGGCCATACTGTTGTAAGGGCTGAAACACAAGGCAACACGTATCCAACTAGCAGACCGGAGCCTGCTGTTGCCTTCAGAGCAGACACACACACACACACACACACACACACACACAGGTGTTTTCGTTCAGAGGTCACTCCACATGTCAGGCTGTGGGTCTGTTCACATAGCAAGTGTGAGCTTGTCGTGCCCTCTGGCTGCAGGGCTGATGTGATTCCTGACAGCATCTGTCTGGCTTAGGTGGCCCTTCCCAGCCGCACAGCTGAGGACCTGACCTGCTTCTGACAGCACACGGGGCTTCTGCTCTGGTACACAGGGAAGATGTACTTTGCTTGCTTAATTTGACAGTTTTTTTTTATTTTATTTTATTTTTTTTTGTCTGAATGTTTATAACACAGTGGCCAAAATGCAGTACAGTTAAAAAAAAAAACAGCAACCCTCAACTGAAATGGCATCTGTTTGTTTTATAGTTCGTTTAGCATTTCTGTGTGCTGGTTTTGACAGCTGTGGCTCCAGGGTAACGTGTCTGCTGTAAACACTTGTGGGTGCAAAAGCCCAATTCCACCATCTTGGATTGGCAAAGCGCAATATAGGAATATAGGAAATCCACTGCATAACACACACAAAGTGGCCTGTGAGGATGTTTATGTTCATAATGAACACTGTTTACACCCAATTACAGCCATTTAAGATACACCTCCCCGTAGGCCTGCTTCAGGTCTGCAGGTCAGGTCTGCAGGTCAGGTCTGCAGGTCAGGTCTGCAGGTCAGGTCTGCGCAGCCTCATTCCTGGACGGCCCAGCTCAGTCTGCTCAGCCTCCGAGCGCTGATGTCGGATGTGATTAATGGCTCCTGTTGGCTGGGGATGTGAATGTGAAGCGGTGGGTAATGCATTAGCGGGGGTAATGGAGCGGGGGTAATAGAGCCGGGGTAATAGAGGCACAAATTCTCCAGCGCGTCCCCGAGCTGTCCCTGCTCGATGGCGACGACCGTGAGGCGAATTCTGAGATGTCCTGGAGCTGAATCAGACATTCCCATCCTGATGGAAGCAGAGAGTCTCTCAGGCTGGAATAATGGGATTAATGGGAATAATGGGATTACCACAAGTGTACAGTGGTTAAATGTGGGGGAATGCACAAATATTTGCCCTAATGGTACATTTTATTAGTATTGAAAGACAGCTGGTGGGGAACGTGGGGGGGGGGGGGGGTGGGTGGGGGGTCCACACATTTGTCCGCATGTACACACACCCTGTCTGCGGCTGTCACGCTCAGACCAGCTGACATAAACAGACAGCATCTATTCATCAGCCTAAATCACAGTGGCGGTTTCCTGTGTGTGTGTGCGCAGGCGTGCATGTGTCTGCGTGCGTGTGTGTGTGTGTGTGTGTGTGTGTGTGTGTGTGTGTGTGTGTGTGTGTGTGTGTGTGTGTGTGTGTGCATGTGTGTGTGTGTGTCTGTGTGTGTGTGTGTGTGTGTGTGTGTGTGTGTGTGTGTGCAGGCGTGCATGTGTCTGCGTGTGTGTGTGTGTGTGTGTGTGTGTGTGTGTGTGTGTGTGCAGGCGTGCATGTGTCTGCGTGTGTGTGTGTGTGTGTGTGCCAGAGGGCTGATTTACCGTCACAGACTTGAGATTTGGTTCAAGGAATATAATTGAATTGACTGATTCTTTGCTTATTCACATACGGCTTGTTCCTGAAGCTGAATGACGAGAGGCCTCGGGAATCACTGGTGCTCAGTGTGAGTGGGAGGGCCGGTATGTTTGGGGCAAACCCCTCGCTGTGTCTTCCTGGTTGTGGTGTTTTCCCACACAGGATGGTACTTGAAGGCAGTCAGCTGCCATTTGATTTAGTCTCAATGGCTCAGTAAAGTCCTGGCCTCCCTGCTGTTCCTCTGCCATCGTAGATCTCCCAGCATGCTCTGCAGCGAAGGGGGCCCAGCCCCTCGGCTTCTGCTTCCCCACGGCCCAGCGGGTCGTCCACAGCTGGGCTGCCCCTCCCACTAGGCAGAAACCAATGGAGTAAAAGGGCCCTCGGGTGTGTGCAGTTGAACCCAAACGATACTCTTTCAGTTTCCTCCTTCATCGCTCGGTGATGTTCTGTGATGTCAGTGCAGCAGATTGATGTTAGAATTCCTGACCCGATCATGTGACCCGCTGCTTGTTCTCAGGACGAGCGTGAGGCCAGGGAGATGGTGAAGAGAGAACAGGATGAAGCTTACCGCTTGTCTTTAGAGGCGGATCGCAAAAAGGTTGGCAAGACCACGATTCTCATTTCGCTTAGTAATTTTACATTAAATAAAGGTTCCTTGATTCATGTGTTCATATGCAAACACGTACGTGAGTGCACAAACAAGTTAGGTAATCACAGGAAAATGCGCACACACAGAGTTTAGATGGGAGGAAACAACCCCACCCCAGGATGCAAATAAGAGATGTTGGGAGCCAATAGGACATCTGCATGGACACGCAGTAAAAGAGACTGGCTTTCAGCAGGATGTTGAAAGTGGAGGTGTAAATTGAAGTTATATTTGTATATTATGCTGTGTTATTATATATTGTGTGGTTTTTGTATATTATGCAGTGTTGTGAACTCTACCTCACATTTATCAGAGAGAAGCTCAGGAACGGGAAGAGGCGGAGCAAGTACGTCAGGAACAAATCAGGAAAGAGCAGGAAGAGGAACGAGAGGTGAGGATCCGCCCTAATCACACAGAGTCTAGTCTCATAACTAAAGGTTCTGTTGCTATAAAGTAACACAGTCTGTGTAGCACCCATCATTATGGCCTACAGTACACACACACACACACACACACACACACACGCACGCTCATGAGCACATCTAATGAAGGACGTCTGTCTACAATGTCCTGTTTCTCTTGAAACCTTGTGTTCTTCACGACAATTTAGATGATGTATATCTTTCACTAAATGTCTTGGTCTGCAACTTCTTTGGATGGGTTTATATAAAAATTGTATGTATATATTGTGTGTGTGTGCGCGCGCGCTTGTGGAAGTGCGCGTGTGTGTGCGTGCTCGTGTGCGTATGTGTGCGCGCGTGTGTGTGTGTGTGTGCGCGCGTGTGTGTGTGTGTGTGTGCACTAACTGCCATACGTTTTACAGTTAATTGTGAGGCGTCCTCTGCCTCTCCGGGCACCACTGTTGTACTCTAAAGTCACCTGACTGCGTGAGGGTCCTGTGTCCTGTGTACACTGAGCTGATCTTTGTTCATCTCTGGCATGAGTGACCTGGTCTTAACCAACGGGCAGGTGTTGGCTGGATGCTTTTAGCATACAGTTATATTGTAGATGGGCGTGTAAATAGTGTTTATGCAAACACTTAAGAATACGGAGACGTATGCATGTATATATACCTGCACAAAATACCCAGACATCACCTGCCCTTCCTTTCTTCCCTGGTTTCTGTTTTGTTTTTTTGTTTTTTTAACGGATAAAAGTTCATTCATGAAAGAGGCCACTGGAAACACTATTGTGAAGAAAAGAATACAATTAGCCATCAGCCTGTACGTCTGCCATAAAGGGTCTGGTGCAGTGTATTGGGAAGAGCTGTAGAGCAGGACCCAGTGTCCAAACACACACACACCACCAGTCATCCTCACAAATGGCCGGTTATAGTAAAGACATATTTGCCGACCGTTTGTAGAAAGCCTCGGTGTTTGTCATGCGTCCTGTGGTATTTTGACAGCGTGTTTTCTATGCGGTTGAGCTGTGCATTCACGTGTGACAGGGTGCACATCAAGCAGAAGGAAGTTTGACTGAAATGGCAAAACAGTTGCGTTAGGAAGGTGACGTTGCCAGGATGTCTCCTCTCCAGTCCCTGAAGTTCTTACGTTGTTTACTGTGGATACATCGCTGACGTTGTATTGATGTGCGTGCTTAATGCTTGTGATTCTTGACATATTCATGGCGTCACGCTAGACATCACGCCACTAAATTGTCCATATTAAAGCCAGGACTGTGAATGGATTACGAGTGTTGACAGTTAACCGCCGAGTCTCGGGCTGCACGTGTTGTGCGAAACCGGCCCCTGTAGACCCTCACGAGCGGCCCTTCTGCTCTGCTCCGCTCTAGGCCGCGCGAGGGGCCCTTCTGCTCCGCTCTAGACCGCGCGAGGGGCCCTTCTGCTGACGCCGGCGCATGCAAATGTTCTCGTCCCTTTGGTGAATTGAACTGCGCGACACACGCGCTCACGTTTTAAATCCCTGACTTACAGAAGCGTGCGCAGGCACAAAGCAGGCCTGGGGTTTCACAGGCGTCGTGGCTCCGCTCTGCCTTCCCAGCTCTGCGCGTTTACCTGGCCAGATAAAGCCCCTCCTCCCCCAACAATGAACCCGCTGTAGTGATCACCCATCACATTAGTTAAAAAAAAAAAAAAAAGCCTATAATTATTTCCGTCCGGCTTCCTTTCTGTCCCCCTGTGTGTACAGTCCATTGCCATGGTGTTCCCCTGCCCTTGGAAGCTTGTAAGAAACAGTGCGTCTTCAGATATACGATACCTCACAGTAGTTTGCAGCAGGCTGAAGGTGCAGTGTAGCGGCGTGCGTATAGACAAAGCCGCCCTGCAGTAATTGTGGCAGGTCAGTTTTTTTCGAGTGCGTGTGCGCATGTGTTTTAATGAGAGGCGCTTTCTGAAGCTGTTCACCTGCTGTCAGTAATGAACCCTATGGGATTCGCTACTGCACACCCAGCAGAGAAAACACACACACACACACAGATAAAATCACCTGCACCTAGCACCTGCAGTGGTTATTTACTCTTTGCCTGTTCTCTGAAAGATTGCACCGTCACGCATATATGACAACAATTTCACGCCTGTTGATACGAATCTCTCGGCTGTGAAAGGGGTGAAATCTCGTGTATTCTCTCTGCTCTGTGCAGCCGGGGGGCCCTGGCGCGTATGACATAATAACTCTGTTTGTGATGTCAGGGGCGTTGCGAGCACGTCTACAATGAGCTTCACTCTCACATCCGCGGACAGGAGCGCAAAAGAGTCCGCCGTCCGAATCAGCCCGTCGCCCCTCGCGCTGTAGAGGTTCACTTCTCTGCTGTCATGGAGAAAGATGGCAGATATTAAAAAGAGGCTGTGTAGCGTGTAGTAGCCAACAGCTGCTGTGGACTGTGTCTCTGTGTGTGTGTGTGTGTGTGTGTGTGTGTGTGCATTCTGGCTACCCTGATGCTTAATTTTTCTGACATTGTGTATGAATAAACAAAGCAGCAGGATTCTCTCCACCTGGAGTCTCGCCAAGAGTGCACGCACACACACACACACACTCATGCGCACAAACTCGTATGCATGCGTACACACACACACGCATCGCTACTGCATATGTGCAGCGACAATAGAGACAGACAGAGCGCAGGGCGGCAGAGCAGAAATGCTCCCTGTGATTGAGACTCTTTTGTGTCCTATGTGGATGAAAGAGAAAAGGGGGGGGGGTGATGTCATTATTCTGTCCTATGTCAGGTGCTACACAAATGCGTGCAGCGCCCACATAGACAGGCACGGTGTTTACTTTGTGCAGTGAAAAGGATGCTTCGAAGTGCTCTTTGTGTGCGGGGTCACACACACACACACACACACACACACACACACACACAGAGGGTAGGGCTTAGGTCTGGGGAGGGACGCTGCCAATCCCCTAAAGAGCCCTTTCCATGTGGGCCCCTACCTGAGGGAGCAGGGCCAGCACGCGCGCACACACAGCATACAGCTGCTAATGAGCTACTGTTGTACACTTTGATGAAATATAATTGCATTACGGTGGGTAAATAAAGGCGGCGCGTGTTGTCACAGCATATGGTACCCGGTGTCACCACAGGAACAACAAGCAAGAGGTGAAAACCCCAGAGGACAAGCAGGTCCTGCTCCCAGCCCCAGGGGAGCCAACTCCACTCCACCTCCCCTCTATCCTCTCTCTCTCTCTCCCTCTCTCTCCCTCTGTCTCTCTCCCTCTAT
Source organism: Brachyhypopomus occidentalis (assembly GCA_020368025.1). Lineage (NCBI taxonomy): Eukaryota > Metazoa > Chordata > Actinopteri > Gymnotiformes > Hypopomidae > Brachyhypopomus > Brachyhypopomus occidentalis. The sequence goes on along the minus strand of JAGXOD010001391.1, from coordinate 1,269,104 downwards.
TCTCTCTCTCTCCACCTCTATCCTCTCCCCCCCCCCATTATAGTACTCCCACTCCTGGTTTTGACTTTCTGACATTAACTAAGCCCCCCTGAGCCGTTTTTGTTTACTGTCCACCTGAATCACTGAATCATTTGTTGCGACACATTTACTTCATCACAGATCATAACAGCCGGTTAACCTTTGAGAAGAGACCTTGCTGAATTCTACTTCCTTAACGGGGCCTTTACAGACAGACCTTTTCGATATGAACTTAATATGAACACTGTATAGTTTTAACACGACAAGCGGTATGAATAAAGGTGGACGAGTGTCTAGTCTCTCCCTGGAGCTGACCGCGTGACTCTCCTGCCCAGGCCATCCGCCTCTCCCTGGAGCAGGCCCTGCCGCCCGAGCCCAGCGAGGACGGGGGCGAGCGGATCAGTAAGCTGCGCATCCGCGCGCCCAGCGGGGAGTTCCTGGAGCGCCGTTTCCTGGGCACCACCCAGCTGCAGGTTCTCTTCCACTTCGTGGCCTCCAAAGGCTACCCATCAGACGAGTTCAAACTGCTGACCACCTTCCCCCGCAGAAACGTGAGTCTCACACACACACACACACACACACACACACGCATGCTTACACAAACGCGCACGCGGTCAGGCACAGGAACGCATGCTGCCCCAGCACTTCCTGCGTTCTAACTTGTACAGTGTGTGTAATCATTTAATGATTCTCCTAGTCAGACCAGATCTGATATTAGAGCAGGTCCCTAGTGATCTCTTAATTCCTGTCCATCTGTGGTGCGGTAATTACAGTACTGAGACAGGATTGTACTCTCTCCGAGTGCCCATGCGCGTGAGTGTGAGCGAGTGTTGCAGCTCAGCAGGAAAAATAGAGTGTATAATTGGCTGGTTAATCCCACCGTGTGGCTGGAGTTTGTTGCTCATCTTTAATCCCTGAGAGTTTGTGTGCACGCTTGTGCGTGTGTGTGCCTCTCCCGTACCACACCACACACACACACACACACTAATTAAAATCCATGCATCATTAATTAGTATTTTTTAAAATGTTTTTTTAAAGTGCATGCACAATTTGCAGAATATTAATTAGGGTCCACGGATGTAGGAAAGCACACTGGCTACTTAGGATACAGTCAGCACGTTTGTCTTGTGTGAGCGTGTTTGGGGCCGCGGGGTCATTAGAGAGCTGGGCGCGCTCGCTCTGCAGCAGGTAGATAACGAGCACTGCTCTTAACGACCTGACTAATTAACAGCATGGAAACAGAAATGGGCTTTCCATTAATCAGGAGAAGTGTGTAGGCCTGCCCAGACAGCATGCCTTCCAAACCCACGGGGACACAGAGGAAGGCGCTCAGGAAAACATACACCACACACACACACACACACACACACACACACACACACACACACACACACACAAAAGCAGTACAAACACTTCTCAAGCACGCTCTAAATATTAACAGATACAGTGTGCCTATCCATTAGGGGACATCCGCATAAAAAGCGTTTATTCGGATCACAGGAGCTCTTGAGTAGGAACCAGAGAAGAGAGTGTGCGGGGTGTGTGTGTTTGCGCGTGCGCACGCACCGCCGGAGGAGTGTATCCAGCGTTGGAGTGAGTTTGCAGAGTTGGAGTGAGTTTGCAGAGTTGAGCACAGAAAGACTGGCAGTGTAGCTCACTGTGAACACAGTGCCCAAGTTTAATCCTTCTTCTCATTCTCCCCTTCTCTCTCGCTCTCTCACGCTCTCCTTCCTCTAATTAAAATCATCTCTTCCACAGACCTCTCTCCATCCCTCCCTCAGGATTAGAGCATGCAGCACTATTGCATTTGTAATTCTGCACAAATGTTTAAACTTCATCTCTCCTCTTTCTCCCCCTCGCTGCCTCTGCTCGTCCGCGCACCGAAACCCAAGCTAATTGCCAGCAATAAGAGAGTGATTAAACAGAGGGGCTGAGGGAGGGAGGGAGGGAGGGAGGGGAGCAGGGCGGACGTTGTTGTTCCGCCGGCCGGCCGTGCCGCGTTGAGCTTTGCTCTTTTTCTGCTCCTGTTTGCTCGCTCCTTCTCTTCGAGCACCTGCACTCTTTGGTCGGGCGGGTGGGTGGGCGGGTTTGCTGGTGGGGGGTGGGGGGTGGGGGGTGGAGCTAAAGGAGGGATTAGCAGCAGCTTCTGAGTTCTCCATCTATTCATATGATCTTTAATGCAATGCCAGAGTTTCGTAGGCCGCCGCACCCTATTCACGCTGGCTTTGCCGCCGTCGCCGCCGTCCGTACCATCAGTCGGTCGCGGGTGGTTGGTGCGTTTGCTGATCTCAGCCTCTACGTCCGGGGTGAAGGCACCTTCGAGCTCTCCCTGCTTTGCCTACGCCCGCCGCGTTCGCCGTCTGACGCCGTCCCATCTAGATGCGTTGGCTGCAAAGGTTTTTTTTTTTTAAACACCAAGCCCGACGCTGGCGCTGCTCCCCGTGTCTGTGTTTGGATTGGACCCTTGCCTTCGGCGTGTAGAGCCCCTCTCTCAGTCTAGCCAGGAGGCCATGGATCAGCGCCCTTCTCCACCCGTGACCCCTCCTCGGCCGCCTCCCGGCTCCTGCCGTGATCCCACACCCACCCATCCCCCCACCCCCCCCCATAGACCGATAATGATCCCCCACTGCTTTCCTTAATTGGCAAATAAACACTCGGCAGAACCGTGGCTACCTCAAACCTGGCCTTCGGGTTTTAATTAACGGGGCAGGGCCCTAAACTACTTCATTACGCCGCGCGTTGTTTCAGCTGCGCGTCCCCATCCCGGTCCGGAAGACTCCGCATTGTCCGCTTGTTTGTTTTCCAGCGCGTCGACGGCGCGGCGCCTTTTCTCCGCGTGGAATGAAGTGCTGTATTGATCCGCGCGGCCTTTTGAAGCGGCGATGCGCGGCCGGACAAAGCCGGTGGCGGCAGGCGACGCGGCTCATTGTGTCGCTGGGCCGAAATGTTTTTGCTGGGCGTGCTGCCGGACGCGCGGCCGCCTCGCCGGCCTGCCCTGGTTCCCGCCGCACCGCGGCTAGGTTTGCTCCGCCCACGCAGTCTCCATAGCCTCCACCTGCCTTATTGTGTAAGCTTGGCATTGTGATTTTAATTAGCATGTACCGTCGTATTGATCAGGCTAATCCTTAAACATACTTTTACTGAAATTAATTTTGCCACTTTACCAGCTGCAGATCACGTCAGTAGGTCAGGTTCCTACCGCGTGTAAGAGTGTGTCACGCAGGAGAACAAAGGTCCGCTGTTGAACACGCAGAATAAAGGCGCTCGCGGAAGCCGTCGCACGCTCTCTACTTTGATGCTTTCTCTACCACCGGTGTTTAAATTCTAGATACAGCCTTAATTAAACATTTCTTCACTGCCTACATGGTGAAATTAGCCGCCCTGAATTAGCTCCTACGGAGCTGAACCTAATTAATCTCCGTCGATGTAAATTGAACTCTGTAGGAGTCAGTTTAACACTGACTGATTTTCACTGCGCACTCCATCCCAATCTCACATCGATACCCAACCTGGCCGGGCGGAATATCACTGTCTGGTGTTCTTCCCATTATATCTGTGCTTCTTTCTCATTTTCTCTCTCTCGCTCTCTCTTTGTCTTTCTGGTCACCAGGGCAGCTGTTGCTCTTGTTTTTGTTGGACTGTGTGGGGCCGCTCAACTTGAGTGTGTTAAAGGTTTAGCTGGATTACCTGCCATCAGCATCCTCAGGGTGTAAAGAAAACAGGCAGCACACACTGCACCCACACCGCCTCCTCTAATAACCCTTTCGGAGGATTATGAAGAGATGAGCCACCCCATCCTGAAATGGGCTTGCTTCATATGTTTACGCTCACTCTCTATTTCTGTGTGTGTGTGTGTGTGTGTGTGTGTGTGTGTGTGTGTGAGACTATGCTTTGATCAGTGTTGCACAGATTAGTTTAATATAATTGGTGAAGGGCAAGCAGAAGGTTCTGGGGAAACAAACAAGTGCTGTGGAAGAGGGAGAGAGAGAGGGAGCGTAGCCGCGGAAACGAGCGGGAGGGACGGGTAGAGGGGAGGAAAACAACAGCTTTGTTTGTTGACAGATGCTTCTGCTCTTATGGTCTGTTAATTGGATAACAATGTAAACAATCACCCGTGGCATCTGTCTCCTGCCATAGAGTGCCACCTTGTTTCTCTCTCCTCTCCTCCCATGAAGAGAACAGTCACGGAGACGCACACTGCCACACCTGCTCCACCCGCTCCACCCTCTACCCTCATTTGGTTCTACGTGATGCTGAGGTGTTACAGCAGCATCTCAAGTTCATTTGCATAGGCACTATTTGTGAAGTGTAGCCTGGGGGGGGGGGATGTATAGAGGCTTCTCTCTCTCTCTCTCTCTCTCTCTCTCCCTGTCATCTTCTCCCCCCATTGCCAGCTTGTGGTGGTGTCACCTCCGCCCGGTGTCACGCCGTGCCCCCCGGGGTCGTGCCGAGGAACAAAGGCCAGCGCTCGCACACGCGTGTGACTTTTGGGCCACGGAGCAAACATGCTTGTTATTGGTGTGCCATCGCTCGGGGCCCCCGGGGAGAGAAGTCCCGCTGTCCGGCCTCTGATCTTCCCGACATCCGTTCAGGAGAAGTGTTCCCGACAGCTCCACCCGAGGGCACGCGCCGAACAACCCCACCCTAATGAGACACCCCGACATGAACGCCAACGACTCGTTTTAATGCAGTTCTGAAAACGGCCAGAGGAATAATTAGTCCAGCCTTGGATGCGTTTCTGCCGGAAATATGAGGGAGAGAACAATGGCATTTATTGGGGATCTGGGTGGCAAGTGTCTCCTGGTCACTGTCAGCAAACCTGTGTAATGGAGGACAGCTGTGGAGTTGGGGAGGGTTGTACAGAGGAGCACATGCTCGTTGATGTGACGCCAATGCAGCGAGTACGACGTGTGCAGCAGGGGGCAGGATGGGCGTCTGCGTGGGCCGCCGGGGTAGGAGGGGGACGGAGATGGTGGAGGGTCTGGGAGCAGAGGCCTTAATCAGGCCGCAGTTAAAGCCTCGTGCTGATCTCTCTGGGACCATGCAGTGTGGGACACACAGGTGTTAACACAGACCCTATGTAACAGGAGAACCGCCTGCTATTAACTCACTACAATCACTTCTCTCTCTCTCTCTCTCTCGCACACACACACTCACACATGGTCATTTGCTCCCTGTCTTCTTTCTAAGGCCGCTCTAAGGCAGTGATAATGAGCACGCACACACACACTTTGTTTTTTTTTTATTATTATTTTGGAGTGTTCGTTTCATGACGCCACAATCACGCGGTACTCGTGTAGTTAGCGGTTCTGTACCCGCGCGGTTAGCGTCAACCCGGGTCTCCCGGATTCCCGCTTACCCCCCTCTCTCAAACATGTGGGCGGAGTGTTTGCGCTGGGATAGTGTGTGAGAAATAACAAACACTGTATGGGGGGGGGGTACTGGACACTGTGTTCGCAGTGACATGATGATCAGATTACTGCTGCTCTGGTTCACCATGTCCGAATGACAGACCCCACACAGCGAGCTCTCCTAGCCCACACACGACAGGCCCACAACCCACGCGTAATCAACACGGGGTCCATTCTCTGGGGACTGAGACCACACGACATCATCAGTGAAGATGTGCTTTATTTGAATTTCTTTGAACTTTAAAGACTTGACATTTTCCGGCATTTCAAAAAAATGCCCAGGGTCTTAATTGTCTCTCAGTTGCTGTAACAGCACTTCAGTCATGAAAGCAATGATGAGTTTTGTTGCTCTTTCTCGTCAGATTACGCAGTTGGACCCATCATGGACACTGCTGGATGCCAAGCTCTTCCCTCAAGAGACCCTCTTCCTGGAGGCCAAAGAGTAGGACTGACTCTGCACTCGGACACGATTCACAACAGTGAAGAACTCCAGCATGGCTTTCACAGAGAACACACACACACACACACACACACCGTCTTACACAGTGCATTGTACACTGAATGAGTGTACTTGTATGCACATTGAAGCTTTCACAAGCACAGAGCTTCACACACACACACACACAAACATACACACTTGCAGTGTCATGGTTTCTCTCCACTCACTGGTTAAAAAAATGTAAAAAAAATAAAAATGAAAGTGATCTCAAGACAGCGGGACATCACTGACGACATCACTGACGACATCACTGACGACATCACTGACGACATCACTGACACGGACGTCCCACTACGGCTGCTTTTCAGACCCGGTTTGTGTTCAAAAGAAACAAAAAAAAAAAGATAATGCAAAGTACTAAAAACAAAAAAGAAAAAAGAAAAAAAAGATAGAAAATGAAGAAAAATAAAAGCTAAGAGACGTTTCCTGGAGAATGCTGGACTGTCTCCGCCTCCTCTCTCTATTGGATCCTCTGGTCTTTGGCCACACCCCATGGAGTGCCAACTGCCCTCCCCTTCCACCCCATCTTCATCCCGTTGATCAGATCTGGTATTAATTCCAACTGCTCAAAAACAAAAGGTCCCTATTGGCCAGTCCCCCCCCCCCTACCCTCCCATCCCCCTGTATTCCTTTTTAAGTTTGATGCTGTATTAGTTTTAGTTTGATACATTATATAAAATATATATGAACATGTGCCTGTTTCACAATGTTTCTTTCTTTAACAGCACTCTGGGCCTGGGTGACAGTAGCAGGTTCTAGAGTGGAGGCTGATTGGCTGATCTGAAATGGCCACGCCCTCCTCATTTCCCCAGCTCTGGTGTTGGTGTGTTCTCCCTGTGCCAGGCAGCGCTGAGCATATGCAAAGGAAAAGTGTTTTCAGGGTTCTTGTGCCTTAGCATACAGACACCCCAGTGACATTTTCATCCAGTGCAGGATATTGGTCAAGTGAAAACCAAACTGGGTTGTTTATTTTGTTGTTTTGCTTTTGTCTTTTTTGTTTATAGCTTGGCCATAAGAAAATTGCTTGACCGACTACTTTTCTACTTATGCTTATGAGAAGGCATTTGATTGGTTAGTCACTTAAAGGGGGGTTAGGTCGTGGTGGAGCATCAGAGATGCAGGGTCACTGGGGCGAGCTTGAGGGTTCCTAGAGACCAGGCTAGAACACTCACTAGAAAAACTCACTAGTCTCTTCAAATGCAGAGTGGATTTCAGGGCTGTATAATCTTGCAGTATAATCTCTTATTTTTATTTATGTCCATTAATTATTTATGCTTTTTTTTTGTTTAGTTTGCATACTTACGCCAACAATATGAAAGTCGAGCAAATGGTTGAAGAAAACTGCTTCATTGTCTTGTTTTTCAGCGATATTTTTTCCCGACTTCTCCCAATGATCTGCCACAAAGGCTAATTTTGCCTGTTCCGCTCTGAGATTAAAAGCTTACCACACCATCTGTAGTACTGTTCATCGCACAGGAAAATTGAAAAGTTTGAGAGAGTAATGAAGAGCCCCCCCCCCCAGTCTGTCTAGAAGACCTTGCGTGGACCTAAGAAAGGTTCAGGGAATGTGTTTGAATTCTCTCGCGGTTTAGATGTTTCCGTTATGCATCTTTGCATGCAAGGCAAGTGTTGCTAGATGGTCTAAATTGAATAGTCGTCCATCTTGTGTGATTCGGGTGGTTAATCGGTGAGATTCCATATAAAGGTTGCAAGAAATCCTTCGGACCAAAATTATTGGCACTCTTGATATGGTTGAACAACAAAAAAAAATGTGTAAAACAAAATAAGCTTCACCAAACGTGATTATATTTATAATAATATATTACAATATTTATTGTAACACCATATTACAATAAATTACATTACATTTGTGTTTAATTGTAATTTATTTGCTGTAAATCGACGCTTTCTAAGTGCTCTCTGTATTTGTTTAAAAACATGCTTCTGTTGTGCCAGTGGAGTGTTAGAGCAGGGAGCTCAGCTTGGTTGAAGTTTTCTTTTCAGTAGCACCATCCTGCAAAGGTCTCGGTGGCGTTTTACAAAGGTGGAGATACTTTTGTTTGTTTGCTACTGTGAGTAAATGCTTTCTTCAGGCTGCCTTTACTAATGGCCGCTCGCAGTAGATGGGGTCCTGAGTGTTGCCCTGGAGGTTGAGGGACGCCAGCGTTCAGCCAAACAGATTGTGAACTGTGTTGTTGTTGTTGTTGTTGTATTCCTTACTGCACTGGAGCTGAGGCTCTTGGGTCCTTTTCTTGGCAGTTTAACCAGGATGTTTCATGTTTTTCACCCTGTAGATTATTGCCATAATAGTGGTAAATTGTATATTAATAAATTACATTAAGTGTGAATTATTTGATTTAAGAATTGGTTGGCATTTCTGTGCTTTTTCTTTGCATTTCCATGTGCTGATGAATGTTTATTTCACATGCAAGTAACATTTTTAAACCCTAATGAACAGAAAATGAAGGAACCTAATACAAATGTACCTTTAAATGTATTTGGATTTATCCAGAACCTAATTACAAGTTTTTAGTTCAGTTGCTTTTGACATTTTCAGGGTTTTTAAGTTAATTTAACACAGTTTTATGCAGTTTGCTTTTGCTTTTAGCAGCTTCTTTATTCATCATTATCAAGGGTGCCAATAATTCAGCAGATTACATCTCTCTTCAGAGAAGCTTCAGGCATTGAATTCATCACCACAAGAACTGAGGTGATCTGGAACAGGTTGTTGTGAAGCATCGTCGAGCATAAACAGTCCATAAGCCCAAGAAGGGTCCCCTTTTTGCAAGTGAGGGGACTTCTTAGCAGCCATCTTGCAAGATCTGTATGCTGATGGACCAGACTGAAACTTCGGAGACCTCTTTGTCCCGGGGCTGTTTCCTTCCTGCACAGCCTCAACGCAGCGTGTGTAGTTCTCACGCAAGGTATTTGACCGATTAATGTGTTCACCGAGTCAGGATTCCACAGGAGGCATAAAGAAAACATTTCCCTCTGTTTTTATGTTCTTTCCCTCCCTCACTGCCTTGAATGAACCCGGCCACACCCCATTCGCACGACTATTAAAAATCAATATTGCAGTTGTCATTCTGTCTTTGTATGGTTGAGCAAACTGAACACGCAGATCAGGTTGAGTTTTGAAATGGAAGTGATCTGTGAATGTAATAAGTAATTCTGAAACAATTAAGGCGTTGGTAATAAAGTCGGAGTAAAGAGAGGTCACTAACCATTCAGGAAGTTCTTTGTATGCCGAGAATTCCGTTTCAAATTAACAAATGTTCATTTCCACACAGTTCTGGTCCATCTGTTGGTCTCTCTCTCTCTCTCTCTCTCTCTCACTCTCACTCTCAGGGTTGCTGAGCGCTGTCCCAACTCTGTGCTTTGAGAGAAGGGGCGGGGCTTTGGCAGGTAAGCCACTCTGCTCCTCATGCCAGTTTCCCCGGTGCTCGCTGGGGTAGAAGTGGTGACTGCTCTAGCCTAGGGGGACTCGTGATGGTGCAGCTCATACGCTTCGTGATATTACTGTTTCAATGTTGCACTGATGCGTAAAGACATGGGCTTTGCACATACGCAACAAACGCGGATGGGTTGGTCACAAGTGCTGATAATTGGGTAGAGTGATGCGTCCTTCAACTTGATCTGACTTGTCTTTTTTTTTTTTTTTTTTAGAGGGATTAGCTATGAGCTGAGCAAGGTAGAAGGTTTCAACAGTTGCCTTTGTGTTAAATATCTAAATGTAAAAATATCTCATTTTCAAACAAGGTACTGTAAAAGCTATAAAATTCCATAATATTCATGCAAAGGTAAATCTGTCTCCCAAATGTGACCACTAAGATAAGTGCCAAGACCATATACTGAGTAGCAGTGCTCACTGTAAATTATCTCAAAAGCCAAATGGACTTTGCATGAGTATATTGTGATGATTGATTGCTTTTCCTCATGTTTTTTACCTCAAATGAAATTAAGTAATAAATGAACACACCCCATCCATTAAATTATTAACTTTTTAATTAGTTATGCAACTTTAAAAAACTCAAATCTCAAAGTTTTAGCTTTGACATTCTATTTGCTTGCTAATGCGCATTTGAAGGAGCCTCATACACTCAGTCTTAATACTAAATGACTGTTCACTGTACAATTTACAGTTTCTGGTAGGAAATCCTGCACTAGTTTTACATGTAATGAATAAATGTTACGTGTAACCAGAATTCAGATGTTGTGAAACTTGTTTTGGATGGTTTTCTTTGTTTGTTTGTTTGTTTGTTTTACCCCTTACAAACCTATGAGAAAATGCAGCTCATGCCGTCTATCGACGTTTTTAGCAGTGATGCATATCGGTGACACACCCCCAATATATCCGCCGGTCAGCAGTCATACCCAAACATCTCAATCAAGCACACTGAATGGTGCCCGCTGTCAATCAACTGCCTCGCTTCCCAGACTCCAGCCAGCGTGGTTCAGTCCCACACTGTTGGCCATTGCTCCTCGGCACAATGCAGTTATTCTGTGGCTTCCTCTGACACGGATTCTCTGCTGGCAACATCAGGTGGTGACTCGATTCTTCGATGACAAAGGGGAAGCGTTCAATAATGTTTAACCAGTCTTTAAAGGTCAAGAATGCTGGCCCCTGGTGGGAGAACAGAATTCCTGACGCAAGTGATCTCTCCTTTGAAGCAGTTCCTGATCCCACAGCATCGCGCCTTTTAAATCCACTCAGCCAGCGATGCTAAAATCCCAGACTAAACTAACCTGGAGGGTCACTCAAAGTTTACTTTCTCAGAGACACTACCACTCAAAGACGGCCAAAGAAACAGAATCTATGCGGCTTAAAAAAGTGGGCCACAAAAAGAGCTCCTTTCTCCGTTGGTTTCTAGTTCGTACTGTTAGAAGGGGGAGCATGTTCTTTGAATCAAGGCTTTTAAGACTTGAATGTGTCGCTATAAAAGTTCTTCGTTTAAGAAATATAGTACTTGAGCAGTGGACGCTCGTCTTACGACCAGTGTCATGGGGAACTCAACCCTCCATTCCGCTTACTACGTCTCTGAAACGAGCACGCGCATTGGTTCGTGCTTTTTTGCTTCGTTTTTTGCTGACCAGTTTAATTATAAATTGAATTACAATGGCTTACGTAAACGAAAATGGGTAGTGTAGATATTTATCATAATTTTAGTATCAATTTAAAGTCTTTATACAGTGATAGATTAGTGGGTAATAATTACTGAATAAGGCAATATTATGCAACAACGTATCAAGCATTTATCAAGTTAAGTCTTTCGAAAAACGCGAAATCCACTGGTTTTCTGTGCAATGATGCAAACCTAACGTGGTTTATGAGATGCTCATTAAAATGTAGCCTATATAACTTATTTTCAATATGTTCACCTTATGTCCTTGATGGATTTAAACTAATTCAGACTACGCTTGCATTAGCTTAGCAGTGTGTAAGGTAGGCCTATTAGGGGAACGTAAATATGTCGGCCTAAATCGTTTAAAGGATATACCACTAAGAATTTAAGGTTAGAAAATTTTATATTTGTTTTAGGCTACATTTTATATAAGATGTAATTATGTAAGTATTCATATTTAAAGTCGTAAATGATTATCAATATAATATAATCGTTTTGGAGTTCTCTAATAACGTCGCATTAGTGAACGATTAGTTTACTAGACAATACTTTTCATATAGGCTAATTTTAAATAATCTTTAAACCTTCCAAATACAGTACTGTTAAACCAAAATGGTAAACAAAATCGAAAATTGTAATTATGTAAACTACTTCAACCAACTAAGGGATTGTTTAAACTATTATTTATTTTTAAGTATAAACTATAATTATTTTTGTCGAAATTACCAAACTTTCTCTATTAAACATTTGCACGGAAAATAACTAGTTGGCGAAAGTTTATTTCGGAGCTTTGTTCCGTTTAGCGCAGTCCCCCTTTTCCAATCTTGTCTCAGAAGAAAATTTAGCAGGAGGATAGAAAAAATTAAAGCAGTGGTATTCGGATTATGGCGGCGTGTATAAAGCATTAAATGGGGCTAAAGAGGTTTGAATGGGGGCAGTGGCGTGCGAACTGAGGCAGAGTAATTATTGCTTCATAATTGTGTTCTTTTTCTTTTTTGGACACCGTCGCGCGGCAGAGCCCCCACTTGGAGCGGTTGTGACATTTAGGAGGGCAGTCTTTGTACTGAACACTTCAAGTTTAAAAAACAAGGGCAATTGAGTCGGCAGAGCTCAAAGCCGGAACCATTGTAAAGGAACACACTGAGTTTGGATTTGGGACAATGGTGTTTCTCAAATTTCTAGCAAAAACCCATACTCCATCTGTGATCTCAATGAGCGCTCTTTCACTGGACCCACTCTTTTCTGTTCGATTCGTTTGTAAAGGGAGGCAGATGTGGAGAACTAGAGCATTTTAATTGGCTGGTACCTGAAACACACACAAGCACACAAAACCCGCGCGCTCGTGCGACTACTAATTTAGCAGGTTAAATTCGATAAATTAAGGATAACTCAATCTACAGACGTCTGAAGTTTTTCGCATGTGTAGTAAAAAGGCCAATATGAATGTTTTTTTGAAGAATGCACCACTGCAAAAAAAAATTAAAAATGGTCCCAGAAATACATAACTGCATGTGATACATTTATTAAGCCTTTTATGTGATGTTATTTAAATTTGATTGTTTATCAAGTAGCAGCCAAATGACCTTGAATTAAAGGGGATGGGGGGGGGGGGGGGTGCAGAAACTATGAAGCTCGCGAACATAGCAGTCAGAGTAAATGCTTACTTATTTTGCACAGTTAACGGCTTTGTCTTCTGCCTCGAGGGGGATGCCTTAGCTTGCGCGAGAGTCCTGCGCGGCGCGGCGTCTTTTCATGTGAACAAGAGGTTAACAACCTAATGAGGACTTGGTGATGAGATGAAGCGTGTAAATACGCACCAGTTTCAACCCCACAAACTGTTCGCTGCACCCGCGTACCCCCTGTATCTGCTACTCTAACCTCTACTGCGCTTTGCACACGTAAACCATTTCAGCAGGAGTTCCCGGGAGGCAGTCCGGGTCCAGTCGCGCTCCTGCCGGCCAGCAGCAGTGAGAAAGGTGGCCACAATAGCCCTCCAGGGTGCTAGAGGAACAGAGACATGCTGTTACATATGTTGGGTCAAGCATCTCCTTTGTGCCGCTTTAAAAAGGTGTAAAACTCAGTCATCTGTGGACTTTCTAAAGAAAATGAAAGCCCTGTATAGGTTTTTAATGCACCGGTCTGATGAACTGTTGAAAGAATGTTGAATTTCTTAAGTGCTCCCAGTCAATTTTAATTGCCCGGGGCATTTAATTGGAGTTCAGAGACACCCATTCATTTAAGAGTTTTGAAGTAGGCTAGGTTGGGCCCATTGTGTTATCTTTAAAAATATATGTATTCCTTTGTGGCTTGGAGTGGACGCGATGGCTTAGTGTATGTGTTTTGTACAACTAAAGACTGAAATGATCTGAAAGGCCAATGAGTTCGATTACTCTAAATTATTTACATTTGGAAAAAAAACGTCTTTCATTTATATGACAGTTTCTTTGTCATACTGCATTCAAATGTACATTTCCCTCCATAAACACGAGCTTGATACCTTGCTGTTTTAATAATTGTTTGTAAACAGATTTGCCCTGGTTTTGGCTTGAGCACGACTCCGTTTAACAATCCGCGCCTAAGTGTGGTTTGGTAATGAACGCTGAATTGTTTCTTCGAATGGCTATTTTCAGCCTTGCGAGAGAGCTATTGAGATAATTACTTTGAATGTCAAAAAGATTTAGTTTAATATCGTCTCTATTAGTGCACTGCTTCGGTAATTAAAGGTGTAGACGAGAGCGGCACTGGGACAGATGGCATTTGCTTACTGTGATTCCGTATGTAAACAAGGGGAAGCGAATGACAGGGGCGCGTGGAAACGTATGAAAACGGCTCGGGCGAGTGAAGCACGTCGCTTACTTGCGGTGTGAAATGCGGGTTAAAGGCGTAGGCTGTCCAGACCTCGATATCAAGGGAATGATGAGTCGTTAGCTCAGATGCTTTGATGCATAATAAACACAGAATCTAATGTGTCTAATTATGCTCTTATAAAGGAAAAACAATGTAAGATATCTTAAAAAAGAAAGATTTGTGAGAAGAAATAACATATGTACAATGACTAAGTGCGGCCATTTTCGTTTCCGTATCGAAAAATCAGTCTGTAAGCTAATTTTAATATTTTTGGTACATTCGGTTTCTTCAGTATGTCCAGAACATGTTAATTAAACTGAATTCTAATATGTAGTATAGCTAGTAGCCTACTTTGAAGGGGCATGATGGATAAATTATTTAATTTAAAAAAGCATAAAGAATATAAAAAAAATTCAGGCACATGTTAATTTTCAAGACTTATATTTAGGTCTTTTTTACCTTTCAGTTGAATGTGTCTTTTGCTTTGATGGAAACACCCTCAGTTGTTGCAAATAATATGTTTCAAAATTAGTTTATATGATTCTTAAACCTTTCTGCCTTTGATCTGGATTTTGCATAATAACAACAACAATAGTAATAATAATATTAATTCTGAATAATAATAGTAGTAGTAATGGTACAGTTGTATTATTATTAGTAGTAATGTGAACATAATAGTAAAATGTTATTATTATTATTATTATTATTATTATTATTATTGCTTTTGTAAGCCTTGAGGCACCCTAAACGGTAATGTAGTAATAATGAACTGATGTTAATTGTGTTGGGTATTTGTCAGCGAAACAAATTATCATAGCATACGAAATACATGTACAGCGATCAAAGCCACAATCAGCTGCAAACATCACTGTCATGTCTGTATACGTGAAGATATTTACACAAAAGAGCAAAACCAAACAACTAAAAGATAACCTCTGATACAAGTCGACACCTACGGACTCTTAAAGCAGTGACCAAATAAATTATGCAAGTTTAAATTTAATTATAAATATTTGAAGTATTATGCATTTATTAAAACATATTTCATGTAAGTGTTAGATTGTAAAATATTCGCTTAATATCGCTTGATCAACTGTGATGTGAATTGTACTCGGCCTAGTTATAACTGCGAATTTGTTTAGGGAACCTGTATATCATTCAGACTCTGAAAATCAAGGAAGCAGGCGCAACTGTATAAGTGCATCACATTATTTTTATTTTATTTATTACATATAATATTGTTACTGGCGTCCTGCAGCTATGAACTGAATATGAACAAATTCAAACCGACAACTTACCTTATCTTCTGCCTCTAATGTGATTTTAAGTGACGTTTTGCATCTTCGAGAACTTCTCAAATAAATGTTGTTTTTCCAGAGAATTAAAAATTCGTAATTTTCGCCCGCGTTATCTGATCGACACTCCTAAAATAAGGCTAATAGTTATCATAATAATACTCTCTAAAATTTCTATCAATAAAATATAACAAAAAGCAGCCTACATTAATGACTAAAGTATACAAATTATGAATTTACAGGAATAGGCCTACAAAATCTGACAGCTTACATGTACAGCTAAATTATTTTTTCTCTCTTACATATTTTTGTCCTGTTTATTAGGAATGAATTTCTGTGATAAAAGTTTTATGTCTTTGCGCTGCGTGATGCTTGTTATTTGAGAAAAGAACCCAGGTGGACACAGTTGAAAAATAGACAAGCCAATCAGATTGCTCCTTCCTCCTTTAGCCAATGACAGGCGCCACATTGTTGTCAAATTTGTCTAATGAAAACGTAGGAGCAACAATAGAGAGAGAGGGAGATCTGTATCCACTGGCAATCTCTCGAGGAAGTTAGTGTCTCACGCTGGTGGAAGGAGCAAGCTCGACTCCTGTGACTGACATTTTGCAAAACCGGTCCTTCTTGGAACTCTATGGTGATCAATACATCTAGGGATTTTCCCCCCCGTAGACTTCAGCTTTCTTTAGCTGGAATCTGAAAGTCATTTAAAAGTTATTTCTGGACTTTTTTTTACTGCAAAAACCGCAGAAGAATCAGTCGACGAGGCAACCAATGGACTGAACGCAACAAGTTGAAGATTGCTGAAACGCTTTGGACGGGTAACATCGATAAATCCTGAGCAATCAAACTGACAGCGTATGATTTTGACAAACGAATAAGTAATTTGCTCCAACTTGTCGGATGCTTATGAAATTAGTTCTTTTACACGTAATCCGATCAAATCTAAGACATTGATTACTGATATTTATCCTCGAATATCAACTGACAATTTTTATCAGAGCTAAAACATGGATCTTCGTCCCGAGATTCCTGCCGCCCAGGCAGGGTCGCAGGTTCACCCTGGCGCTGCCGCCTCCTCCATACCTGTCTCGATGGCTAGCAACCTCTTGAGAGGCCCACCTTTGCTGCTACGCGCAACCGAGAAGTATCCTCGGACGCCGAAGTGCGCTCGGTGCCGTAATCATGGTGTCGTATCGGCACTTAAAGGGCATAAGCGCTACTGTCGGTGGAAGGACTGCATGTGCGCCAAGTGCACTCTCATAGCCGAGAGGCAGCGCGTCATGGCGGCACAAGTCGCGCTACGTCGACAGCAGGCGCAAGAGGAGAATGAAGCGCGTGAGCTGCAGCTTCTTTACGGCACAGCAGAGGGTCTCGCGCTAGCCGCTGCAAACGGCATCATTCCCCCTCGTCAGAACTATGAAGTCTTTGGCCCGGTTAGCAACGACACAAACTCTGGTAAGTATAGATGTTTCATTTTTGGACTTTTAATGATCCAAAATATGCAACTTTTTAAACTTAATATAATTTAAGGTTTTGAGAACTGAGCCAATAAATGAATTTTTGTAACCTTTGGCAAGATATACAAAGGCTGCGATTATTCTGAAGGATTTTGCCTTTCAGATTCAAACATCCAGAAGTTTGAATTGTTCCCAAAGACATCCCTGCCAGGATCAGTCACCTCGCAGCCTGCCGTCGGAAAGTCCGTATCAACCGACACTGAATCAGTTCCTGGTATCTCATCCCCAGAAGTACGCCATGGCTCCGGGTCCGAGAACGGTGACGGGGAGTCGTTCGTCAATTCTCCGGTTACCAAACCTGCGAAGGATGGAGAGGAGACCCCACCGTCGATAAGTCCTCTGGGGTCGGACTCGGACACGGATAAAGAAGAACAGGAGCCCTCGTCCTCCCCCGCCTCATCCAGGCAGATGAACGCCATCGACATCCTAACCAGAGTGTTCCCCACGCACAAGCGCAGCGTGCTGGAGCTCGTCCTGCAGGGATGTGGGAAGGACGTGGTGCAAGCCATCGAGCAAATCCTCAACAACAGCGGACAAGCCAAACCCCCCGAGGACTCGTGGACGGCGGAGAGGATGCTGCAGAGCGCTCAGCCGCCCCTGTCCTCCACACCCAGGCCCGTGCTCCCCGGCACCATGACGCTCAGCAACCGCTCCGCCTTCTCCCCGCTGCAGCCCAACGGGCCGCCGTTCGGCGCCGATCCGAGCGCTTACCCCCTCGGCACGCACCTGGGCTTGAACCCGCTGCGTCTGGCCTACTCCGCCCACAGCCGAGGGCTCGCCTTCATGACCCCGTACTCCACCACGGGGCTTATGCCAACGCTGGGCTTCAGGCCGCCAATGGACTATGCTTTTAGTGACCTCATTAGAGACAGGACGCTCTTGCATAAGGATCAAAGCTATACAAATGGACTTTACGGTCCCCTGGTTAACAACACCCCGGAGAAACAGTGAGAGCCCAGTGATCTGTATGTGTGTGTGTGTATGTGTGTGTGTGTAGAACAGGACTCAAGTCACAAAGGCTACTGATAGCCTCTTTGTTGAAAAAGTGTTCTGTGTCTAAAAGAAGACGTATACAGCCCATATACTATCTTATGAAGTCATCTGTACATAAAGAAAACTGCTTTACTCACATGACAAAAATGTAAAACAGACAGGTTTGACTGACACTTAACTAGTGTTAGCTTTACTGTTGACGCTTGTGGTTACCAATAAAAGTTCTCATTTAAACAGATCTGTGCTTGTGGGTCCTGGCTTAGACCTAATAACATGAAGTCGGCTTTAAAGCGTAACCAGTATTTTCATGTAAATTGTGTATTTTAAATTCCTTACATGTTTGTTAAAATCCTGTTAGATTATTTACAAAACGGATCAAGTCTCCATGTGATAATGGTGCAATTAATAGAATAATTTTCTCCATCTTTTAAAAGAGACTATACTAACATTATTATTATTATTATTATTATTATTATTTGGTTTATTGCATCATTATTTTAGCTGAATCTGTACAAATGTGCCATGTTAACCGACAGGAAGCCTGCGTTTTGTTAAGGTTATGATAAGGATACTGGCTCACGTAGATTCTGACTCTTTTTGTGGTTGATATGTTGTGTTCCAGTAAAATAAAGTATGTTGCATTCCTAAACAATATTTTATTGGCGCATAAAAATGGTAAAGAGATGTCTCATAATCGTGGTGAATGAAATCTTGCTTCAATGTTACTAGCTGTACAATTCTCTATGTGAATTTTGATAGAAATAAATGTTATTTTATACTTCGGTTCCTTTTGGTATCTTTTTTATGGCCGAACTGAATAATTTATATTTTTATTGCTTATTATTATTATGTATATATAATAATATAATAATATATTTATTATATTATATAATATTAATTTTCAAATCCAAAGTTAACCAGGCTGCTATAATAATCTCATATAATAAGAAATATCAATATGAAATATTGCTGAAAGTATTATTATTATTATTATTATTATTAATATTATTATTAGTTCTACTAGTTGTAGTAACAGTAGTAGTAGACATAACAGTAGTAGTAGTACCATGTTACCATCAGTTAGTAAGGTGATATTATTTTATCACGTTAAAATAGAAATAGTTTTAATACTAGTTTTCAAAATATTAGCCCCAATTGTACGTTGCCTTAATATTTTTTTCTCTATTTCTTAATTGGACTATGTATGCTAATTAACACAGCCCCCAAACTTCTTCCAGGCCAATAGTTTTCAACATGGCTTCTTTTAAAATTTTTGTTCCCAAAACAGACTACACAACCGCACCACTGAACAAGTGACAGTCTCAAAACAGGAGTTGACTGTATTTTCAAGTGAGGAGTGTATAGTTCCTCTATTGAAACTAGATACCATGGAAACCTAATCCCCCCACCCTGTCTCTTGCCAGGGTTGAAGTGTTTGCTTTCTCTTGGCAGCCAGAGCAGTGCAAACACCAGTGTGGGATTGACAGTGTGCCTTCATTTAAAGGCCGGAGGGAGAAGCAGCTCACTAATACAGTGTTCAGGAGAGGCCCCATAATGCAGATTTGATTAAGTGCATTCGCAGTAGTAACACAACATCCTCATTGCCCCATTTTATATTTACTTATTTATTCATGAACAATTACGCGAGACAGACTGTTAGATATAAGGTTATAGATACATTTACCCCTTACCAGGTTTTCTTTTGTTATGTTTTGTTTTTTGTTTGGTCTCAGGAGGTTTTGCTATAGACACTGTCTCAAGTGGTTTTAAAAACTCTTGGTCAAAAGATGGATGGAGTTGTAAGAAACAGCGTTTATTACTACAGTCCAGTTATAGGATGCAAATGGACCCGCCGATCTAAAAACAATGAGGTATAAATTACAGCAAGGATGTAGAACTATATTATAGCTCCTGTCACTTAGTATGATGTTAGTGTAGGACTGAATTAAGAGCAAACACCCTCACAGCCTGGTCAAACATAAATAGATATGACTAGTTCTGGGGGGCTGATTGTGAGAATTTTGGCCTTTACTGTCGCAATGATGTTAAAGCTCCAATCCACAAGTTTACACACAGAACTCATCGTATTATTTAGCTGGTAAGCATCAGTAATGTGTATAATTATTCTAAGTAAATTAATTCCTTACAGGAATCAGTGGCAGATGAGACCGGAGCAGACCAGAGAGAATTTCTACCCAAGAGTAAGTTTCCCTTTGTGGTAAATGGACTTCTCCAAGGTTCTGAAATGGACTCTGTTGAAGACTAATGCCTGACTCACTAATCCTATAGGCTGATGTTACTGATCTGATTATCTATCTATGTGTCTGTCTGTCCACCTACCTACCTACATTTTCCTACCTACATTTTCCCTTTTTGTTTGTGTTTTTATGGTTCTACCCCGGTGCCTTTATCAGGTACACCTGTTGTCTAAGTGTATTCTAGGTATACAATTACAACCTCTCATTTGTTGCCATGCACAGTTTGCAAGCCTCCCTTTCTCCCAGTCATCACTGCTCAGATTGTGAGCACAAGACTATGGACAGCTGGGTGTTGTTCTGTTCTCCATGCAGCAGTGGCACTGGCACGGTTACGGGTGTCGTGCTGCTATGAGCATATCTGGCACAGCTGGGATACTGGAGGGGTTTTTTTTTCCAAACAAAAATATCCTACCGGATCTATGGTCAGAAACTCATGTCAGCAGATTTATAGTAAGTAATGTTCCTACTAAAGTGGCTACCTGGTTGCACACCACAGCAATCAAGTAGTTTGTCTACAACATACCATATGAAAAGAAAATTGGAATCCATCTCAATCAACTCAAACCAAGGTCGTGCTGCTCATTACAGCTCTCTAGTGCCCTCTGTTGGTAGAATATAGAATGCATCTAAAGCAATGAAAAGGATGCGCCTGGCTGATAGGGTTGGATAATTGACTTGGTTTAAATGATATTGCAACATAAGGGCGGCGGAAGGACTGGATGTGCTTCCTGTTCTTGGAAGGATATTGCAGTGCACCACACGACCGTAACCATAACTGTGTGCCAGAAACATGGGGCGTCCCTCTATTCCACCTATTTCATTATATTTGTTATATGTATATGTTGTATATGCTTATTTATAACGTATAAAAATGTATTTGTCATTATATTTTTTAAATGACAGCGTTAAACACAGTGAGACTTCAACATTGCTCCAGTGTGACCTGAGGACAGTACTCATAGGGAGACATTGTGATTTTGTATTTGTTTTCCCTTCATTTTCCTTTTTCTGATGTTGAAAGCAAGTGTATTTCTTGTTTATATGTAAATAATCTCCTGTATTGTGTTTTTCCCTGCTGGGAAATGTCTGCGTGCCATCATATAATTGATCACTGCAATTACTAGAAATAATGACCACACTTAATCCCTAAAATAAGTGAATTTAAATTGCTTTCGTGTATCGGTAATGGATTACAGTTGCATACAGTTTGCATTCTAAACCCATTTCATAGCAACATACATAACTTTCTAGGTCATGTATTATGCAAGCACTGTGAACTATGTGGTGTTGTTCCTTAATTAGGTAAGATAGCTCTAGATGTACCTGTAGACTTCGCATCTTGTTTTGGTCTGTTGTGTGTACTCTGTTGTTAGTTGGCTGATGTTAACAGATTTGTTCCTGTCTTGAACAGTAGTGCCATGTTTCCAGCATTTTCTTTCATGAGCAACCTGCTTTAAAAACAGGGAAGGTGATGTATGCATGTGTATGTGTGTGTACATACATGCATCTATATCAATTTGTGCTGTATTGTTTACACAAATAGTACTACACTATACACACGCATTTACAATATAACTGTATGCTAAAAGCATCCAGCCAACACCTGCCCGTTGGTTAAGACCAGGTCACTCATGCCAGAGATGAACAAAGATCAGCTCAATGTACACAGGACACAGGACCCTCACACAGTCATAAATGAGTGTAAAATGTATTTCTGTTTTGTAGAGCTATAGGAGTTGAGTTTTCTTTGACAACACTGCCCCCATGTGGCTAAAGTTATTACTAATCCACATAGATCGATACATATTCATCTTTGGCTTAAGTAAACTTGAGTATTTCAGCATCTGCTTAATCATAAGGTAGAAATGGCTGACAAGTCACATTACGCACAATTTACATGTGTTTATTTATCAAATGCAAATATATGCATCGCAGTTGTTTTGTTACACGTTCATCGTAGGGCGAGACAGAGGTCCAGGCTATTGTGATTTACTCAAATCAAGTATGCATCTAAGCACTAACATCCATTATGGGACTTGGCTGGATTGACGTAAGATAAAAATTACTCTGGTTCCAGTTAAGGCAATGGATTCATATTGTGCAGCTCATTGTAGTTTCACTGTTAGCTAAGCAAAAAGCATTTCTGCTCATGGAATTGCATTCGCATGCTTCCTTTGCAACCATTCTAAGCTGTCACTACTGCTTGTTTCTGAACATCTTAAATGAGTTTTTCTTCTTTTAGCACCGCCATCTGCTGGACTGATTGTGAACCTATACAACCAGACATAGCCAGATATCTACAAGAAAATAAAGTATCCTATCCAGCGTGCCTTTAGCACCACCTTGTGGCATGTTTTCATGACTACATGTGTTTGGCTTTATCTGCGCCATACGATCATCACGTCTCAACCGTTGCTAAGAGTAATTTGTCCGTTTAGGTCATGTGTTCTTGCTTTCCAGTTCCGGAAGGCAACAGAATTCAGCACGTGGACGCAAGGTCTGCCCTGCATACACACCCTGCATTCTGCTTGACTACTAGTCTTCCTGCTGAAACAGGTAGCGCAAAACTGTTCTGTGCGGAAACAGACTCATAAAATGAAGGGAATATTCATATTCATATCAAGGGAATATAGTATCGATAATCTCGATCGAGTGCAGGGATGAAACACAGTGTAAAAAATTTACATTACACATTATCACCTTGGTATGGCTGCCTGTACAACCGAAAACCGTCATAAACGGAATGGCTGAACATAAAGGTTTATTTAAAACAGATTTGTGCTGTTTTGTACCCGTTTCAATCCTCCGGGGGCTGAGGTCTCTGGTGGAGAGCGCGCGACTGGCTGCCGCTTCTCACCGGCGTGTGACTGTTAATTGTTAAGCGACCTTGGGTTCCTTGAAAAGAGTTAAATAAATATACCTTTATGCATTCATAAAATATTTTAAACTAATTCGTTAA
The DNA here is from genome assembly GCA_020368025.1 of Brachyhypopomus occidentalis. Taxonomy (NCBI): domain Eukaryota; kingdom Metazoa; phylum Chordata; class Actinopteri; order Gymnotiformes; family Hypopomidae; genus Brachyhypopomus; species Brachyhypopomus occidentalis. Next base: position 1,246,181 of record JAGXOD010001391.1, on the reverse strand, counting down.
GTAAAAAGTGAAACGTTATGAAAATGTGATTCTGAAAATGAGGCCTATAGTGTCGGTCACCAGCATGTTTGTATCATTTTTGAAGCACATTTTCCAACATCGTCCCGCCTCACGCATTAGGTCGTACATGTTATAACTTCTCAGTGAGAAAGTTCCTAGTTAGAGTAACACCCTGTATATTTTCAGTTTTCACTTTCATTTTACATTTATATAGTGCCTTTCAATATACCCAAGGTCGCTGTACAATTAACACAGGCACAACCTTTTTACATCCAATCCAAGTTACAGCCAATTGCACACAGCGTACACCCAAGCAGAAACCTCAGCCCCCTGGGGGACTGAATTGGGTGCAGGAAGGGGAGAGAGGACACCACCCAGGACAGAGCACCATCCACCACTGGGCATAGAGACACACTCATTCACACACACTCAGAGAACACAAACTCAGAGAACACACATACGGAGAAGGATACGCTTAATGTCCATGAGACAGTTTCCTCCTGGAGCTCCCAGCAGAAGTTCTGACCTCCCTCCATACACCCTGCTGTAATGTCCACATGCTTCTGAAGTAGTTGATCGACTATGTGGGGGTGTGTGAGGATGTTTCTAGGGGGAAAATGTATGTTGGGGGACACGCAGGTTCATGTTTTTGGCCGTGTGCCATTTGTGCGTGAACGTTTTCACATCATCTCTTTGGATCCCCGCGGGCCGCAGCCCCCGTGTCCAGGTGTGCGCGAGCGCGGGAAGGCGGGTCCACTGGGCCCCAGGCGTGAGCAGCTGAGGAGAACTGAGCGACAGCAGGGGGAGGAGGTGGACAGCAGTGGGAGGAGGTGGACAGCAGTGGGAGGAGGTGGACAGCAGGGGGAGGAGGTGGACAGCAGGGGGAGGAGGTGGTGTGGCTGCAGCGGCTGGACACTGGATGGCAGCCTTGCCCCGCGAACGCGGCCGGCCGGCGCACAGAGGTCGCCGCAGAGCTGCTGTCACGCCACATCCCTCACCCCTCACGCCGCACCCCTCACCCCTCACCCCTCACGCCTCACCCCTCACGCCGCACCCCTCACGCCACACCCCTCACGCCACATCCCTCACGCCACATCCCTCACCCCTCACGCTGCACCCCTCACGCCGCACCCCTCACGCTGCACCCCTCACGCCGCACCCCTCACGCCGCACCCCTCACGCCTCACGCCCCCCTCACCCGCACCCCTCACGCTGCACCCCTCACGCCGCACCCCTCACGCTGCACCCCTCCCTGCACCCCCCCCCCCCCCCCCCCTCCCCCTGCGCCGGAGATGAGGTCAGACGCAGCACCGCCACTTGATCTCCCGACTTGCTGCACCGCCCCCAGAGGAGCTCCCCCTGACTCCCGAAGGCTGAACCCTCAAGGTCATGCGTGTGCCCTTCTTGGACGTACCCCACAGTGATAGATAGTTCCGCATATTATTACTGAAGGGAGCCAAGATGCATTGTGCGTTTAAAACGCCAGTGGCACCATTGACTCGGGTCATATTTGATTTCAATTGCTTTGGCCTTTTATAACCACTCCTGTGCCTTCTTGCACTTTGAGGTGGGCTAGCTGTGCCTTTAAAGTCTGGTAAGGCCTCAAACTCCCACCAATCTCTGTAGCTGTAACACTGTCCTGTACTGTAGGCCCCTGCTTCTTAGTTCTGCTACTCTCCTTAAAGCAATAGAAATTTGCTGCCCTTGTCCTCTACAACAGTCTAAATCCTTATTGGCTGCATGTCACCGTGACAGCACTGCAGCACGGAGCTGATAGGCTTATGCGGTAAGACAGGACTTGTGCGTGATTAGAGGAGGATTAAGAGAGGGGTTCCGACAAGGACATGACCGAACAAGAGTGTCATAGCAGTGGGGACATTTGGGGCTTCAAGGTGAAGTTTGATCACAAGCAAAGGGGGTGGGGGGGGGGGGGGGTAGGTAAGTCAGCAGAAAGAAAATCAGCGCAACAGCTCCATCTTCTGGTTGGACATTGTTAGCACAGCATCGGCATCATTGGAGACATTGGAGAGCACGGTGATGGTAGCACTGTTAGCTCTGCTAGAAGGTGAGTAGGATATTTCACAGGACACCTGCAGGTAGTGATCAGGGAAAGAGCCGCATCCCCCCCCCACCCCCCAATAAACACACACACACACACACACGTGTCCCTGTGTTTGAGCCAATTGCCAAATCTGTTTCCCTCAGCACTAAAAGGGAAGTTTGGATTATCAACGGTGGGCGTTCTCTGAGAAAGCTCTTCTGGAACGGAAGGCGCTGAAGTGCGCAAATCTTTTTCAGAGGCAAAAGCAGAGAGTCGTTTTTTTTTTCGTTTTTTCTTGCGAGCCTTTGGGCGCTCTTATCTGTCGGTGGGTTGTTGCCCGTTTCCTCCGGCAGAGCTGTAATGAATAATTAGTGTAGGGGGAAGATAAATAGCCACAGGCCTGCTGGTGCTGAGGAAATCCATTTAGGTTATTACTCCTTACATAAAAACCCATTTTAACTCTAAGAGCTGCCTTTACTGTCCACACTGAATAACAAACAGATAACACACAAACACACAAAAAAGAACACAATTGCTCCCTCCCCCCTCCTCAGGTCTAACCTCCTCGACGGAGGGGTGTAAACAATGTTTCATGTCCTCCAGGGAGAGGCTGGCTGCATAAAGGTCTGAGGTTTCACACTGCCAGAAGGAGGCGGGGCTACAGTCCTCTGTGGGGCCGTGTAGATGCTGTTAGACAGTCATCCTCCGAGGGGGGGGGCTTCTCAAGGCCAGTGTGCGTTATCAGGTCAGGGGTCAAGGAAGGTGGGAAGGCAAGGTGAATGCGTGAGCCTTTGGTGAGAGTGGAGCTGACGGGAGCAGAGGTCAGCGTCCTGTGCACTTCTAAAAGAACATGAGTAATATTGATTGAATAGTGTAATTTGATAGATTGATCTGAAGTGTGTAATTCGATGCAGCCCCTGAGAAGGTTTCCTTTAGAAAGCAGTTTTTCTCACTCGGTATCTCTCTGTATTCTCTTTGTCTCTGCCCCTCTCTCTCATATCTCTCTGTATTCTCTTTGTCTCTGCCCCTATTCTCTTGTATTCTCTTTGTCTCTGCCCCTCTCTCTCATATCTCTCTGTATTCTCTTTGTCTCTGCCCCTCTCTCTCATATCTCTCTGTATTCTCTTTGTCTCTGCCCCTCTCTCTCATATCTCTCTGTATTCTCTTTGTCTCTGCCCCTCTCTCTCATATCTCTCTGTCTCTATTCCTGTTTCTCTCGTTTCATTTGTCTCTTTCCCTCAGTGTCTTTCTCTTTAATCTCACTGTCTATTCCTCTCTTTTCTCTACTCTCTTTTTCTGCTTTTCTGTCCTCTGTCTTTTCTTTCGTCTGTCTCTCTGGGGACACACCTACAGGGCCATTTGGGCTCCATCTATGTTTATCTGCCGTGTCGTCCCCCCCTTAATACTAGCTCAGTGGGAACATACTTCAAACCTCCAGCACAACTCTATCGTGTTGTGTTGGCCAGTGGTCTGATGGCGCGGATGGTGCGGACGTGCTCGGTCATGTCCTGCTGGGCAGTGAGGCTCTCCCTCCCCTCCGCGCCCTCTTCACTCTTCACGGACTCCAGCCCTGGACGTCAAAGGACGCAGTAAGGCAGTGCTCGAAGCTACAAATACCCCCACCAAAAAAATACCCCCCCAAAAAACACCCCAAAACAAAAAAAAAAACTCAAAAACAAAAAATCAATTGTAGTATATGGGTCAGAATATTAAACTGTACCGCACTGTATTATGTGCTCAAAACAAAAGTGTATTTTTGGCTTGCTCCTCTGAGGACTGGTGGTGGAATTTCAATTCTTTTAGTCTTGTAGACTGTCAGAGATGGGGGGGGGGGGTAGGGCTCTATCTCTCTGTCTCCCGCTCAGTCTTACCTGAGTGAATCACAGTCCCCTAGTCAGGGGCTGAGACTGGGGCCGTCTCCACTCTGCCCTGGGGTTGGGGGGGGGGCAGAGTTGCCTCATTTCTTTGTTTATCACACCGTTTTTCATAAATGTAAACATGCCATTGTCTCTAAAAAGACTTATTCTACATACCTGGGCCAGAGTACCAAATGAAGAAGAAGCACGACCACTTCAGTCCTGGGTCCCACCTGCCAAGGATTTTCACGGGAGTCTCCCTGTTTTTTTTAACCCTTTCTCCCTCTGTGCCCGTTACTCTCCTGATTTCATAGTGATGCAAATCAAATAGTTGTTCCTCAGTTGCCGCGTTGCGTGTAAGCCGCGGCTCCTGGCGACCCCACCCCGAAGCGGAGGGGAACGTGCCCAAACGACCTCGCCTGTCGTGCGCCACTCTTCACGACGCTGCGCGCTCCCTCCTCACGCCGCTCCGCTCAGCTTGCTGCCGAAAACGGACGCGACGGCTTCCGAGAAGAGAAAAACGTGATCGTGAGTTTCGGTCCAATTATCGCAAGACCACTCTTTACCTGCAAACCACGTCAGCAGTTAGCTGGTGTTTGGTACGGTATGTCAGGCTGACAGCGTGAAGCGTGGCGGGGAAGGGGCCTTGCCAAACCTGCTAACAGATGAGCTGTGGAGGCGCCAGGGGGGGTGGCGGGGGGGGCGGAGCTCTTGTACGTTCTGATCAAGTCACTAAGGCAGAGGTGAAAATAGCTATGCTGGTCATCATGAGCAATGTTTCTTTTGCGTTTTGTGAAAGGTTCAGCAAAAGTGTTGCAGATGTGTCAGCGTCACATCCTTGCTTCTACCATGTTAATCGGCGCCGTAGAGTTATGAGGGGGAAGGGCTTTTGGTACTAACCTGGAAATCTCCCTCTTTTTCCCTGCCTAATGTTGGCAGGTATGCTGTGTTTGAACATATTCGAGCAGGTGTGGGCCAACTGGAGTAGCTCTTTTTTTGGCTCGCTGAACCGAGGTTTCTTCAGACTGTCCTGAATTCAGCATGTGATTGGACGAGGAGGGATGTGGGCGTGGCACGGAGTGTGGGCAGTAGGGAGCTTTGGGGCTACATGCGTAGACACCTTGTTGCAGCTACTCCACATAAGCTCATTGATTCACTTCAAGGCCGAGACGTCGATCAAGGCTGTAGGTGCTGACGAGCACTGTGTGTGTGTGTGTGTGTGTGTGTGTGTGTGTGTGTGTCTCCATCTTCATCTGGGTCTGTTCAAATGTGTGGTAGCCCTGCTAGTGCAGTGTGCAGTGACACGTGTCCTTGTGTCCTGGCGTCTCTTTCTCCTCTAGATGGTCCCGCCCTCCACCTGCTCCATCGTGCCACTGTGCTCCTGCTTTCCTCACGTGGCTATTAGATATGCATGCAGAGAGCAGCGTGGGCGGAGACTCGGGAGAACAGCGTGGGCGGAGGCTCAGAGAACAGCGTGGGCGGAGGCTCGGAGAACAGCGTGGGCGGAGGCTCTGAGAACAGCGTGGGCGGAGGCTCTGAGAACAGCATCGGAGGAGGCTTGGAGAACAGTGTGGGCGGAGGCTCAAAAGTAGGACTTCACCCTTCTCTCCACCCTTCACTATGCATTCATATACCTCCACCTCCAACCATCTCCGTGCGGTCTGTGTGCAGCGGTGTGGTGTGGACCGTACGAGGAATAAGAGACGGGGAGGAGGCATGACTGACAGAAGTAGGTCTGTCTGAAACATTGCATCTCCTCTGCTTCTTATGCCCTGTTCGTTTCCTTTCTCTCTCTCTCCCTCCCTCTCCCTCTCTCTCTCACACACACACACGCACACACACTTTTGCTCCGACACTTTTTTTTACACATACACGCAAAAACACACGCTCCCCCTTCTCTCTCATGTTAAATTATAGCGTGGCGTGCGAATGTGAGTGAAAGTCATCAAATGAAGATTAAAGACAGCCCTGTTTTACCGACGGCGTCGACCGTAGGCTTGTCCCCGCGCCTCTGGGGAACGGGGACAATTACATTTAGAATGGGATTCGTTCAAAGCGTTCAACAACTCATTAATTGCATATTGCAAACAGTACATTTCAGCAGAAAGCAGTGATGAGTAACAGCGAGAAGCTTTGGGGGGAAAAAAGGGAAGGGGCTCCATCTGGTTACGTGCCTGAATTCCTAATGTGAAGATATAGATGTTGAGTGAAAGGGCTGAGTGATGAGGAGAACACCACTAGCCTCTCCTTCTCTCTCATTACAGCTGCGCTTTGATGCTTTTAAAATGGGATAAATATCACTGATACCGTCACTGTGTGATTGGTGAGATACAATAAATAGTAAATTAGAGAGGATTTATAGAGTATGCAAAAGCAGGGCAAATGCTAGTTGTATCGGTCTCTGTCGTGCTAAGCAGATCAATTACATGACTCGTTTTTTATCGTCCAGCAGAGCTGGGTAAGATATGACTGTATCGCCATTCTGCCAACCAATGTGGATTATTTCAAGTCGGCACTTAATACAGAATACAGCACTGAATAACCAACAATGAATTCAGACCTTGAGGAGCTCCTTTAAAAGCCCTATTAAATCAAGGCTCTGCTCAGAGAGTTTGTGTGTTCTTAGCCCTCCGATATTGTCAACGTTTCAAGCTGAAGGTCTAGCAGATAGCAGGCTTCCTGCGGGAGGCTCTTAGTGGATTGATGCTGCATATGGTACCTAGCTGTTCTTTTAGCAGTCAGTGCAGAGCCCCATATGACTCATACTGCTTCCATGTGCTATAGAGGGAGACAGAGAGGGAGAGAGAGAGAGAGAGAGAGAGAGTGGGAGACGGAGAGAGTGGGAGACGGAGAGAGAGGGAGACGGAGAGAAAGAGAGACAGAGGGAGAGAGTGGGAGACAGAGAGAGAGAGAGACAGAGAGAGAGTGGGAGAGACAGAGAGTGGGAGAGTTGGAGAGGAAGAAAGAAGCCGGGTGGGAGTTGGATGGCAAAGGATTTTGGAGTGGGCGATTTTCCAGAGTTGTTAAGGGCATTAATATTTTCCAGAGTTGTTAAGGGCATTAATATTTTCCAGAGTTGTTAAGGGCATTAATATTTGAAGGGCCCTTTGTTTTCCTTGGAGGGGTGCTTTTCTTTCTTTTTTTTTCCTTTTTTTTTTTTTTTACAAGCAGCCAATTAGCTGTGGCGGAATTGCACGTCCCGCACCTTCCGTGTCCTATTCACGTTAAGTTAGTGAGCGCTGCGGGGACAGCTGCATACGGGGGACAGCTGCATACGGGGGACAGCGGCATATGGGGACAGGTGCACAGGGGGGACAAGTGCACACGGGGGACAGATGCACACGGGGGGACAGATGCATAGGGGGGACAGCTGCATACGGGGGACAGCTGCATAGGGGGGACAGATGCATACGGGAGACAGATGCATACGGGGGACAGCTGCATACGGGGGACAGCTGCATAGGGGGGACAGATGCATACGGGGGACAGCTGCATAGGGGGGACAGATGCATACGGGGGACAGCTGCATAGGGGGGACAGCGGCATCATACGGGGGACAGCTGCATAGGGGGGACAGCGGCATCATATGGGGGACAGCTGCATAGGGGGACAGGTGCATAGGGGGACAGCTGCATAGGGGGACAGCTGCATAGGGGACAGCTGCATACATAATTCTAAAACAGGCATAGGGGGACAGAGCGCATACGGGGACAGGCATGGAGCGGCTGGTGGAGCGGGGACAGCTGCATAGGGGGGACAGCTGCATACGGGAGCGGTGGAGCTGCTGGTGGAGCGGGGAGCGGGTGGACAGCTGCGGAGCGGGGTGGACAGCTGGTGGATGACGGAGCGGCTGGTGGGGGACAGCTGCATAGGAGGGCTGACGGAGCTGCATAGGTGGAGCAGCTGGTGGAGCGGCTGACGGAGCGGCTGGTGGAGCGGCATCATACGGGGGACAGCTGCATAGGGGGACAGCGGCATCATGGAGCGGGGACAGCTGCATAGGGGACAGCTGCATAGGGGGACAGGTGCATACGGAGGGGACAGCTGGTGGATAGGGGGGCTGGTGGACAGCTGCATGGGGGGACAGCTGCACGGAGCGGGGTGGGAGCTGCATAGGGGGTGGAGCTGCATGGAGGGGTGGACAGCTGCATGGAGCGGGGACGGAGCGGCATAGCTTAATTCTGGAAAATTGGTGGAGCGGCTGGTGGAGCGGAGACGGAGCTGGTGACGGAGCGCTGGTGGAGCGGCTGGTGGAGCGGCTGGTGGAGCGGCTGACGGAGCGGCTGGTGGAGCGGCTGGTGGAGCGGCTGGTGGAGCGGCTGACGGAGCGGCTGGTGGAGCGGCTGGTGGAGCGGCTGGTGGAGCGGCTGGGGGAGCGGCGGGAGCGGCTGGTGGAGCGGCTGGTGGAGCGGCTGGTGGAGCGGCTGGTGGAGCGGCTGGTGGAGCGGCTGGTGGAGCGGCTGGTGGAGCGGCTGACGGAGCGGCTGGTGGAGCGGCTGGTGGAGCGGCGTGCTGACGCTGAACTCCCCCTCAACCTCCCAGTGGCGTTTTTTGGGTTTATATGTCCCACATTGGTGCTCGTGCGACGGTTTGTTTGGCTGGAGGGCACGTTGCTGGGACGACGCTCTCGCTGAGTCAATTAATTAACGGCACACGGCTGGGCGCGAGCAGCCGATGCGTCTAGACACGGTGTCGTCTCCCCCGACGACGCAGCAGAGCAAAACCATCTCTCTGAGGAAGCCATTTTGACGTCACACCAGCAGACCCCTTCAACGCTGGCACAGAGCCAGCTGCTTTATAACTTCATGTTTGCTTTTCCCTAACTCTGAATATTTGTTGATATAGTGACTGCTTGAATAGAGCTGCTATTACATTTTCTTTGATAAAAATAAGAAAAACGTGGTAAATTAGTGACATTACCCATTGATACTACATTTTAGTAAACATCTTATGTAAACATTATTTCTAGTGAATTCATCACAAACATTTTTGATGTGTAGTGCTGTCCTAGTAGTTCTCATGGGACTGCTGAAGACATAGTTGAGAATGTACTGAGGCTCCTACCACACACAGAATGTCTGCTTGAAGCAGATGCCTTCTTTCAGTTTTTTAGAGTTTCTCCTTCTGGGACTTTTCCAGTTTTCTGGAGAGGGCACAGTAAATAAAAAAGAAAGTAGTTCAAAAAATGGCATGAAGAACACAAAGTGGGTCAGAGAGAAAGAGAGAGAGAGAGAGAGCAGGGGAGAGAGAGAGAGAGAGGGAAAGAGGGAGAGGGGGATTAGTCGTGCAGTGGCCCATGTTGGCCTTAATGGCCTCCCCTGTATCTGACTAGCAATTACAGCCCCCCAAATTATGATCTATCCAGGCGGAGAGGAGCACACCGGCCAATGGAGATGGATGGACCAAGGGCACGGGAGCCTGCTGCAGATTGATTATTGATTTGCTGGACAATGATGGATCGGGATTTGGAGTGGAGTGTGGGTGCCGAGCGCGAGGGAGTATGCGGAAGATGGAGCTGGGATTAAAGGAAGGCACGGGGGGCCGGGGGAGGCGGCAGGTGATGGATGGGGGTTTCAGGGCCGACGTGGCGCTGCTGGCGCTTGAGGGAGGTGCTCATATTCGGCGGGAGAAGCTCCGGCCTCGGATCGTTGTTGTTGGGACTGGAGGGAGGCGATGCGGTCAGGTCTGCAGGAGCCGAGGCAGGAGAACCTGAGCACGCCGACGCGCCTCGAGAATCCGGAGGCGCTCTTTACTCCGCCCGAAACACACGAGGATGAACGTTGCATGAGGACCCAGGGAGGCCATGAATGAACTTAGTTTGGTTAGCTCAAAAAGAACCAGCGATTAGAGTTCGCCTGCTTCAGCTGAGCATAGAGCTCACAGCCAGATCCTGCTATGCACGTGAGAATGATGTTATGATGATGCCAATGCAGCATAGACATGTTGCTCCCAAGTACTTGAAACAGTATAGAAATAAATAACATTCTTAAAGAATCTTTGTGGCAGGGATGTTATCTGGACAGCAGCAAAAGATCAGGTGTGTGTGTGTGTTTTGATGTTAGGAAAAGGGCCTTTCCTGCCGCTGGCTCTTAGCCCTCCTTGCACAGGTCAATGTGTGTGTGTGTGTGTGTGTGTGCACAGTTGGACCTCTTTGAAGTTCAGCATGTGTGTGAGCAGAGGCGTTCTGCTTGTTCTCTCTGCTGTGTCTTGCATTTAGAGTATACTTAAAGCACAAGTGTGGAGACCACAGTGTCAACAAGCACACAGATCCACAGCTGGGAGATGAGAACACAGTGTCTACAAGCACACAGATCCACAGCTGGGAGATGAGAACACAGTGTCTACAAGCACACAGATCCACAGCTGGGAGATGAGACCACAGTGTCTACAAGCACACAGATCCACAGCTGGGAGATGAGACCACAGTGTCTACAAGCACACACATCCACAGCTGGGAAATGAGACCACAGTATCTACAAGCACACAGATCCACAGCTGGGAGATGAGAACACAGTGTCTACAAGCACACAGATCCACAGCTGGGAGATGAGAACACAGTGTCTACAAGCACACAGATCCACAGCTGGGAGATGAGACCACAGTGTCTACAAGCACACACATCCACAGCTGGGAAATGAGACCACAGTATCTACAAGCACACAGATCCACAGCTGGGAGATGAGAACACAGTGTCTACAAGCACACAGATCCACAGCTGGGAGATGAGAACACAGTGTCTACAAGCACACAGATCCACAGCTGGGAGATGAGAACACAGTGTCTACAAGCACACAGATCCACAGCTGGGAGATGAGACCACAGTGTCTACAAGCACACACATCCACAGCTGGGAAATGAGACCACAGTATCTACAAGCACACAGATCCACAGCTGGGAGATGAGACCACAGTATCTACAAGCACACAGATCCACAGCTGGGAAATGAGACCACAGTATCTACAAGCACACAGATCCACAGCTGGGAGATGAGACCACAGTATCTACAAGCACACAGATCCACAGCTGGGAGATGAGACCACAGTGTCTACAAGCACACACATCCACAGCTGGGAGATGAGACTACAGTGTCTACATGCACACAGATCCACAGCTGGGAGATGAGAACACAGTATCTACAAGCACACAGATTCACAGCTGGGAGATGAGACCACAGTATCTACAAGCACACAGATCCACAGCTGGGAGATGAGAACACAGTATCTACAAGCACACAGATCCACAGCTGGGAGGTGAGACCACAGTGTCTACAAGCACACAGATCCACAGCTGGGAGATGAGACCACAGTGTCTACAAGCACACAGATCCACAGCTGGGAGATGAGACCACAGTATCTACAAGCACACAGATCCACAGCTGGGAGATGAGAACACAGTATCTACAAGCACACACATCCACAGCTGGGAGATGAGACCACAGTGTCTACAAGCACACAGATCCACAGCTGGGAGATGAGACCACAGTGTCAACAAGCACACAGATCCACAGCTGGGAGATGAGACTACAGTGTCTACAAGCACACAGATCCACAGCTGGGAGATGAGACCACAGTATCTACAAGCACACAGATCCACAGCTGGGAGATGAGAACACAGTATCTACAAGCACACAGATCCACAGCTGGGAGATGAGAACACAGTATCTACAAGCACACATCCACAGCTGGGAGATGAGACCACAGTGTCTACAAGCACACAGATCCACAGCTGGGAGATGAGACCACAGTGTCTACAAGCACACAGATCCACAGCTGGGAGATGAGACTACAGTGTCTACAAGCACACAGATCCACAGCTGGGAGATGAGACCACAGTATCTACAAGCACACAGATCCACAGCTGGGAGATGAGACCACAGTATCTACAAGCACACAGATCCACAGCTGGGAGATGAGACCACAGTATCTACAAGCACACAAATCCACAGCTGGGAGGTGAGACCACAGTGTCTACAAGCACACAGATCCACAGCTGGGAGATGAGACCACAGTATCTACAAGCACACAGATCCACAGATGTGTTTGATGCAGCGATTTGTGCAGCATCAAAGTGACTCTCTCGGAGTGTTTGCATTTCATGTGTTCTCTATTTTAAGTTCACAAGGTCAAGCACTGAAACACTGTGACATTGAAACACACAGAAACAGAAGGCCAAGTGGATGTTCAAGCCCATTCACTTCATCAGCAAGGCAAGAGCGCACAATAAGACCCGGAGGCTCTGTGCAACAAGATCGCATGGGTGCCAGATCATATGACAAGGTCAAAGGTCAGGACTAGGCTCATGGCATGCTTTCAGACAGTCAGTGGTCCTGAAGTCATGTCACCTCTCAAAGCGTCCCATTTTGGTAATATCTTAACAATCGTATTAAAACGGTGGACATCAAGAAATTAGAACACATCTAACTGGCAAATATGGTGCTGAAAAAATTAGGCACTTTATAAAAACTATTTTCTATGACAACTGTATACTGAGCATCTCCTCAGTTTCAGACTAATTACTGGCAAAAGAGTGATGAGGGATAAATTAATAGCCGTAATGAAGCCATTAGTGTAATTAGAACTGTGGCAATCAGTCCCAGTTCTTGTCTCATAAATAGAGGAAAATACCTCAGTACTAAAAACAAGTGTACCTAAATCTGTCCTGGCCTCTCTCCTCTGTGTGACACATACACACAAGGTTGGCTGCTGGACTCCTGGTTTGTCTCACGGTTCTATGCTAGGCTTTTCTAAGCATCTCTCTCTCACTCTCTCTCTCTCTCACACACACACTCTCTCTCTCCCTGTAACTCTAGCTACGTCTGTCTAGCTATGTCTGTCTATCTAGTATGTGGGCATGAGGGCATACAGTTTGCATCACTGCATCATTAGACCTTGCTGCCTTACAGAATGTGTGGTGGACTGAGAAATTGACATTGTTTCCATGTGCCTGTCTAGCAGACATGTGTGTGTACTGGTTTGAAAGCTATCTCCACCCTAAGCAGTAAAGTACGCTCGTGTCTAAGGTGCACGCGTGCTGGCTTGGTGGCAAAAGGGCAAAACCGGGTCATGTGAGCAACTTTGTGTGCAGGTGTAGTCCATTCCAGCCATTTAGGAAGTTTTTGTTAGTGTCTGTTGGAAGTGCACATATGGTCAAGGACTAATCAGTTTGCATGTGTATATAGGAGTGTATAGAGCAGATTGTCAGTTGTGCAAACAAGAGATCCTCTTTAGGAGTGAGCTGGGGTGTATGATGTGGTATGCTGCTTTCTGTCCTGCTAATTAGCCTGTGTTTACGTCTTTAAAAAGCTCCTTTAAGCCACATTAAACATGCACATTTCACCAAATGGCTGCACGTCTCAGAGGTTAATGAATTTTCTCTTTAGCAAGGCACCAGAAATTAACAAGTGGATCTCAAGATGGCAGCGTGAGAGCAGGTTCTCTCGTAAACAGACGTCTACATTTTCCCTGTCCAAACACACAGATATACACCAACAGAAATAATCTTGCTTGTCAAGAGACTTGCCTCAGATCCCAGCTGGTGGTCTATCTGGGCACCGAGATTCACTCGAATCGGAAGGAGAGAGAGACTTCAGAAACCAGCGCCGGCTGGACACGAGCACAGTGCTGCCCACCAAATCCATAACGCACATCCATAACACCGTGCTGCATAGCTGCTCAATGGAACCGATCAGTTTAACACCTGCTGTTTGTTCCGTCCTGAATGTCACATGTCCAATGTTGGCGGAGGGAAAAAAATTGGGCGTGTCAGAAAGTGGTCATGGGGTGTAGAGCCAGGCTTTGGAGGCAAGACAGCCTTCAAGGGAAAACCTATTTTACGCTGTTTGAAGTCTGTTTGGTTGGTAGTTGTATGCGGGTCTGCATGTATTATGAGTAGCATTTGTGAAATCCATTTTCCCTGCTTTGGCCACCGCTCCACGGTTGCTTTTGTAAAAGGAGGTGGTAGTACTGACACGGGAACAGCAGTTGTAGGTTGTAGATTGGGGAGTTTAGAGGAGAAGAGAGGCAGGACACTACACTGTAGATTTCAAAAGGAGAGGGAAAACTGATCAGGGAACAGCAGTTGTAGGTTGTAGATCGGGGAGTTTAGAGGAGAAGAGAGGCAGGACACTACACTGTAGATTTCAAAAGGAGAGGGAAAACTGATCAGGGAACAGCAGTTGTAGGCCTTCTTATTCTGGTGGATGGCTATAAATTGTTCAGAGACCAATGGTGGCAGGGTGTTGTGAGAGGACTGGTAGTATTAGCGTGAGAGAGTGTGATGTGCTGAGCAGACACACCATAAATAGTAGAGAAATGTACTGTTGGGCACCATTGGAAGTACCAGATTCTTTTTAAGTCTTCACAACGGCCATGGTGTGTGTTTGTGTTTGTGTGTGTGTGTGTGTGTGTGTGTGTGTGTGTGTGTGTGTGTGTGTGTGTGTGTGTGTGTGTGTGTGCTCCTGCCCTGCACTGGGGGCTGATTCCTGGCTAGTGGATCATCTCCGATGTGATATTTATGACTTGAGGCAGCCCCTTTCTTCTGTTGATGCTGATGCTTTCTTTTGAAAAGACATCTTTCTTTTCAGAAAGGAACAGAGAAAACATTCCCTCAGAACATAGACACGCACACAAGCGAGTGTGCGCACACGTATGCACGCGCGCAAACACAATAAAGAAACGTCGAGTGGGAAAGGGTTTTCCATTGGCTTAACGACCTAACTAATGCATTCCCTACATATATTTGCAGTGCAAGATCATTTAAAACGTGTTTGGTATGTACGTTTGAACACACCGAGTTCCTAAACTTGCTTAGCATATCTTCTCACACTCTAGTTCCGTTTATCCGTGTGCAGCCCGAAGGGGGTTGACTTCAACGCTGCGTTTAGCCTTTGATTTTACAGCACTGTTGATGTTATTTCTTTTTTGACATTTTAGCTAGCGATGCATCAAGAAACTCTCGAATTTTGGACTTTGGGGTTAAATAGCGCTCTACGTTAGGGAGCCTTCATTTTTGCCTCCCAGTTCTAGTAGTTGTAGTCGAACAGAGCTCATTTGGCACGTTCACTACAGATAAACTCATCCGTGACGCCCTGTGCCACTTTGTCATCTTTTATTTTCTTTTTTATTAACTATTTGCTCTCTACAGTCGTCAACCTCACCCACTATGCAGTTGTTTCAAGCTGTTGTCATCTCATTTCATGTGTGCATTTATGTAACTAGTAACACGAGGCCTGTGTAACCTGAGGAATTATTTCACATGCTGCTCATTCACAGATTAAAGAACAGAGAGGAAGACAAGGGAAGAGCGTAGCAGAAAAGAAGGGAAATAATTCTGAATAATGTATCACTGCTTCTTAATTTCTTCTGTTTAATACTCGCCTAACACCCTCAACTTCGGCTAAAAAACTTCAACAATTTCACACTCGAGTAATCTTCAGATTTAATAACCTTAAGCTTTGCTCATTCCGTAAATCTGAGCTTCTAACCACCCCTTCGTCCGCTAGCCACCCCCCCCCTCCTCCACCTCCTTCCGCCTCCTCCTTGCTTCGCGCCGCGCGTTTTATCTCGGTAATAACACAAAGCCGCCTTCGCTGCCTCCCGTCACAGCGATAACGGAAATTCCTGCCCATATTTTAATAGCTTCTCGCCACTATCTCAGGCTTCCAACTCCCGAGGAGCGAGTGCACTCACCTTGGAAGCGCAGCCTGGAGGAGATTCCCCGAGAAACCTGCGCATCGCGCTCGGGCGCGCGGAACGCCGGCCGAATCTTAATGTCAGACTGCACCGTTGCCATAGCGCTGAGCCGCGAGTTCGACCGCTCCTCCGCTGGGTCTTTACCTGCAGAGCGCCGGAGCGATACAACCCTCAGGGCTGACGGAGGGGAAAAGTCCTCAGCAAGACTCCAAGGAGCACAGAGAGCCTTATTTCCCTAAACCCAAAACACTTTTAAATGCCCAGTCAGTAAAGGTTTAGGTGAACTATAAAGAACACATTGTTCCTGTGTTCAGTGTTTTATTCCGTCAAAAAAAAAACGCTCTTTTAAAATCTTTACCACCTGGTTAGGGTGTTTTGTCATAAGCTACTCAAAGTTTGCAAAAAATATTCGAGGCCATTATTCTGGAAATATTTGTCTCTGAACAATAATCGGATTAATTTTAAGAGTCTCACGCTCGGCATATAGTGTAACATTCAAAAAGCAGTTATTGTGGCAGTGTTGTGAAATGCTGTTATTGTGATATGCAGGACCTGTATAAACTCATTATTTTGATGGCACGAGTCCTGTGTGAATCCTCTCACCCCCTTTACAGCGCATGCTTGAGAGACTCCACCATACATGCTAATTACACCAGGCTCTGTTTCTGACGCGTCACCGGGGACTTATGCAGCAGAGGGCTCATCACACCAGATATCTCAGCGTAACTTTCCTGGCACAACCCCTGCGGAAATCAGCGTGACGGCTGCATAAACATGTTCTGATGACTTTAAATCCGTTTTACTTAATTGAGAAGTGCTTATTAAGTTTTGCAACATTCTGCTGGAAATTTCTAATGGGATGTTTGTATTCATCTGTATGAGGGGGGGTGGGGGGTGAAGGGGGGGAGAAGGAGCTACATTTCAGCACACCAGGAAGGAGGCTGGTTTGGTCTGATAGGACAGATGCCAGCTTCAAGAACCCTCCTCTCTCTCTCTCTCTCTCTCTGTCTTTCTCTGTCTCTCTCTCTCTCCCCCATTTGTGTTTCTGTCTCCTCTCTCTCTCTCTCTCTCTCTCTCTCTCTCTCTCTCTATTTTCTCTCTCTCTCTCTCTCACACACACACACACAACCCTCCCCTCTCTCTCTCTCTTTCTGTCTTCTCTCTCTCTCTTTCTCAGACACACACACACACGCACACCCCTAGTTGCCAAGGTAGCAGAGAGTGGAGAAGTTAGTGACAGCAGGCTGATGTCAGCTGACTGCGTGTGTCCAGAGTTTGTTTCATTTTGCAATGGAAAAAAAAAACACTGTATGAACACTATAGTTCCCTGAAAAGGAAAGCACAATTTCTGTACCGAAACACCCCAAACACCTGCACAACCCAAGCAAAGAGGAGTGCTGAGCTGCTTTAGAGCCAGTGACATACGAATGGAAGACATCGCCTATTTCTTATGGCCAAACCCATTACCCTCGTTAGCCGGAGTCGGTGAAGGATGCAGGATTTCAACACTCTGTAAAATGAATGCAGGAATCCTGGGTAATCTCAGGAGTGGCCTGTGATGGGAGGAGAAAGGCAGCGTTGAGTTGGACATCAAGGACGAGATGGGGCACTGGGGTGGGATTAGATTAGATTAACCTGCTCGCACCTCAATACAGCACCACCACACAGAGAGCCCCTGCTCTCTCTCTCTCTCTGTTTCTCTTTGTCTCACTGTCTCACTCCCTCTTTCCTTCTCTCCAGTAGAGCGGATCTGCAGTAAGTCACCGGGCTTCGTGCGCTAGTCTTCCATATGCTAGGTTCTGAGCAGACATCTATGGCAGAAAGAAGCCGTTTTGTCTCTCAGATGCCAGTGGTGGAGTTGTCAGGCATGGAGGTCCTGTTCTTGCATGTCTTGGAGAAGTTTAGCATAAGTCTGTGAATGTCACTACATGGCGGGAAAGCAGGGCAGTTGAAGCCCTGTACCTAGTGAAGCTTCTCTTTAACTCCAGAAGAATTCTCATGGAGTATTAGACGTGTCCCACCAGAAGACCATCTCAGGCAGAGTCAGCAAACTCGGCGCATTACAGCGCACAGAAAATCCCCTCACTGTAGAGCCACATGGCTAGACCAGCGACTTTTAAGTGGAGCTGCTGCCTGATATTGAAGCGTTTAACACACGGTATATCTCTGAATTTATATGAAGTGGGCCTCGCAAGCACATCTTCTAAAATATCTTTCAAACTGCAGAGCTGTCTTCAAGAAAGATTACAATTTTAATGATAGCTCCAAAGTGTATTTCAGATATTCACCCAGACACACAGGAGCCAGAGTACTGCTCTGGGCTCCAGTAGATTCGTAGTTCAGAGTTGAACCACCGCTCTCTGGGTCCTTAAAGGGCCTAAAGCTCTTCTCCTCAGCTCTACTTCCTTCACCTTGTCTTAGTGTGATTGAAAGCAGCTCTGCCTGCCTCTGATAATGGAGGTTCTGCACTGAGGACAGCAGTCGCCGGGCTTCTGAAATCTATAAGACGGATGACCTTCGCATCTTGACCATCCATCCTCCTAGAAACAGCTGTGATGAATGGGATCGAATGAGGGGGAAAAATAATACATTTCAAAGTTAAGCACACGCATATGGCCCATTAAGTCTTTTCCTGTTGCCTTTACGACAGCCTCAATCCTTTTTAATATGGCAGAAAATCAATGCTTTCATATTGCTAGACTAGTTTTTAACCATACTCAATCAAATCCACTGAGGATTTGTCAATAGGCCTTGAGACGGGCTGTGAGGTTTGTTTAGCGCTTGTCCAACATGCCGCGACCCAACAAGACGGATGGCGGTGAGCAGTGCTGGGTGCAGATTGGCTCCTCCCCTTGTGTCCTTGTACTTCTCTCATAACGAAAAAAGGATAGTCTTTATGGATTTTAAAGACATTTCTGATTAAAAGTAACAACTCTCTTTGCATATAATATTGTAGATTTCTTTTTCCCTTTGCATTGTCTGTCCTTTGAATTGGATTGTGAGGGTGGTTGACTGACTTTGCTGTTTTAATTACATTTTTTTTTAATATTAGAATGTTTAAATGTTAAGGATAAAATTAAGTGCGAGGGTAATTTTCAGAACTTGCCTTCTCTCTCTGAGGTAAGACAAAATGCAAAGTGGAAGGTGTTCTGGTGCTTACAATCTGTAATCTCTGAGTCTGCAAAAGAAATGATCTCACACTGTGAGTATGGGCGAAGGTGAGAATCTCCTCATATGCTCAGAGTGTAAAGGGAAAATAGCTGTCTCTCTGTGTTCATCTCACTCTTGCTCTCACTTACCCTGACTCACCCAGTCTTATAGAGCACCCCCCCACACACACACACCTACCCAGATCTGGATTTGAGGGTTTTTCCCTGAATATCTACATGCAGGGAGAATATGTCTGTAATTCCAGCTGGGGCAGGGGGCTAAACTACCTAATTTGACAGAACAAGCCTAAATATAAAAATGTATTTATGTAATCATCTGCAGGATTTTACTGTGGACTGAAAATACCTGGAATAAAGTGGGTCTAGGCCTCCTGTCTCCCTGTGCAGCCATACGATTATTACTGCAGCCAATAGTAGAGGTGACAGAGGAACTGTGCATTAAGACGTATCTCTGCATTGAAATATGTCATTTTTATTCCACACACTGACGAAAGGCCATTAAAATGGTAAGCCATTTATTTGTCTCAATATTTTTTCCCCTGCTCTTCAATAAAAAGCCGTATAGCATTAGACTCCACCCTCCCCCTCCGGGCCATTTTCTCCTTGAGCTCACAGGGAAAGGAAACGTCTGGTTAAGCGGAGAGCGAGCGCTCGCTCTTACGTGCTGCGGCCATAAAAGCGCGTGGGCCATACCTGCTCCCTGTCACACCTCCGTTTCCCTGAATAATTACCTCCATCATGGTACGCCATGATGCGGCAATCCCTGCGTCGCAGGTTAGAATGTGCCTCGCGACTCAGGCGTAATTAGCCGTGACACTAACGCAGCTCAGCTGGGGCCTTGAAGGCTGAGACAGACTGGTCAGTGCGTTTAGCTCAAGTTTAGTTTAAGCTTATTCATCAACGTGGGAGCAGTTTTGTGAGACACTCGTTGCTGCACTTTGCGCCATTTTTAGGACAGCGGTCACTAACAGTTGCAGCGTTCAGCTGTAACTCGGTCGTTAAGGTTTACATATCTGATTTCGGTTATATCTAATTTTTAAGTTGCTTACTTACATGTTCTACTAGTTTTATATTGGTTTTATGCAAGTTTGGATTTCATCTTCTCTTATAATTACTTTGTATTTCAATTTGTTCTTTGGGATTCAGGATGCACTCTGAATTTCAGTCAGAAACTGTTTTGTTTGTTAACATTTGTTAACCGGCGATGTTGAAGGACAAATGGAAGGTTTGGGATGCTTCTTGTCCCCCGATCTGTCTCTCGGGATCTTTTGTTTGAAGACACAAATCATGGCGAAGTGCTCTTTGGAGTCGTGATGAATTATTATTGTTTTCTTTAACTTAAACATAGGAACATCGTGAATGCAACAGTGTTCTCGCTGCAATCACGTTACTGAGTTGGGCCTGAAATACTGACTTTTCCTCGGTTGTTGAGTTGGTATCTTGCAGCCATACTGACTGCTGGCAGAATGGAGCTGCTAGCTGCTCCTGTTTTATATTGCGTATGTACACCACCCCCCAACAAGTAGAGGAATTGGGTGGAGAGGAGAGAGAAGCGTTCCAGCAAGGCACTTGTTAATAAGCAAAAGGGCTGAAGCCACAGAATTTTCCACTTTAAAAAGGCATGTTTGAAACGGTGTTGATGGGGAACGGCCATATTTTCCAGAAAGAAAGGGAGGGAAATAATCGCTAGAAAAGAATATACGCCTTCAGTTTTATTTCAGCTCATTTTCTTATTCACTCTTCGCGTTCTTTTATAACCGCTATGGTTTGTACTTGGGAAAGGGAGGCCGGCCTTATTGTCAGCGTTTACGGGAAGCTTCTCCGAATGGCGCTCGTCTGCGTTAAAGGCATAAGTAAATGAGGCCGGATGTGTAAAATGTGGAGGGTTAAAGTGTGGCAGGAGAGCCGTTACCTGCTCTGAAGCCGCCCGTGTCTCCCCTTAGCCTACCTTTATGCTAATGGAACTGTGGAGAAAACCAATTGTCCTTAAGGGATGGCTGAATGAAATGCGCTGTAAATGCCAGTGGATGACGGATCGAAGAGATTGCAGGCAGGGAAGACAAAGCGAGCGCGCGCGAGGGTATGGGAGCGCGAGGGAAGGAGGTTGAGCGGAGCTCCTGTTTTTCATCTCGCACCGCGCCGTACGGCCCCCTTTTCCCACCCAGATATAAGCCGCAGCTTTATGGCCTAATAGTGGAAGAGAGATAAAAATGTCTGTAGATGTAAGTTGGTGAAGGATCTCTGCAGTGAGCTACATTTCCTTTAATTAAAAACAAGAAGAGGGAAGAGGCTGAGGGAACCTCGGGGCATCCTCCCGCCGGTTATGGCCACCCACAAAGCATTTTATCCCAAGACAATGACATGTACCAGTGCGTTTACTGCACGGCAGTAAAGAGAGACTCCTAGGAGCAGGCACGGATGGGAGGCTTTTTACAAGCCTCTGCATTATTATGGCCACAGCATCCGAGATCATGCAGTGGTCTGAGTACCTGCAGTGCACCGAATGCTTGTGCAGTAGAGTGACAAAACTATTCCTCTGACTATTTTAATGCCATCTTTTTTTGTGTTTTTTTTAAATGTTGCATTGTCTCCAGTAGCAGAGGAAAGCTGATAATGGTGGGGTGAAACACAACACGATACACTTGTGGATTTTACACATAATCAATATATTTTATTATATATACATATTTAAGTACTACTTCTGAAAGATGAAAATTAGCCTGTCTGCATTACTAAAGTACTGGAGCTATACTATGAAGTAATTGAAGATCAAGGCACACTTCCTGTATGAATAATATCACATCTTAGAATCTGTCTGACCGATGCATATTAGTAATGACACCTCAAATAAAAAAACATAAATATCATCATCAACAAAATAAGCTTGTGGAGTTGTAATACCTACACATAGGGTAGCAAATTGCACAGGACCTCCATATGTTCTCCATTTATCTGTCTTACATTATTTTCAGAAATCAAAATATGAAATCCCTAACAGATGTTGAACGGGTGCTTAATGGATAATCAGGCTAATTAGCTCATTAGTCATGTGGTGGTTTTGAAAATGGAACTGCTGCATAGTTATGAGGTCTCCTGATTGTGGTTTTCAATGTGCTACACCTGACCATTCACGCTCTCTGTCCATCAGCAGGCAATCGCACAAAAAGCTAAAGAAATGTAGGTGAGTGTGTGTGTGTGTGTGTGTTTGCGTGTGTGTGCTGACTGGCACGTTTAAAGAAGCAGCATGGAAGATTCATGACTTATTAAGCTTTTCCTTCCACAGTGTGTCCATGCTGATGTTAGCACCAGGTCCAGATCTGGAGCCTGCATCAACCTGCTCACTGTGGACTTCTGCTGTGCTTAATCTGGATGTCTTGTACTGATTGGGAGCTAAACACAGTCTCAAAAATATTATGTGTAAAATAATATACATATCCACCCCCATCAAATATATAGGGCACCACATGTATTTGGAGAGGTGAACGTTATATTCAGTAGGAACGTGAATTGAGTTTGAGACCAGTGGAGTTAATTCAGAGTATGACTGATGATGCATATTGAACATGACCAGACTATGAAGGCTCGCCGTAGTCATGTTTAATTCTTTGTATTACAGGATTTTAAATTAATCTTTAACATATGAATCACTTGCTCTGCTGGACTGAAACAGGAGGCATGGTTGACGTTTGTGAACATTGTCTGTGGGTACCTGGACACGAAGCGTGAGGAGCGTCCTGGATAGTAGGCTCCGATTCTCACGGCCCTTCTATTAGTTTGCCGTAGTTAATGAATCTTTGCTCGTTACAGGCCCCCGCAACCTTCCCTCAGTGACAGTCACCGGTGGGGTTTGACCCTTGAGAGTCACTCTGCAGGGGGAGGACAACCCTGGGCAGGAACTCGAGGAGTGAGCAGCTGAACTGAAAACACCCTCCATATGGCGAGGCGGCCCGATGTGCTCCTCGCCAGTCCTCGGTGCAGAATGCCGCCACCTTCTTCTGCACGGGACATTTGGCACCGCCAGCCTCCCGTAACTCACGTGAGCAGGACTCATGGAACAAGGACGGCTAGGGGACGGAGTTCTGAACGCGGCAGCCAGGCGGAAATGCATAATGTATAACGTTGTAGGAGAATGTGAGACGAGGCTTGCCAGGTTCTTTGTGGGGTGGGTGGAGGGGGGCAGAAATGATTGGCTGGAAGGCAGAAGGAAAAGATTACATTAAGCGGAGGAGAATTCCAGTATAGCTTGGCTTGTGTGACAACAGAACAGAGCTTGTGGTAATTATGTGAAGCTAGGCAGTAGATAAAAGCTAGCAAGGATGCGATCTCTCTGATGCTATCTAGAACAGTACGGAGTGAAACATCCATTAGTGACTTCATTCATACTTCAGATGTGCATCATTATTTTTGGATCATTACTTGTTGTGAAAAGACAGACATTTCTAAGAACCTTTTCAGTAGAGCTTTCGTAAATAAGAACAAAGCCTTTTAATTTCCAGCAAGGCACTACTGAAGATTTTTAAAACTTACACGGATTAGTTATTTTCGAATCTAATAGTATTTAAAAGACTTCCCTCTTAGGATCTGCTACTGCCTCCATCCCTGTTGGTAGACTATTCTATGTTTCCTCAGGCCACCATCAGCTCAGCCTGTGTGTGTCAGACTCGGTCTTCTCCTGTAGCTGAATTAAGGTGGAAGTCCTTTCTGATTCCAAAGCATTGTTTTGTTCTGCATTCACGTATTTATTCAAGCTGTGACTACACAAGAGAACCTCATTAACACGGCTTAATATATCGTCCTTTAATATCCCCCCACAGTTTCCCAGTTTCCACATGTTGTCTAGTGATGTCATTTTGGAGGAGAAGAAGTCGCCTCCTTTGACAAGGAGGCTGGCAAAAAAACATACGAGCCTCACAGATCATCAAAAAAGCTATTAACAGAAAAAAAGACTAACTGCTGAAACTAAAGTGAGACAGAAATTGTCAGCTACTTTCCTGGCAGTGTCTTCCCAGGAGAATATGACTATCTATTCCTGAGTTGACAGTTTCTGTTGGAGCGTTGGTTTCTTTTTAATGGATGTTGTCTGAGGGAGAGCACCATTAGTGTGAGTTCGAATGAAAATCGCAGGACTGTGAGGGTATGGAATTGGTCTCCCAGTACTTTTGCCAATACATGCCTCAGTCAGGTGACAGATATCAGTGCATTTAATCACAAACCTTCCTTTGGCTCCAGATGAGCAGTTGTTGCCATAACTGCTCTGGAGATTCTCTGTAGTCGCACGTTTCTGCCGCCTCGAGTGGAAACGAGAACGACAACGACCGCCACGTGGTTCTACTCTGTTCGTTTTTTCCTGCTGCGTTCTGCGTCGTCCCCGTAACAGGCCGAGCACATTCGCCGAAGCATTTTACACACCGCGATTACCCCGTCAGGTCCGTAACCCATGCGAAACCACAGCTGATGACACCGTGGTAAGGCACTGCTTATATTAATCTGTTTCATAACGGTGCATTTCAGTGTTGGCTACAGGTTGACTAAGATCTTTTTTAGTTCCTTAGGATCACACATACAGATACACATGGCCTCCAGTGCTAGAGACACAGCAGCAATAAAGCTGCTTTTACATTTGTTTCCCCCCTCAGGCTATAAGCAACACAGGGGCTCCTGAGATTACAACAATGGACTCATTTCAACACTGAAACAATTTTGGATATAATTTTTATAAAACCTTCAAACACATTTCTTTCTGGGCCAAAGATAAACTACAGTTTACGAAAAGCCCACCTTACATCTTACTGTGAAAATGAAGTTAATTTGATTTGGCATCCAAAAAAATAAAGATTCTTACATTTGTATGCACAATTTATTTCAAAATGTAATACAAAAAGCTCTTAAGAGCTAATCTTCTCTATAGAAGGTCTTGGCGCATCAGAGACGGTTGTTCCAGCTTTGGCCTGTCATGTGCGAAGAACATGTCGAAAAAAGAATTGAAGGAAACACAAGATACCAACTGTAGTGCTGGATGAAAAGGAATGAAAATGGGACCAAATATAAAAGTGCACTAACGGTAACAATAGAAGCCAACATACCATTACAAAGACCGACAATGATTATGAGCACAGAACAGGCTTATAAAGGAGACAACATAATAGAGAGACAGTCCCAGGTGGTTCCCACAGAGGCGGTGGACATTACGCACATCACCTGAGGGAGGCGGGGCTAAAGCAAAAACAAGACAATGGTTGTGTTTCAAAATACTGCATACTAGCCCCAAATCAGTATGCCACATACAGTATGCAACCAGTATCAGCTGACATACCACTCGGGCCATATATTCAAGTACATGGCCAGAGGTCTACTGGTGTACTGTATGCCATAATGCAATGCCAGAAAA
The DNA here is from genome assembly GCA_020368025.1 of Brachyhypopomus occidentalis. Classification (NCBI taxonomy): domain Eukaryota; kingdom Metazoa; phylum Chordata; class Actinopteri; order Gymnotiformes; family Hypopomidae; genus Brachyhypopomus; species Brachyhypopomus occidentalis. The sequence continues at coordinate 1,221,036 of JAGXOD010001391.1, read as the reverse complement.
TCTCTGATGAGTGGGCTGAGCCTTAATATGTTCATGTGACATCGTAGTGTGGTTAGTATTTATTGCATACTTGTTGCTTATATTGCATACTACTATGTGGACCTGAGTGCAGTATACAGTATGTAACAGGCTATTTGACAAGAAAACATAAACAAATGGCAAATACTCACTGGGGCACTCAGGAGAAAGAGGAAGCTTTTTTAATTCAGTGAATATGTACCTGAATAGACTTCTTCCGCACTTCCGCTCATAGATCACGGTGTTATTCCAAGTCATTTATCAGCCTTAAAAGTTACTGTAAAAGTCTCTTTTCTCAAGCAGAATATGAAAGTTAGTCACAGAGACGTGTGAATTGCAAGCAATTTAAGTCCCCTGAAACTAATTTGTTGAGTAAGGCAGAGGCTAAAGCTTTTGCCTGGTCTCACTCAGTGTCTCCTTGTCAGGTGAGCCGAGAGCAGTCTTCCCATTTAGGGCCAAATGCCTCCCCCCATATTTCCTTACAAAGCATTTTCATCCTCTGATTAATAGACCAGAGAGGGGGGGGGGGGGGAAATCAGTTCTAATTAGTGAAGAAAATCTATTATCAGCTCCTCAGGATAATTTGCTCTGACTGCGAAAGCTATTACGAGTAACAGGGGGGTGAGGGTGCAACTGTGGTTACCTACGACGTGAGGCTGTATTTTAATTAGTTGTTGCTTTACAAGTCACAAAGAGAGACCCGTCTTTTTCACAGTCCATGGTTCCAAATAGTTTAAAAGCAAGACTGCCCTTTGAAATAAACGCCCCAATCAAACGCAAACATGGAACAGGGCACGTGGAGTATTAATACTGGGCTGTTCAGTTTGAGCAACATGCCCATGTAATGAGAGTGGAGTATAATGCTCTCTCTCTCTCTCCCTCTCCCTCTGTATTTATGGGTGTGTGTGTGTGTGTGTGTGCGCGTGAACTGTATTGTGGAGCTTGTGTGTAATGAAGACAATTTGCCCAGGAACAGATGGTGACTGTTGATGCTCTGGTTGACAGGTAGCATGTTGTCAATGCTTGGTGTTGTTATCATACAGAGAACAGCAGCTTTGAGTCTTAATTGGGACCCAGAAGGATTTTGCCTCAGAGCTGGGCGTTGAGAGAAAGGCAAAGAGAGGGAAAAAGAGAGACAGAGAAGGAAAGAGAGGTAGAGAGAGAGAGAGAGAAATGGAGAGAGAGAGAGAGAGTGGATCTGGGAGTGGGTGAAAGAGAGAGAAGTTCAAACAGGAGACAAGCTTGAGTCTGTATTAAAGCGAAACACATCAAAAACTCACCAGCTGGCCCCATGCATTCCTGAAAAGAGGAGCGGACAGAAAGGAGTTTTTCCCTCCTCTTCATCTTGAGTGCAGTGTGCACATATGAGGAACCAGCAACGTGGTGATAAAAATAGATGCTCTGTATGGGTTTAATATATATATATATATATATATATATATATATATATATATATATATATATATATATTTATATATATATATATATATATATATATATATATATATATATATATATATATTTACTTTGCAGTGGCACTGCGTGACTAATACCACATCAAAGTTCTCCCCAGCTAATACCCCAATGTAATGCCATTTGCATGTGAATATTAAGGACCCTACTTTGCTGGGGGTTTTTCCCCCCCTCGTTTTTTCCACCTGCAAATACCTCAAGGAGTCAGAGGTTGCCGTGGAGATGGAGTGATGGAGATGGTAGCACTAGAGAGCACTCCAGCCTCTCTCCATTGCAGAGGGCTTCATTGACCATTCCTCGTGTTCATTACACTCATCGCTATGGAGAGAGGCATCATTAATTGGAATTTACATTTGTTACTCTGAGATCTAGCGCTAATCCCTGCCACGGCTCAGGGAAAAAACAGGGCTCAGGTGGGTTAAAAAGGGAACTACGATGCCTTGAAGGTCTCCAAAGGACTTCATTCAAGTTTAATCTTAAGGTGAGCAAGTTTAAGATTACATACATGGAAGCTGCTCTGTCAACAATCTAGCTCATAGTGCATGGCCATCACAGAATACGAACTTCCTTCTAATAATTGATTTAATGACTATCATAGTCTGGCTATCATATTCTGGTTTTGGTCTTTCTAAAAAAAAAAAAACACTTTCTAAAAAGAAATTCCGGTACAGTTTTATTTGGCTCTACAACAGGGTCACGTCAAGCCCAATCAGACGCGACGTGAAATCCGTCGCGGTTCAAAAACCCCTCTAAGCAGAGAGCGGCACCTCTTGAAGTAGAGAGGCCCAAATTGGCCCAAATTGAAAATCATGAGGTTATGGCAAACCAGAGAGAAGCAAACAGTGTCAGAATGCTGGGAGCTAGCAACCAGGCCGAGTTGCCGGGGAACTCGAAACGCTAAAGAGATCAGGCGACGCAGAGAAACCAAGAGCGGAGAGTCCTTGAACGCACGCGGGATGCAGCCGCCCAAATCGAAGCGGCCTTCAAAGCAGCGATAACGGCATTATCAATAAATGCCGGAGGGGGCGGGACCGCTAATGATGGTCAGCGGCAGCGCGAGCGGGATCAAAAGCTTAGGAGTCCGGAAAGAAGCGGTCTGTTAGCAGCCGACCACAGGCACTGTGCAAGTCATACAGCATCAGTCTCTGTTCTGTGCTAGTCGGCCCTCTGTGGCTGTTTGCTCCAATTTAAAGACTGCTACGCTTTTTATGTGAGAGTTTGTGTAGACAACAAACGAGGGAATTTGTGTGTTGTAAGTAAGCACCGTCACCCGCTCCTAGCGTCTGTCTTTGTACGTTTTTTCCAGACAGGGAGCTTAGCTCTCAGTGATTTTCTTTTAGGAAATTGCATCATAGGAAATTGCAGCATAAATGCGCAATAAAAAACAACAACAAAAACAACAACAAAAAAACCGGTTCCGACAGAATGAGTAGGGCGGGCAATACATTTGCGTGTTTATTTGGAGTGATTCATAACGGGCCTGCGTAAATACTGGCGCTTGGTTGTCGGTGCAAAGCAGTGAACGTGGCAAAGAAGGTACAGCACGTGGTCATTACCAGCGGGTGTAACGGGGGAAAAGATCCCACTTGTTTTCAGAGCACATACTGTTTCTATGCTTGCTTGGTTTGCTGATATCTGACTGAATTGCGATACAATTCTTATCTAACTATTTTATTCTTAAAATAAACAAGACAAAGCCATACGCTATAACAATAGCATGTGAGTCAGGCTGTCACCAGTCATATTCCGAATTAGCTCTTGTAATGGAACTAAACAGAGCATCTTAAACAATTTGAAAAGATTCGTACGAAAATAGCGACTCTTCACTTATAATGTGTGAATTTGAAACTATGTGGTGATACGGTGGCTTTAGGTCTACTTATTCAAAAGTTGCTCATTTTGTGCCCTTCATTTGTCTTTTAAAGAAGCATGCCAAGAAGCCTTATATTGTGAATAAACCATTCAAAAATTCCTGCTGCTTATGCATTCAGAATCGGATGACTCAAAGACAGCCCTACGAGGCTTGTGGCCTTAATGTCTCCCTCCTCCATTTGTGAGCCGTAAGGACCGAATTTCCCCGCTGATCCGTATTACCCCATCTCGGACTGCCGCGCGGAAGTCTTGCATGCCCCCGGCCTCTCCGCACGACTTTACTTTTTGCCTTTGCCGAGGGCACAGCCCGCTAAATGAATCCATTTACAAGCAGAAGACAGCATGCTGAAATGGCCGCGTCTTTTCTCGCAAACTTCCCGCTGGTCTCAAGCCAAATAAGCAAAGACATCGCATGACCTTATTATTGAGGGGGAACGGGGCTGTTTGCTGTTTGTTTTTGCGGGCCATATGGCTCCATTAGCGGTGTAATGACCCTGAGTCCCCTGGAGCGATCTGCGCTGCCCCCAGTGGCCACTCACCCTCGCGCTCTGCTGATGGTCTTTTCCATGCTCCAATTAGCGGCTGCAAAAACGTCCATTTGCTCAGTGTAAGATCGCGTGTTGTTCGTGAGTCCGTCGACTTGTGCAGGCCTACCATTTGAATTTCCCTTCACACTTCACCTTTGTGATTTCAACCGCACCGAGCTCAGTTTGTTAAGCATTCCAGAAACTTTGCGACAGGGATAGGGTATGTTAGATTAACTTTTAATGCATGTAATAGGCATTAGTAATGCTGTATTAGTGCTCTTAAGGACTGTGGGAGGACACTTCGGACTCCATAACAACCTCCCAGCCCTCTTCATGTGATTACAGCATAGCCACAAAACATGATCTGATCTTAATCATTAATTAATCACTGCATGTTTAATAAGGCCAAATTACGGCAGTAATGTATTCCGCCTGCCACCAGTACTACAGGAAGGTCAGTTTTTAGTCCTTGAGTCCTCAGACTGACTTCAGACAGAAACAGAGTGCATACTAGAATATGCATTTTAAATAAAAAAAACTGAAGGATAGGCTCTGACAGTAAAGTAGAAAAACATTTCTTTCAGAGTCATAATCCTCTGTGTGTGTGTGTGTGTGTGTGTATTTTGAATGAGTGTGACTCACCTGTGGGCTTGTTTTATAAAGTGGAGTGTGGACTCCTATCTGGCGCTTGAGTGTCGACTACAGGTTAATGATGGGGAAGCCATACACTCCGGAGCACAGGTTTAATGCCTGTTATTAGAAAACATCTCACCACCAACTCATGGGAAGTCAACCCAAACTTCTCATTAACAACAACACTAACCTGCCAATCTCTCCACGCTGCTATTGTTAGCTGGGCTTCAAAAGGACAAAAGAGTTTACGGTACAAAAAGAAACAGTGCACAATGCATAAAAGATGCCGTTTTTCTATGTGGTATTTCAATTAATTGAATCTTTAAATGGTAACTGTGACGTTAATGTTCCATTGTTTTTTCATATGGGAAAAGGAAAGTATAAAAATAAGCTAATGTTTCATACAGAGAATGAACTATCAGTGATTTAAATGAACTATCAGTGATTTAAATGGAATAATCTGGGCTCTATGCAAGACAGCAAAATTAAATCAGATATGATTTGAATTTCATCTAAAGAGATCCTTTTGTAACGAAGGCATAGACAAAATTGTCAAACACTTGTAATTGCTGTAAATTAAGGACTTTGTTCAGGAATATATTACAGAAATTGTGGCAGTCAAAGACTAATGAAATCCATTCAAAACCAGAAGTTCAGTGTCTTTTCTCACTTGGGCTAGAACCCTAGTCACATGCTCTTACTTCAGTCATTTACTTTCTGAAACTTTACCACTGACAACAAAGAATGACTAGGCAAAGGCAAACGATCGCCACTTTACGAAGACGAACAACACGACGAATATCCATGTTATCCTCTGGCACGTTAATTTAAAAATAGTATCATGTTCAGTATTCTAGGTATTTGCATTGGACTGTATGTTCTGTATTCGAACCAGACCTTAAACAGCTGATAAAATCCCTACTACGCCGCACAACACACTGGCAACATTTCGCCCTTCATTATCAGATCCCTATGTCTTTGAATTACACGTTCAACATGCAGAGTATCAGATTATACGAACCTTATTACATCTTCTGCTATCAAGTCCGTGTTAGGCATAATGTTCCCGCGCTAACCCACGGAGATTATACAGGCCTGCCGCACCTCTCGGTGCGCCGCTCCATAAAAACCCTGCCAGCGCGACAATTATTGCCGACGTGAAGTTGAGTTGGTAAGGCGTGCGGAGGGGCCGTAATGCAGTTACAGTGGACCCTTAATCGAGGTAATGGGAGGCTGATTGGGCTGCTTTGTTAGTCTGCGGTGAGTGTGTGTGATGACCTGTGATTATCCAGGCAGTGTGTTGACTGGAAGGAGACCCCCTACCCAGAGACAGCAGGCAGGGAAGCCCACCACATCATTACAGTGAGTTGTTTTGTCATGGAGGTAGAGCTAGGCTCTCATTAGAGCTGGGTTCTGTTCTTACTGCTCTCTTATGGTACATGGTTCCCTCTCTCTCTCTCTCTCTCTCTCTCTCTCTGCCTCTCCCTCGCTCCATGAACTGCTGAACTGTGTGAGCTCTTTAGCTCTGAGTGCAACCTCACATGTCCTCTTTGTCTTTCTGTCTCGGACACACACACACACACACACACACACACACGCACTGCTTTACTACACATTTTATACAAGCGCTATACAGTTAGCCCTACGATCTACAACACTTGAGTTGATATTTAGCCGCGGTTTGTCCTTGACTTAACCTCTTGCAGTCGTTCAGATTCATGTCTCCCTGTTTAGAGCCCCCCAGCTGCTGCTCAGCAGGGTCCATCTGCACACCAGACACCAGTCAGACAGACAGATGTCTTCGGCATTGTGAAGGTGCCGACAGTGTCGGGCGTCAGTCCGAGCACGCGGGCACTGCTGCACTCTCCACAGCTACAAGCCCCTTGCGCTGGCAGACTTCATTTCCCAGAGGCACTCACTGTGATGTAGGGCTGTCACTCAAACGACTTCCTGGCATAACAGCGCTCCACGTCCAATCAGGATCCACTCTGTGCCAAACCAGACCGAGGCCAGTTTGTGGCCAGATGTGCTGTGTGAGATGTGGTCTTCTAGAAGTCGGGGCCAGGGGGTGGGAGTCGGGGACGTCCAGCGCGGCGTCCGGATGTACTGGGTATGGGGGAAAGGCTTAGCGCTGGACCCGGGTCAGGTGCTCAAGCGGGGCCCTTTCTGGGGGCCTCCTGCTGGGCCTGGTAGCGTCCCTCTGACAGGCGCCCGGCCCTGGCCCGCTGATGGAGAGTGGCCGGCCAGCTGCTGTTTCATGCTAGATTAGCCCTCCTGTGGTCAATTTGCTTTTCCTAATGTCAGCTCCCCTCTGCTGTCGCCTAGCAACTGCCGCTGCAGCCAAGAGGCCTAGCCATGCATACAGAATTCCACCTGCTGGTTGTGAGGGAGGAGGGGTGTGTGTGTGTGTGTGTGTGTGTGTGTGTGCTTTTGTGCTTGTGTTTGTGTGAAGCAGTGGGCGCTGTGCTTGTGTGAACGGCTTCCAAATGATCCAAATACCTGTTTTCTACAAGCATACCAAGGTAGCCCCCTTCTATGAAAAAACGGAGAGAAACGGTGGACGTTACGGTGGAGAGAAAAAGGAAAAAGGAAGTGACACGCCTTCTACTGTCCTGCAGCGCACGATTCTACTGTCCTGCAGCGCACGATTCTACTGTCCTGCAGCACACACCTCTACTGTCCTGCAGCGCACGCCTCTTCTGTCCTGCAGCGCACGATTCTACTGTCCTGCAGCACACACCTCTTCTGTCCTGTAGCGCACGATTCTACTGTCCTGCAGCACACACCTCTACTGTCCTGCAGCGCACGCCTCTTCTGTCCTGCAGCGCACGATTCTACTGTCCTGCAGCACACGATTCTACTGTCCTGCAGCGCACGCCTCTTCTGTCCTGCAGCGCACGATTCTACTGTCCTGCAGCGCTTCTACTGTCCTGCAGCACCTCTTCTGTCCTGTAGCGCACGATCTACTGTCCTGCAGCACACGCCTCTACTGTCCTGCAGCACACACCTCTTCTGTCCTGTAGCGCACGATTCTACTGTCCTGCAGCACACACCTCTTCTGTCCTGTAGCGCACGATTCTACTGTCCTGCAGCACACACCTCTTCTGTCCTGTAGCGCACGATTCTTCTGTCCTGTACTACTGTCCTGCAGCACACACCTCTTCTGTCCTGTAGCGCACGATTCTACTGTCCTGCAGCACACGCCTCTACTGTCCTGCAGCACACACCTCTTCTGTCCTGTAGCGCACGATTCTACTGTCCTGCAGCACACACCTCTACTGTCCTGCAGCGCACGCCTCTACTGTCCTGCAGCGCACGCCTCTTCTGTCCTGTAGCGCACGATTCTACTGTCCTGCAGCACACGCCTCTTCTGTCCTGCAGCGCACGCCTCTACTGTCCTGCAGCGCACGATTCTACTGTCCTGCAGCGCACGCCTCTACTGTCCTGCAGCGCACGCCTCTTCTGTCCTGCAGCACACGCCTCTTCTGTCCTGCAGCGCACGATTCTACTGTCCTGCAGCACACGCCTCTTCTGTCCTGCAGCGCACGCCTCTACTGTCCTGCAGCGCACGCCTCTACTGTCCTGCAGCACACGATTCTCTGTGGCTGCATGCCAGGTGCCTTCGCTCCCTCTCCAGCTCTTAGGAAGTGACCTGCTATATAAGTTAGAGGGTAAGGTGATGTATCTCCCCAGGATATATGTGTGTGTGTGTGTGTGTGTGTGTGTGTGTGTGTTTGTGTGCAGTTCCTCTTCTCTCGGTGCGGCATAGGGCGTGTGTGTGTAGCTCCTCTCAGTGCAGAGTAGCGTCTATGTGTGTGTAGCTACTCTCATTGCAGCGTAGCATGTGTGTGTAGCTCCTGTCCTCTCGGCATGGCGTAGGGCATGTGTGTATCGGGAGAAGAGGAGAGGAGCACTGCTTGATTACATTTGCAAGGCATGAGAGCCGTTGAAGGTCAGCAAGTCGGACGCCACTCGGACGGTTCAGCATGCGGCCGGCGCCGTTCTGGATGCGAGGGCGGTCCGCTCCTCCGCGGTGGTGTGTGAACGCATCCCAGGCTACCCGCCGCTGCCCAGGATCCAGCCTGGGGTGATTTAGGTCGTTAGTTAATCATGGCAGCATGGTGCAGCGAACCCCAGGCCTGATGAATGGAGGTGGACTTTAAAAACAGACCAGAATCTTCTTCATCTTATTCACAATATGAAACATAAAATCTTCACATCGTCACAACAGGAAAAAAAAAAAAAACTGTAAAAAGCTGTAAACACAGCATCATGAAATAAACCCTTGATGTTTTGGTGAACTGTTTTAGTAATCAGGGTGGTGTTTTTCTTCAGGAGCCACTTTAATTCGACTGGTGTTATTAATTCATGGCCCATATCAAGGTTCCATGCATTGCTGATGGATGAGGTCAAGATTCCAACGTTCCCCTAAAGCGTCTAATGGAACAGTGGAGTCTGAGCAGGGAGACCCGACACAGCCTGAGAACGTCCTGCATTAAGAGGGCGGCTCACGCCTGTGGCCTTGTGTGCCCCAGCCGTGGGCCCCTCCAAGAGCGCTGAAGCCCCACGCACACAGACCTGCATGGCAGACCCAGCCAAGTGCCGGAGGGCCTGACCGCTGTCTGGCCCCACCAGGTCCTCCCTCTCCCCCAAGCCATCCCCTCCCTCTCCCCCACTCTAAGCCCCTCCCTCTCCCCCACTCCAGCCCCTCCCTCTTCCTCTCTTCCCCTCTCCAGCCCCTCCCTCTCCCCCACTCTAAGCCCCTCCCTCTCCCCCACTCTAAGCCCCTCCCTCTCCCCCACTCTAAGCCCCTCCCTCTCCCCCACTCCAGCCCCTCCCTCTTCCCCTCTTCCCCTCTCCAGCCCCTCCCTCTCCCCCACTCTCAGCCCCTCCCTCTTCCCCCACTCCACCGGCGCTGAGTGGCTTGTTGACTCAGCGGCGCTGGCCTGATCACTTAAAAAGGCCTCTGCTCCAGATGCCTCCCGCCACTGCCATTAGCTCCATCCAGAGACGCTCTGCGGGACTCCTAGTGCTGCTGAACCTGGGCATGGAGTTCAGACCGTGTGCCTCGCTGAACTGGAGCTGGAGGCTGCGCCGATGGTAAAAGCACAAGCGCCTTGCAGCGACGGATGAGTGTGTCTTGGCTTCCTGCTTCTGTGAGGTTCACAGGGAGTGATGAAATAACCAGCGAGCATCCAAGCAAACCAAACGCCGACAGACAAAGTGAGATTAAATAAAACAAACGTCTTCAGCGCATCATGGTGTACGCAACTCATCAGCACATAACCTCAGCCTCACGGTCAAAGTCACATTTCAGTGGCATTCTGGGACTCGCGAAGGCCGTGTTGAAACCAGCAAGTGTGTGTGATGAAGTATAAGGAAGCGTGTAGACTATGAACTATGAAATGCTGTATGTGTGAGGTAGTCAAGGTGCTTTCTAATAAAAGTAGCCCAACTGACAGGCTGCCTGGGTGAGAAATGTGACTGTCAGTTCACATTCAGAAAGGGGTGTGTGTGTGTGTGTGTGTGTGTGTGTGTGTGGGGGTGTGTGTTGATACATTTTGATAAGAGGTGAACATGAGGTGAGCTGGTGTTGACCCAGAAAGGAAGTGGTGCATGTGGGCTGGACAGCCATGACAGAGGGAGAGAACTGAAGGAGAGAGAGTGTGCCCACCCAGTCTCAGCTAGCCTGCTTCTGTAAGTGTGTGTGTGTGTGTGTGTGTGTGCGCCCATCTGAAGGGTGAACTCTTCGTCCACTGCTTTCCTTCACTGCTCTGTGTCCAAGATCCCATGCAATCTCATACAATCTCATATTATCTTGTGCAATCCCATGAGAAAGAACCCAACACCCCCTCACCTACACTGGGCGTGTGATTCCAGGATCGCTTCACTTTTGCTTTTGATTGAAACCCCTCATGCTGCTTGCAGTTCCCTTATACGAGCCTGTGTGCCGTTGGCGATGACGAACAGAGGGAGCAGAAGGGAGATGTGGGGCGGGAGGAGCCCCCATAACTGCCTTCCTTCCCAGTCCGAACATGGGCACTACCGTTCTGTTGACCACCGGCTTCACACGGCACAGCTGGAATCTCAGGCTGATGTCTTATTGAATCGTCGCTCCCGGCTTGCGCTTGGATTTTTCTGCCTGCAGCGGATTTAGACAGCTGATGCCATATTTGGTTCTCGCCAACAGGTTGTGTGTTTACTGTACTCTCAGCTGGACAAGCTTGCAATCTCGCAATGTTGACAGGCATGGAAAAACTACAAATGCACATAGGGCTGTGCGCGTGTGTGTACGCACATGCGCGTGTGTGTTCCTGTACTTTCCACATTCCTACACGATATTTCAAAACTGGATGTTCTGTAAATTGAGAGCAAATTTTTTTTACATAAGATTTAAAAAAAAAAAAAAACCTTAAGCCGTACTGCGTATCTTTGAAATTTGTTTGGCATAAATCATATCCCGAGGCTTGCAAAGAAAGCGTGCAGTGCCTATTGCCATGCTAACGCCTATTGCCATGCTAACATGTTGGCCTTTGTGTGTGGATGTGAATCAGTGGCGGGGTAAGCTCACATGCAGCACTCTCGGTCCCGCTGATGGCACATTATGGCTCTGGCAGTTTGTTAAATCCTGCCTACAGGGTGACCATCGTTAAAAAAAAAAAAAAAAAAAAGCACTCAAACAAACGCTTAATCAGCAGTTCTGATGAGCACGCGTCTCTTACCTATTCCCACCTTCCTCTGATATTCCGCAGCTGACGGTAGGACCGTCAAATGTTCCACAGAATGTACTTTAGGGAATTTTATTTATTTATTTTGGTCATTGGACGTTTCCCAGTACAACAGACACAGTACTGTTCTCCTACGGCGCAGTAGTAACATCGGCGAGATTCCACCATCACTCGGCAGCGTCTCTCTCTCTCTCTCTCTCTCTCTCTCCTTCATGGTGTGTAAAACCTATTAGCGTGTTCTGCCTGCTGTGGAATATTGTCAACTGACTTGCTGATCTTGGACAAGGCTGCGAAGAAATTGACCATGTGGATGTGTCGTTGGCTGGACATGTTGCTTAGCGATGGCGACAAGGGCCTGCACGTGGCACGACTGGAATACAAACCCGAAAGCGCCCCGCAGCCGAGCTCAACCTTGCCTGGTTAAGTGACGATTTGGACCGCAGCCATTTGGGAGTCCATTTTCCTGGGCTGCTGAACTGTTTGTATAATGTGCGACTCAGATGGGGACGGTGAAAAGCAGGTCTGTGGTTGGTGCCAGTGGCCTCAGCAAGTACTGTGAGTGGCTTTGTGTGACAGAAGACGGAAGCCTTGGCTCTGGGGTCAGAGCCTCGCTGTGTGTACTTGGAATGCAGAGCGGGGGATTCTGGGGCCTTTGAATGAAGGTTTGGCCCAGAGACTTCACTGTCATCTGTGACAGATGGCGGAAAACAGCGAGTGCTGAGGAGAGATATTCAAATCTGATCTTGAAGAAGTTGCTGGCGAAAGAGACAGAGGGAGAGAGACAGGCAGCGAGGGAGAGGATTTGTAAGATATGGATTTGATTGACAGAACTAAAATAAAACAGTTCTTTTGTAGTGTAGTTGTTTAGTTAAATTGTTGCTAGGCGTAGGGAAAAAAAAATTATTTCTGTAATGGTGAATATCAGAAAATGTAAATATTGTAAATATGGAAGTTCCTGAACATAAACAGGCGTGTCTTATCTCGGCTGCTTCTTCAAAGGTTAGCAATTCTGAGTAAAACAGACGGTGAAACTGAAAGACATAGTGAAGGGGAAAGAAAGTCTATAATGAAGCACATAAAAGATAGATAGATAGAGAGCGCGAGAGAGAGAGTGCGTTTGTGTGTGTGTGTTTGTGTTTGTTAGTGAGAGAGAGAGAGAGAGAGAGAGTGTGAGACGTACGTAGTGACTGTGCATAGACTCAGTGCCAGCAGAGGAGCTGTGGAGGCACTAGGCATCCACTCCATCTGTGTGTGTGTGTGTGTGTGTGTGAGTGTGAGTCTGTCAGTGTGTGAGTGTACGGGTGTGTGTGTGTATGTGTGAATGTTTGTGAGTGTGAATGTGTGTGGGTGTGTGTGTGAGAGAGAGAAAGTGTGTGTGTTTGTGTGTGGGTGTGTGTGTGAGAGAGAGAGAGTGTGTGTGTGTGTGTGTGTGTGTGTGTGTGTGTGTGAGAGAGAGAGAGAGTGTTTGTGTGTGTGTATGTGTGGGTGTGTGTGTGTGAGAGAGAGAGAGTGTGTGTGTGTGTGTGTGTGTGTGTGGGTGTGTGTGTGTGAGAGAGAGTGTGTGTGTGTGTGTGTGTGTGTGTGTGTGTGTGTGTGTGTGGGTGTTTGTGTGGGTGTGGGTGTGTGAGAGAGAGTGTGAGTGTGTGTGTGTATGTGTGGGTTTGTGTGTATGTGCGTACATGTGTGCGTACTCACCCACCCAGGCTGACGTAGCTGGGCCTGGGTCCCCTGTCCCTCTGGACTTCTCCCCTCTCTCCTCATAGCAGTGTGCCACCCTCGTGTGCCAGACGGGGATGGGGCTATGGGCGGGCGTTATGGCGACGCAGCGACACAGTGACGCAGCGTCGCGGCGACAGGAAGAGCGGCTGTTTATTTCCCAGTAGAGTCTGGAGTGTGCACTGCATGTTTCAACTAAGCCGTGAGTGAGCCGGCAGGAAGATAATCATTACTACTGTTCAGAAGTCTGAACAGTGACAATTGATTATAGGGATTATTGACAATCACAAACTATCAAGCCATCAATTGTGCAACACTGTCATCTGTTCAAGTACCAATTGACTGGGCTTCACTGTGGAGAGAAAACATCTCTACATATTTCACCAGTTGATGTTAAACCTCATGATAAAACATGCTCATCTCTGGAGTGACAGAATGTCAGATACGGGAGACGATACTGAGTTGCGTAATAGTGTATGACGCACGGCAGCCTGCCAGATGTTTATATAAGACTGAAATGGTGGTTGAATGCATTACATACTTAATTTGATCAACACTGCAGTGTTGTTATAGCCTCCTGGTGTTGTTTCCTATGTATTTTGCATATAACACAGTTACTACATCTACACCTCCCACGTATAACTTTGACCTTAAACGTTGTCAGATCATCAAGTCATAAAAATGAGACACACAACAGAATTGTTTGCTTAATGTAATGTAAATAATGTACTTACTGTAAATAATGCAATGTACTTAATGCAATGAATTAATGTCTTAAACAAAGTAATCCAACATCAACACCATATCAAAACGTATACAAACGACTAGGATTATCAGTTTAGCCAGTAGAGCCAGTAATATCAGCCAATGGGATGGCAATAAGGTGTGAGGGTAATCCATAATCAGATTGAAGTACGTCTTGACCACACAGACCTCTGATCGCATGCTAGCATTCGATCGAAAGGGATCTCTGAGGACCAAGACCTGCTGGTGTTTGTCAGTGTGGACAAGGCTACAGAACAATTTCTGAAACGTTCAAGAAAGAAAAATCCAAACCTACTCTCTTGGCTAACAAAAGTCCCTTTAAGGGAGTGTGTATACTATTCAAGGAAATCACAAAAAACCCATCTAAACCCATCAGGTCCCATCTAAGAACCCTAGGGTCCCAGCTAAGATCACTTAGGTCCCATCTAAGAACCCTAGGGTCCCAGCTAAGATCCCTTAGGTCCCATCTAAGAACCCTAGGGTCCCAGCTAAGATCCCTTAGGTGGCATCTAAGAACCCTAGTGTCCCAGCTAAGATCCCTTAGATGGCATCTAAGAACCCTAGGGTCCCAGCTAAGATCCCTTAGGTGCCATCTAAGAACCCTAGGGTCCCAGCTAAGCTCCCTCAGGTAGCAGTAGCACTTTTTTCGGTCAAGAACCCCCCTTTTTTTTTGTCGAACTGGCTAATGTCAGTACTCATATGTCGACTGTCAGGCAAACACCGAGCAACAATAGTGACAGTGCCATGGTTTCAGGCTGTTTTGCAACCACAGGACCAGGATGGCTTGCCATCACTGATGGAACAATGAAATCTGGATTGCACCAGGAAATTCTTCAGGAGCATGTCAGGGTTTCTTTTCGTGAACTGAAGCTTAATGGAGAGTGGGTCTTGCAGCACGACAGCAGCCCTAGACTCACAAGTCAGTCTACCAAAGAATGGTTGAAGCAGGAGAAATTTTGCGTTTTGCAATGGTTGAGTCAGAGTCCAGAACCTTAATCCAACAGAAATGCAGTGGCAGGACCCGATGTGGTGAATTTATGCCAGAAAGCCTAGCGACATTCCTGAGCTGAAACGGTTCTTTACGAAGGATTGAGCCTAAATTCCTCCACCCCAACAGTAACATGTAGTTGAAGTCGTGGCCTCCTTGGGGTCGCACACCAGGGGTGCGTTTCCCAAAACGTTCGTAACTCTAAGTACTTCGTAACCTCGTACTTAAGAATATTCTTAAATTTACGAGTGTTTCCCGAAACCCTTCGTAACTTACGTCGTACTTATAGTCGTTCGTAACTTAAGAATATTCGGACCCATTCGTAACTCACTAAGTACTTATTAACTCGAAGCTCACGTACAGTTCTACCTCAAAAAGGATAGAGGCGCTGGTTTTAAGTACGGCATTACAACGCTTGCGTTTATGTGTATTATTAGTATTTTCTTTGAAGTAATTACATTTACATTTACATTTACGGCATTTAGCAGACGCGCTTATCGAGAGCTACTTACAAAAAAGTGCTTCATTGTTTTACTCAGAACAAAATCTCTAGCTAGTTAGTTTAGGCTAAAATCAGGAAGAAACTTTAAGCAAAGATATTATTAGATACAGTCAGTATGGACGCCTAGATATACTCAAATATATACTGAGAAAACAGATAAAAGCAAGAAAAGTCATTACAGTCACAAATATTTAATACATGCTAGTGTAGTAAAATTTAATTTAAGTGCTCTTGAAACAGATGTGTCTTCAGTCTTCGCTTAAAAACAGCAAGAGACTCTGCCATTCGGACACTCAGTGGAAGTTCGTTCCACCACTGAGGTGCCAGAACTGAAAAAGTCTGGATGCATGTTTTCCGCATGTCCTGAGAGATGGTGGGTCAAGCCGAGCTGTGCTTGAAGCTCGAAGAGCTCTGGGTACAGATCGGGATTTGACCATTGCCACCATGTATGGAGGTGCTGGTCCATTCTTAGCCTTGTAGGCCAGCATCAGGGTTTTATATCTGATGCGGGCAGCTACAGGAAGCCAGTGAAGAGAGCAGCAGAGAGGAGTAACATGGCTGAACTTAGGAACATTGAAGACAAGTCGAGCCGCCGAGTTCTGGATCAGTTGCAAGGGCCTGATGGTACGCATAGGAAGACCAGCCAGGAGTGAGTTGCAGTAGTCAAGTCTTGAAATGACAAGAGACTGAACAAGCACTTGAGTAGCCTCGCTAGACAGAAAAGGTCGAATTCTCCGAATGTTGTAAAGGAGAAATCTGCATGACCGAGTCAGGTTTGCAACATGGGTTGAGATCGATAACTGGTCATCCACAACTACACCAAGACTTCGAGCTTCAGCAGATGTGGTGACCAGCGAGTTCTCAAAAGAGATGGAAAGATCCTGGCGAGGACTTGAAGTTCCAGGGATGAACAGTAATTCAGTCTTGCTGGGGTTCAGCTTCAAGTGATGAGCCGACATCCAAGATGAGATATCAGCAAGACAAGCCGAGATTACATTGCATATACCACATTAAGTGTCAACAAAAATCAAATGTACTACTTTGAATTATTTAGCATTAGCTGATATGTTCCCAATATTTAATTAAATATCTCCGTTCATCATCGTGTAGTTTATAGTGTTTCAGACTTTCACAATTAATGTATGCTTTGCAAAGAAATGGCTACAAGCTGGCCTATAAAGCTTGTTTTAACTTAACCAATCAAACTGACTGATTAATATAAGCACATATAAGTAACCTGGAATAAGGCAATTGTGCTTGTTTGATGAACATGGCGGCTCTTCAAAGGATACTGGATTTGAATAGGATAAATTATTTAAGAAGACGCCGTAATCCACGTAGCCATGCATCCTCTTTACGGACATTGTGGCCAAGTGGCCTGGGAGTAATCATGACTCCTTCATCTGGGTCAATTTTGGAGTGTGTCAGATGGCTAGGGACGGTGCATTTGATGGCGTGTTTTTGCCTAGACACACCAAAAATAAAATAAGTGATCTGTGTGTGGTAGATTTTTGTTATAAACAAACACTCCGAGGCATTTGTTGTGGTGCAAGTTTTACTTTCAATAAACATTTTTCAAGAAATACATCTATACCCCTTGGTATCTCTTCAGTAGCTTCAGTAGGCACTTGTGGACATTTGACCTCCACCAGTCTTAGCCCTCTCCTTTCTAATCTCTGCCCCATTTTTTTGGCTTGACTAGAGAAGTCATGCCACTTTTTCCTTACCTCTCGCCTGTTGTCTTAATGCCACTACAGGCACTGATATTCTTTGCAATATCGTCCCATTTTGTTTTTTCTGAATTGAGGAACTTTCTCGGCGCTTTTGCAAAAAAATATAATTTTGTTATTTCCCACTTCGCCTAAATTTGGCTCAATTCACTCGATAGAAATTTTAGTTTTCTTTGCTTGTTTGCCATGGTTTTGAATGACATGTGAAAGGTTAATTTTGTGCCCTATTTATAGCCTTGATATACGATCGGTCATAATTGCAAAGTTAATAATTTTAGTTCTCATTATTTTTCTTATACTTGACATTTCAACGCTTAGTTGTTAGTTTTATGATTGTCATTTTCCCAAAGATACTTTTTGTGTCGTAATAATGAAAAATTTTATGTAAATCAGTGGTTTGGTTTTTAGACTAGCGGACTTTTCAGTGCAGATGCAGAGGCGGAGTCAACAAAGAACTACTTAGAACTCGTTCGTAAATTTGGAGACTAAGAAGGCTTTTGGGAAACACTCGTAAAATTGGCGTTCTTAAAGTTACGTCGTTCTTAAAGTTGTTCGTAAATCTCTAAGATCGTTCGTTATCGGGAAACGCACCCCAGTTCTTTAAAGTAAAGGTTCATGTGTGTTAACAAAAAGCGTATTGTATTGCTGGATCAACGTATTGTATTGCTGGAGATTTTTGCTTTGTTGAGATTTAAACTAGGTGTTTTTATGTGAATATGTAATCACACATTAGATCAAATTCATGTGAGAATTCAGAAAAAGAATATGTACCATTAAATGTCTAGACTTTCTCCTTTCTACAGTTTAGTACCACATATTTCGAATGCATGTTTTAACTTTTGTCACTTGTTTTAACGTCTTTTGTCGTTCTCATCTCTCTGTGTGTTTTCCGACACTCCAGAGGCAGGACCGTGTACTTTTACGGCTGGAACTAACCTCTGCGTGGTGACGCTGTTTATGGTGCACACTCTTGGGCATCAGGTATGAACACTGTCCTTTACAAGCTCAGCTCCGATGGACTAGACTTCCGTAAGCACGCCACTATTCTGATGTTCCCCACACACCTGATGACTGTCATAATAAGTAACAGACTCAAGTTTGTTCCTGGGCCCAAAACGATGCTCTAAATATTTTTCTGTTTCTTTTTCTTTTTTTTGCAAATATACATGTGGCCCAAAACATCACAAATCCATCAGTTTCAAAATGGTAAATCTTCTCCAGACTCGTTGCCCGAATCTTGTGTCTTTATAAACAGACAGCTCAGAAGAAAGAATATTGGCACATTTCCCTGCACATGTAGCAGGTGCAGTAGGTTCTTAAGGAATTGGCAAAGTCTCACAGCCTGGAACAGAGCATGAAGACAACCACCTCGGTAAAGAAAGATCGCATATGCATAGCGTCTTCAGGTGCGTGCAACGGCCCCAGCAGGCGTGATCTGCTTATGAGATTTGACTATGTGCTCGTGGTGTTGGTTCGGGGAGAAAGCTGAAATTTAAAGCCGTGTGTTGCCTTTTACGTCGTCTCCAGTTTTAGCTGCACAGCTGGTTGGAGGTTAAGAGGATGGGGGGGGGTGACTCATGATGCCACATCTCTGCCTTCACGAGCCTCTCAGCTCATTAAATCTCTAACGGTGTGGAGAGGCTTGGACAGGCTGGACTTCACCAGACCACTGAGCCCCAGTGCCTCCTCATCCTTCATTCCTCCCCTCTGCCTGCGCACATCACGACTGAGCAAATGGTGTCGGCCATCATTAGCTTTATTAACTTCTTCATATTTATGCTAATTAATGTCTTAGTTGGGATGTAATGAATTATTAGCCTGGTTCATTATATATTCTTATTACATTAGTTTTGAATAGATTACATTGCATATACCACATTAAGTGTCAACAAAATCAAATGTACTACTTTGAATTATTTAGCATTAGCTGATATGTTCCCAATATTTAATTAAATATCTCCGTTCATCATCGTGTAGTTTATAGTGTTTCAGACTTTCACAATTAATGTATGCTTTGCAAAGAAATGGCTACAAGCTGGCCTATAAAGCTTGTTTTAACTTAACCAATCAAACTGACTGATTAATATAAGCACATATAAGTAACCTGGAATAAGGCAATTGTGCTTGTTTGATGAACATGGCGGCTCTTCAAAGGATACTGGATTTGAATAGGATAAATTATTTAAGAAGACGACGTAATCCACGTAGCCATGCATCCTCTTTACGGACATTGTGGCCAAGTGGCCTGGGAGTAATCATGACTCCTTCATCTGGGTCAATTTTGGAGTGTGTCAGATGGCTAGGGACGGTGCATTTGATGGCGTGTTTTTTGCCTAGACACACCAAAAAATAAAATAAGTGATCTGTGTGTGGTAGATTTTTGTTATAAACAAACACTCCGAGGCATTTGTTGTGGTGCAAGTTTTACTTTCAATAAACATTTTTCAAGAAATACATCTATACCCCATGGTATCTCTTCAGTAGCTTCAGTAGGCACTTGTGGACATTTGACCTCCACCAGTCTTAGCCCTCTCCTTTCTAATCTCTGCCCCATTTTTTGGCTTGACTAGAGAAGTCATGCCACTTTTTCCTTACCTCTACGCCTGTTGTCTTAATGCCACTACAGGCACTGATATTCTTTGCAATATCGTCCCATTTTTGTTTTTTTCTGAATTGATGAACTTTCTCAAGCTTTGCAAAAAAATATAATTTTGTTATTTCCCACTTCGCCTACAATTTGGCTCAATTCACTCGATAGAAATTTTAGTTTTCTTTGCTTGTTTGCCATGGTTTTGAATGACATGTGAAAGGTTAATTTTGTGCCCTATTTATAGCCTTGATATACGATCGGTCATAATTGCAAAGTTAATAATTTTAGTTCTCATTATTTTTCTTATACTTGACATTTCAACGCTTAGTTGTTAGTTTTTTATGATTGTCAGTTTCCCAAAGATACTTTTGTGTCGTAATAATGAAAAAATTTATGTAAATCAGTGGTTTGGTTTTCGACTAGCGGAGCTTTTCCAGTGCAGATGCAGAGGCGGAGTCAACAAAGAACTACTTAGAACTCGTTCGTAAAGTTAAACACTCGTAAAATTGGCGTTCTTAAAGTTACGTCGTTCTTAAAGTTGTTCGTAAATCTCTAAGATCGTTCGTTATCGGGAAACGCACCCCAGTTCTTTAAAGTAAAGGTTCATGTGTGTTAACAAAAACGTATTGTATTGCTGGATCAACGTATTGTATTGCTGGAGATTTTTGCTTTGTTGAGATTTCGCTAGGTGTTTTTATGTGAATATGTAATCACACATTAGATCAAATTCATGTGAGAATTCAGAAAAGAATATGTACCATTAAATGTCTAGACTTTCTCCTTTCTACAGTTTAGTACCACATATTTCGAATGGCGTTTTAACTTTTGTCACTTGTTTTAACGTCTTTTGTCGTTCTCATCTCTCTGTGTGTTTTCCGACACTCCAGAGGCAGGACCGTGTACTTTACGGCTGGAACTAACCTCTGCGTGGTGACGCTGTTTATGGTGCACACTCTTGGGCATCAGGTATGAACACTGTCCTTTACAAGCTCAGCTCCGATGGACTAGACTTCCGTAAGCACGCCACTATTCTGATGTTCCCCACACACCTGATGACTGTCATAATAAGTAACAGACTCAAGTTTGTTCCTGGGCCCAAAACGATGCTCTAAATATTTTTCTTTTTCTTTTTTTTTTGCAAATATACATGTGGCCCAAAACATCACAAATCCATCAGTTTCAAAATGGTAAATCTTCTCCAGACTCGTTGCCCGAATCTTGTGTCTTTATAAACAGACAGCTCAGAAGAAAGAATGTTGGCACATTTCCCTGCACATGTAGCAGGTGCAGTAGGTTCTTAAGGAATTGGCAAAGTCTCACAGCCTGGAACAGAGCATGAAGACAACCACCTCGGTAAAGAAAGATCGCATATGCGCAGCGTCTTCAGGTGCGTAACGGCGCCCAGCAGGCGTGATCTGCTTATGAGATTTGACTATGTGCTCGTGGTGTTGGTTCCGGGGAGAAAGCTGAAATTTAAAGCCGTGTGTTGCCTTTACGTCTCGTCTCCAGTTTTAGCTGCACAGCTGGTTGGAGGGTTAAGAGGATGGGGGGGGGGGTGACTCATGATGCCACATCTCTGCCTTCACGAGCCTCTCAGCTCATTAAATCTCTAACGGTGTGGAGAGGCTTGGACAGGCTGGACTTCACCAGACCACTGAGCCCCCCCCCCCCCCCCAGTGCCTCCTCATCCTTCATTCCCTCCCCTCTGCCTGCGCACATCACGGACTGAGCAAATGGTGTCGGCCATCATTAGCTTTATTAAACTTCTTCATATTTATGCTAATTAATGTCTTAGTTGGGATGTAATGAATTATTAGCCTGGTTCATTATATATTCTTATTACATTAGTTTTGAATAGCGTTAACTGTGGCACAAATATGTCTTCAGACGGCTATATGTCTTCGGTTAAGTCTGAGCGACTCTGAGCTGTTTGAAATGTGAAATTTAGAATAATTCTCCAGTAGAGATGCAGGGGGCGCTATATACACACTATTGTGTCTCTATGCTCAAAAGGACTGCCATGCCTGACTGACTGAAGTTGAAGCATATTAACGTGAAAATACGGTGGACATTTCAGCACCGCCTTTGCTTCTGACGCACACAGACATTAATGACCTTGGCATTTGTGCTGATTTTGATCAAGTCATCAAGTTCATATCAAAAGAAGGAGGCTCACGTGACATTTAGTTTCTTTGTGGTTGCTAGGAGGTCATCTAGGAATTCCTAAAAGGTCTGGATCTTAAAGTTGGTCCAGTATAAGTCACTGAAAATGTAGGATTCTGTTGTGTACTGTGCAAGCTATAACTAAATATGTAAAAACAGATTTGTTTATAAACACCACGTGAGACTACACAGCTTTCAACACCTCATTTTATTGTCCCAACATTCAAAAGTACAAATAATTCAAACACAACAGTTTATGAAAAAGAAAAAAACATTTACAGCAAGATTTTTTCATATTTTGTTTCCAGTTTCAGAAATGACCTAAACTAGCAAGGATAACATGAAGTCATTCATCGCAGTAATTTGATTAATAATAAGAATAAGGATAATAAGAATAATAGTAATCATAATAACAATAATCAATAATTGATAGTTAAGTAATAACATAAGTAGGAGAGACCAGCTTGGTCCAGTGAACATTTTTTCATCTTTTTTGTCTTTAAAGATTTATAGATTCTCAGATAGGAAACAAACACATCTTCAGGAGAAAATGAAGAATGACAAGAGCCTTTTTCCTCACCTGGCCTTCCCTCCGACACTATTGGCTGTTGGGTTCCTATTGGCTGGCTGCCACTATAAGGCGCTACAGGGGGGAAAGGGAACCACAGCAACTGGGCATGGCCCCATGTTCCAAACACCCTCACCCCCACAATCACACACACACACACACACACACACACACACACACACACACACACACATGCGAGCACACGCTCCGCAAAAGCTCTTGCTCACAGTCGTACGCGAAACCCGCGGAGGGGCGATGTCATGAGCAAAGAGGAGAAAGCGATGTAGGATATTTGTTCACCAGAACAACATTCTACTGGGGTCGTTGCATAACTCAAACACCCACCCCAGGGTGGGTGGGGTTTGAGGAGGGCTGAGCTGCCGCCCCCCCGGCGAGGGGCGGAGCACATGATGGAGTGATGGCGGAAGTGTGTAGCAGAAGAGATGGGCGAGTGAGAGTGTGTATGAATGCATCTAAGTAGTTAAAAATTCTCCAACATTCACAGCAATCCTGTCTCAACATGAGCCGATTCCCTACTCTCGAAGAGCCATTCACTAAATTTACCTCTCAAAATAGACTATATCTTAGAAAATATATAATGGGTGTCATCTATCAAATATCATCTTCTATAGCTATTTTACTTCAACCAGTACAATCAGCGACAAAGCTTTTTGGAGTTATGATGTCATATGCAAATGGCAGAATTAGTTTAAATCAAGGTAAAATGACACATTGAGTTCTCCATAGGTCCAATGCAATAAATAATACTAAAACAATGGACATACAGTATAATCATCGATTCGAGGCAGCTGGGCCTAAAATGTGGGATGCATAAAAACCCCATGAGAAACTATGTTTCACACCCACATTTTTGCATAAAGTTGGATCACAAAGCAACTGTAGTGTGTGGAGGGAGGGCGGGAAGCGGCTTTTAAAACTACACAAACTTATCACAGGTTATATTGAACCAGAACAACTGTTATAACATTCTATTAAGACTAAACTTTATTGAAAAAGATTTAAAGATTTCTGTTTAACAAGACAAAAAAGCAATAGCAAATGTAACTATCGACTAGGTTATGCATAGTGAGTAACTGTTTCTAGTAATAAGGGAAGAGCCTCACCAACCCTCTTGACATTTTTTTAGTTTTTGACTTTTAAACTTTTTTATATTGTAATTTTGATATATTGGTACAAAGCACAAACGTACTAAAATGTCTCAGTGCACAGGACTAATGGAAGATCTTCTCCCTTAGTCGTTTCCCGTTAGCTCAGAAACACCCCCCCCCCCTCCCTGTACCAGGATCGCACAAAAACACAGACAACAGAACAACAAACAAATAAATAAATAAATTATCCAGATAAATAAATAATTTAATCAATGAAACAAGTCAATCAATAAATAAATACATATTTTCAAGAAGCTTTTTGTTCGGTTTCTTTTGCCGCGGCGGTAAAAAACAAACAAACAAAAAAACCAAAAACAAACAACATCAACAAAAACAAACCCCGAATCAAATCAAATGTTTCTTTTTTTTCTTCTTCACAAGCGACATGACAACATATTAAACAGGATTCCTCACGAGTTTTCTAAGTAACTGAACCATCACTTCATAAAGTTTTCATATGAAAAAAGACAAGCTTGAACAAAAAACAGTGACAACTCAGATAGATATAGATATTGTAAAACAAATGTAGACTATATATCATCTATTTGTACACAACAAAGAAAGACACATTTGTAATAGATCCTCCGAGGAAACAAATACTAGACTAACAAAACTAGCTAATTATCATTGAATTTTGACAAACGCTGTACACTCAGCAAGTAACCTATATGTCAGCAAGCCAAAGAAAACTCGTTAAGTGATTCTTACAAGGTCCGGATTTACTCATCTGGCTTTTCCCAGCACAGAATTCTGGACCAGATGGGGGCCAACAATAAACTAAACTAAACAAAAACAGCAGCTCAATTTAATGCCAACATCAAAGTTTCTTTTTTTCTCTAAATAACACACATAACAACAAACTTGGATATTCAAGATATGTGAACCATGTAATATAGCACCTACTGTTGATCTCTAAAGGAAGTACATCTCAAATGTAAATTTCACAAAATCAGAGCGAAAGGAACCGTAAGAATGTGTGGTTTCTAAATGGAGAAGTGTGTGTGTGTAGTACTGATATCCCAAAGACTGACGACGGAAAGAAAGTGAGTGACGGATGTGTGGCCTAAACTTTGGGCTCTTGACTGCGAGGATGCCATTGGCCGGGGAAGACCCCCCTCCTACTGGGAATCGCTGTTGAACAATTACGTGCTATGGAAAATTACCTGCCTGAATTTGCATCCCTTGATAAAACCATCCGTCTACAAAACCATTGCCAATGTGGTTCTCCCCGAAAAACAAACGACCTTGTATCCTAAAAAGTACCACGGCAGAACAAACAAGACAAGGTGGCACCTGACCCCTCCCCCAACCCCTAATTAGCCAGTCAAAATATTTTTCTCTTTTTTTTTTTTCAAATCCAGATTCTTGTAAAAATTCTTCAATAATTATTATTTTAATTATTATTTACAAAAATAGATCTTCTTTCTCTGTATTTTTTCATTTTTTTTTTCTAAACGCATTTTCAAGCAAAGAGATTTTCTCTTTGGCAACAGTGTGTGTGTGTGTGTTTTTGTTGTCAACAGGAGCACTGACCCATCCCTTCCCTCTCCCCGTCTCCCGGTTCCTTGTCAGGAACGACATGTGTTCTGTTTGAAGTACAAAGCAAAACAATGTTAGAAATTTCTTCTGCATTAGAGAAAAGGGATGGTGTCATCCCTGTCAATTTACTTGGGGGGGTTTAATAATATACACCAAAACAAATGAATGAATGATCGTAGATTTCGTTTTCTGTTTTTTTTTGTTTTTTTTTTTAAAAAGAGCCCCCTCCCGTTCTCCTCCCAAGGAGGCGTTGTACTAACGACAGTGGATCCGGATTAAAAAGAGAGAAAATAAAGGAAACCTGAATCAAGATCGAGAGTTCAATCTAAAGAAGGACGTTCTCCTCTTTTAAATAAGGGCGGTCTGGTTTTGCTACTGTTTACAGAGAAAAAGAAACCAATAACCGACCACAAGAACTCAAAGGATACACAACAGAACGCCCGTACCGTGCACAGGGCTTCCAAATCATTAATAATTTTCCGTTTTCAATTTTGTAATACTTAGGCAACATTGGCTTATAGGTCCAAAGTTATATTATAAGCCATATCCAGTTCTCTTTAGTTTGTTTGATGGTTGATTGGTTCCTGTTTGGAGTAGGCTAGCTGTATGGGCTGAGGTGGGTGTTAGTAGTGGTGTTTTTAACGGGGCTACACGAGAGAGGGGAGGGAGTTCAGGACTTGTGGGTCTTGTTGGTCTTGAAGGAGACCTGCAGGACACGGTCGCCCAGCCGATACCCATTCAGACTGGCGATCGCCATGGCCGCCTCGTCGTAGTTCGTCATGGTGACGAAGCCGAACCCCTTGCACTTGTTGGTGTTGAAGTCGCGGATCACCTTGACGTTGTTGACGGCGCCGAACGGGCCGAAGAGCTGCCAGAGGACACTCTCGTCCGAGTCCGGGGACAGATTATACACGAAGATGCACCAGCCCGTACCAGTGTGCCCAGGAATGTTCATCCCAACCAGACTGGTCATGCTGTCTATGGTAATGGGAGAGAACCTGATAATGAGAGAGAGAGAGAGAGAGAGAGAGAGAGAGAGAGAGATGTGCGTTAGACAGCTGGCGTTTGGGGGGGCACAAGCAAGCAGCAGAGTTCGTGACCCCAGCCTTTCGCACGGGTGTAATACACGCGTCCGCTGCACGTTACAACCCCACATTAGCCGCGCGGCCCGCGCCGGTCCGCCTTACACTCCAGCCGCCACGCACGGCACCACCAGCGGCGGGCGCTGCCCTCGCACGGCTCCGCCTTCCTGCCCATGGTGGCGCTTTCTGAATTGCTCTTGATTCGAGTTTCTGCTCAATACGTGTTGAGCGGTGAAAGGAGGCGCCTGGTGGCTTTTTGTATGGGGCCTGAAAAGGCAGCATGCTCGACTGCGGGAGGGCCGTATGAAAACGCCACTCACCCAGGCACCAAGCCGCTCACATCCTTTTCTTCACTGTCTTCCTGAGTGGATCTATTGGAGAAACTAAATTGCAGGAACTCGTCACATTAATGCCTTCCGAATTCATAGGAGATTTCGAATGCAACTGAGTAAATCTGCTCTCATTTCTCTTGTAAGGTTTCCTTTTCTGCCCCCTTTTCTTCCCCTTGATACAGAGATTTGAATGCTCAGTTGACTTCGGTTAATTGCCTTTCCGCTTAAAGGAAATTTCCACTTTAAATAAAAGGTAAATTGGATAAAAGGTTCATTGTGTATGCCTCCTCTCCAGGAATGACTGTAGGCATTATTGGTGGTGCTTTAATTGAGATTTCCGCTTTGCTGCAGATGAGGTGGCTCTACTGAAACTGTTGTCAGTAGCGGAACGTTGCGTGCGTGTTCGTGCGTGAGTTTGTGTGTGTGTGTGTGTCCCACCCACAGCCCTGCGCGGCTCCCAGCGTCGTGCGGCTGTGATCGATAACGTGGCGTGCACCACCGCACCCACCAATCCCCCCACTTCTTGTTCTGCCAAGAATGCTTCAGCCGCTTCATCTGTGCCTTCGCCGCTGCGTCCTGGCACAGACGTTCCCAACACCCCCCCCCCCTCCCCCCCCTCCCCCCGCGTAGGCCGCGACTCATTATGCAAACGAGGAGTATAATAGTACATCAGCTCCCCCTGCATTCTCAACCATCTCATAACTTCAATTATGGCGTGTTTCGGTGTAAATAACGAATCCTGCACCATTACTCATCCCAGAGAAGAAGGAAGTGTGTGTGTGTGTGTGAGTGTGTGTGTGAGGGGATGCCAGGCGTCTGCGATAGTGTGAGGGCCGGCTCACCGCCGCTCATGCCCGTCTGATTGCCGCTGTACGCACTCCGTCACTCCCACAGAAGCGGGAGAGCGCTCGGACAAGGAGTTGCGTAGCAACAAGCATCTGACCCGCCGTGCCGTTCACCTTCGCCCCGCCGCTGCTCACGTCCACGGGACCGTGGGTTCTCCACCCACCCCCTCCCCTCGAGCTCTGGGGAATGCACCTCTTACCACCCCACCCCCAATCCGCCTCCCTTCCACGCGGGCCTGGCTGCTACCCCGCGGGCTAACGGCACGTGCTCGGTAAATAATCAGCGCGCTTTGTCTCGCCGCCGCCGCTCGCCGCGCTCGCGGCCTTGTTTGCATATCTTGCTGCGCTGGCTGGGCTCCTCGCGTTCACCTCGTGGCTTTTGTAACTATTGATTTTTTTTTTTCCCTTCTTCTTCTTCCTTCCCTCCCCAAACGTCATGTCTGGATACAGCGAAACAAATTAGCTGCAAAGGCATTAAAGGTAGAGAGATCAGCAACGCCGATGCCTCTTACGGTCTCGGATTCTATTCTTGATTTTCAAGAGGCAGCCATCGCCAGTTTTCTAAAGGGAGAACTGTAGGGAACCTTGGGCTTTCAGCAGGGATAGTTATCAAAATATTTCAACACAGAAAAGGGCATCGCACCACACTCCCCCGTAAGTGCCACACCATTTTGCCGTCTCGCCGCGCATGCTAAAATATGCAACCAAACGTCATAAGCTTTAGCGCACATTTGAAACGCGCCATCTTGCTACTTGTCCGCAAGGGCACAGAAGCAGCAATTAGCATGCGAGCAAAAACCAGGTGATCCGAGGTTGTGCTACCTGCAGCGAAACGTGACGTTTCCTGCAGGGATCCAGGAGAACTCTCGCCCGCAGCCTCCGCCCCTCTCTCCCCCTTATCCAAAAATAGGCCAGAACAGTAAAGGTACAGGCTAGAATACGGTGTTAAAGTAGGATCGTTTAATGAGGATCCGTGGACACCGCTGCTCCCTGTACCACTTCAGCTCATGCTCAAGTGGAATTTAGGCTGCCACCCCTCCAGATTTGTAAAATTGCTACGAAAATGAAAGCAGCCATCAGCCAGACTGTGATTGCAATAACACCTATTAGCAATCTGGAGGATTTACACCTGTATTCATAATTGCAGCGGGTAGTCTAGAGGGTTCTAGGAGCTCGAAACGAGGGAATTTTTAATTTTGCATGTATAAAAAGATCCAGAGCGGGCGGAGTGTGGGCTCGAGCCTCTGAATCCGATGGCAACGCCTCAATACAATAGCAAAACACAGAAAATACCAAACCAGAAACAAAACTCAAAATTCCACAGTCATCAGAATTAGACAATGCATAGTCAACACCAGAAATCATGAAACGGCATCTTTTTTTTTTTTGGGAAAGACTGTAGTGGTTGGTGGTTTGAAATCAAGCAGAATCAAGTAACAAACAATCAAACTTAAGGGGACAATAAAAAACCTTGAAC
Organism: Brachyhypopomus occidentalis; assembly: GCA_020368025.1. Lineage (NCBI taxonomy): Eukaryota > Metazoa > Chordata > Actinopteri > Gymnotiformes > Hypopomidae > Brachyhypopomus > Brachyhypopomus occidentalis. The sequence goes on along the minus strand of JAGXOD010001391.1, from coordinate 1,192,319 downwards.
TTAATTAAATGCAAGTGACTTTTTCAGAAAATGAGAGGGTAAAAAAACAGGAACGGGAGAAATAATTTTGTCAACATGGACATCTGGCATTCGGTGAAGTTTAATTACCTCTTAACGCCATAGGCCATATTAAGCAAATTGTCCAGCCTGTGAAGAGAAGGAGGGTTCTGGGGTTAATGCCAGGCAGATGGTCTACTCACTCAATGGAACTAATGCTACACAGCTCTGCCTCACTAAAGTGAAGGAAGACGCCCATCGAGCGTTGGGCCATTACACTGTTAAGCGCCATCGGACACCTCTCAGAGTCGGTTGCTAAGCTAGCAGCACATGAAGCTAGCACTGGTGCTAATGCTAACTAGCGTCCACTGCCTACAGTGAGCCGAACGGATTCTGTGCCATTGCTAGTGTATCCCTGAGCGACGCGGAGGAGTTTTAAGTCGTCAAGAGTTCAGCAGCGTCCGACTTCAGAGTCTTTGCTTGCTATATTGATGACATAATGGATTTAGCTGCCCTAAATCTCTTGCTTTAAATGTATCATTAAATTGCTTCGTCTTTTTTTTTTAGATCTGAATGATTTCTCTAAAAGGTTGCGCTAGTGCTATCAACGCCTAATGAAAACCGGCTTTTATGAATCGCGGAGCAGGTGAGCTCAGAAATGAAGGTCTGAATTTTAGATCACACTTTCGGTGGACGGCGGCTCAGTGCTGAAATCCAATCTCATGCTGCAGCTTGACGAGAGCATTATTTGGTATGCTGAGTTCTGTCATCATAATGGTTCTGTATTGGTGACAGATGGTTGCAGACTGATTTTAAGGACTGGGGGGCACAGGAAATTTATCAATATCAAACAATTAGCTATCAAAGAATGAATTCATGCCATGCAGAAGATCACGTAGAGATGATATGCTGGTGGTATGAATGAAACTGTCTCAAGGGTTTTGCACCTTTTAGCGCAAAAGAAAAGTTTAATAATTTGATATGACACTTGAATGAAGTTTGAGGCAGAATGTAATAGAACATTAAATAGAGGTACCCTGTCTCTCTCTCCCTGTCTGTCTGTCTCTCCCCTGATCTCTTCATTAGCCTTGGTGACCTGCTGTGCTGGTGTATTAGTGTCCCATTGTCATCAGTCACTCTCGTTTTGGGTTTTCGCCCGTGTGGACACTCGCCTGCCCCTGTCTCACGTCCTATTCGGCTGCCTCAAGATGGCCGACAAGGCTAATAAACGCCGACAAGGCTAATTAGCGCTTTCCCATAATTCGGACCAAACTTTTCCAGACAAATCAAACAGTCATACATGCATACACACACACACACATACACACACACACACACAACCAAAAAAAAAAAAGCCTTTGCAAGAAAAAACAAAACGCATTCAATACTCCATCATTAAGGCACCAATTAGCCAATTAGCCAGGCAGGTTGCGCCGTGGGTAATCGAGTCCGTTGGAGTGGGGGCTCTAAGGTGCTGGAGTGTGCTTCTGCACAGAGGCATCTGAAGCCCCTCTGAGCCTAGGCCCACTCTCTCAGGCTGGGGTTTTAAGTCTCCCCAAACAAAACAGATCACAATGCCACCTTTGTGTGGCCGTGTAATTCATGCAAATATAAGACATCCTTTTCACATCTATTCAGGCCTAAGTGTTTGTGCTGTATGAGGGATTAATTACTGATTGCTGTCATTATCAATGGCGTGCAGCTGTAATCGGCTAGCACGGGTCGTTTGTGTTAATGCATGATCCTTGGGTGCGTGGATGTCACAACTCAAAGGAACATGAATGCAGGGAGAGAAAAAAAAACAAAAACATGTTAATGGCGTTTCATCGAATGGGTGAGAATTTTGGGGGCTTTACAGGGAGGGCTCAACCTTACTACTGACTCCAGCTGGCCTGGGAACGCCCCGAATGCCATACTGCGCACGCGTGATTGGCTGGCCTGGGAACGCCCCGAATGCCATACTGCGCACTCGTGATTGGCTGCTTGTGCTGTTTGGGTGCCGGTTGAAGTGGAGGTGAGATGAAGGAGCACGATGTAAGGGAAACGGAATCACCATGGAGACATTGTGAACGACAGAACCCACTGTCTCTTATAAACAGTCCTTCACTCCTTCTTCATGTCTGGTGGGGGAGGGGTCAACAGTTTGGAATTCTGGTACATGAATCATTCATGACTTGAATTTGAATACGGGCGGCGTGCAGTCGAGGTCACAGGTGCGGCAGCCGGGCTGGCCGTCTTTACCTGAACCTCTGGGCTTGGTGGTGGAGGGGGCCGGGGTAGCGTCGGTTGGGGGACTGGTAGAGCTGGGAGAGCAGCGCCTGGCTGGTCTTCTGGCTGGGGTTGTTGGCGAACTTCACTGTGATTGGCTCGGCGGCGCCGGACGGCTTCTGGCCGTTCAGGCCCTTGATGGCCTCCTCCGCCTCTATCCTCTTGTCGAAGCGGATGAAGCCCACGCCGCGCGAGCCGCCTGGGAGGGCGCCGGTACGGCAGAACCGGGAGAGAGAGGGAGGGGCGGAGGGAGAGAGGGAGGGAGGGAGAGAGAGAGACTGTATTTATCGGGACCGCCTTTCACAATGGTGACATATGTACTGGCGCCTGTCCTTTTAGGAGGCCTTCAGAGACCTTCTCTTGCCCTCTTACTTACTTACACACACACACACACACATTTATTGGATCCATTTCCTTAATGTAGAGATAGAAAAATCCATACTTCCATGACTTCATGTTGGAAATGGCGAACGACAGTGAGGTGCAGTCCATGTGCGACGGCTGCTATTGCTGGTGTCACATTATGCAAATGGGAAGCGAGGAAGCAGGGGGATTTCATTGGCCGCCCTGCATTCCGGCGTTGTCAGGCAGATGTGTAATTTGTTTTCCTTTCTTCACGAGAGGATGGAGATATTGTATAGGGGTGCTGCTGCCTGCTGGTGTGCAAATGGAGTGCGTGCGTGTGTGTGTGTGCGTGTGTAGGGGACAGTGATTGTTCCCAGTAGTGTGTGAGTGTATCGTGTCCTGTTCCGTCTCATGCTGTGAGACTTGCATAAGCTGACAGCCACACGCTAGCAACGTGGCACACTGCGCGCTGGTGACATTTCTGTGGTTTCCTAGGCAATGTTTTTGACCGCCACCTGAAAGTAACATTTAAAAGAGCCCGGCTGGCAGGGAGGCCTTTTGTCGGGCGTCTGTCTAATGAGATGGTTCCTACTGCTCCAGGGAGGTGAGCTGGGAGACGACTTGTCTGGAGGACCATTTGCATAATACACTGTGTGTGTGTGTGTGTGTGTGTGTGTGTGTGTGTGTGTGTGGGGGGGGGGTGGGCAGGTTTTTCACAGTTTGCGGGGACCGAGTGTCCTCATGATGATCGGAGGACTTGACATTTTTGATACTGTGACAGCATTAGGTGGATTTTATCTGAAAGATCCAAATGACTTTGGTTAATGAAGTAAAGGTTAGGGGGAAGTTTTAAATGTAAGCGTAGCACTATTTCGCTGCAGTCATGCACAAAGTGAATGCAAATACCCCATAAAGGCAGTAATAAAAAGAACGTGTGTGTCTGTATATGTTTTAGAGAAAGAGTAGCAGTTCATGTATGTGTCTAGCGTTTACACACACACACACACACACACACACACACTTTTTATACTTCAGCCTGCGTTGTCACTTCAGCCTGCGTTGTCGTGCCTCACTCTTATTGACAGTTTCTGTTTTGGGGTTCTGCTGCAGTGGCTTGCTGCTGTTGCTGCTGTCTTGCTATTCAAATCAGACGCGTTTGATATATGCAGCTCTCGGAGCAAACATTTGTACACAGTCTCTTCAGTGCAACAAGCTTTCATTCAGCCTGCCTCTGCATTATACACACACACACACACACACACACACACACACACCCTCTCCATCTCTCTATTGCTCTTTTTTCCACTGTGCCAGCATCACCCCTGACAGCATTTCCCAGTCTTCCCACAACCTGTTCTCTTTAATTAGTCTGACAGAAGGAAAGGCAGAAATAAAGCAAGCACATGCATTATTCTGCACAGTTTAGGGCGCATGCTTCAGCTCTCTCCTCTCTGCAGAGTGAAACCTAGGTCATCGCCGAATCCTTAGAAAGTAGAACAGAGTGGAGAAGACGGCATGACACTTCTCTCTCTCTCTCTCTCTCTCTCTCTCTCTCTCTCACACATACTCTTAACTTATCCCCTCTCTCTCAGAGAAGTTTGACATACTACAGATCCAGGACATACCACAGTTCCAGGACCACAAAATATGGAAACTGTAACATGAAGACTAGCAAAGGTCAGTGTCTAAGCTGATCAGACAATCATACAAGCCCTGCATTATTCCCGCGAGTGCACCGGTGTGTTTATGTTCCCCGTCTGCACAGGTGTCTGTGGACGAGAGCGGGATGCAACCAGGCATAGGTCAGAGGTCAAGGTCACTCAACACGTGTGCGCATGCAAACGAACCCGTGCTCCTCACTCAGCGCTCCTGGGCCTGTTGAAGAGGGACGACAGCAGGAGATCAGGGCCGTACCTCCAGCGTACGGCCGAGATCTCTCCGTCACGTTTTCTGGTCTTCTCTTATTCCGTATCACATTGGGTGCGGGACTTTGTTGACTACCTTTTGGGAATACTCCACTGTAAGTGGTGGGCAGGCCTGTCTATTTTTCAATCGTAGAGGCTACAGAGTGCATCTCTCAACCTACTGTAATGGAATCGTGATGAGACCCAGTTTTGCTCTGCTGGGAATAGCACTGACCACCATCATTATGGCTGCAAATCTACTTGGCAAACCAACCATCCTTCCTGTTCCTGTCAGCCAGCACAAAACGCTAAAATTAGAACCTGAAAGAAAAGACCTGTTACTCAATAGTTTTCAAAATGAGCAGCCTAACGTCAGCCGCACTCTCTCCTCCTCACACGCTTGCCTCCCCAACGTTACCGTAATGAGCTCCACACCGTGTTGTATTTTTCAACATTCTGCGTAAACAAAGCCAGCAGCCGGGCTCAAACCCGGCGCGACCGGAGACGCGGGCGCTTCCCGAGGCTGCCGCCACTTATCAGCAGCCCAGCAGAGTTGGGGAGGCAGTGTGGCGTTTAGCAGCGCTATTCTCATTGTAATCACCCCGCGCCTTACGTAACTTCCTACCTGTGCTTATCTGAGCGCTGCACACGCGTCGCGTGAGAATAGCCGGTTTAATAATAACTCAGACACACCGAGAGCCAACAGCGCTGGTGACAGCGCCGAGAAACGGCTGCGGCCAAGCCGACAAAGTGCTTTCCCCCCGCACGCCCACCGCCACGGGAGAGCGAGAGGAAGGGGCCGAGTGAGTGAGCGAGAGAGAGAGAGAGAGAGAGAGAGAGAAGGAGAGGGAATGAGATAGGAAAATGAAAAAAAAAAAATCCTCTGGGAACAGCAAGATCTGAAGCCCTCGGCAGTTAATGAAAGCTTTCTCTCCTTTCTGAACTTCGGCATGGTACTGCTGTCTCACATTTGCGCACTTGTAAGAGCTTCTGCCAAGCGTATGGGACATTTATTAAGCAAGTGTGCTAAATGCGTCGTGAAAGGAGAGGAAAGCGCACAGTCTGTGCTTTATCACGAGCTTAATCAGGATGAGGAGAGGAAAACGACCTTGTTATAGAGGAGCTGGGCTGCTCCTGCTTCAGACGGCATCGCCAATGCAGCAGTTAGGAGACTCTGATGCAGAGAACTGCATTATTATTATTATTATTATTATTATTATTAGTGGTAGTAGAAGTAGTGGTATTATGTGGCCACTATGCATAAGAACAGATCCATCTGTTCACCCTTATGTAATTCAAGGCCAACGCAGCACAGAAGCAGGCAAGCATGCGTCCGTAAGTTGCCTCCAACTTTAGCGTCAAATTTCAAGTTTTAACAATTACATCAGCACCCTTAAGACGCCTGCGTATGACTACAAACCCAAAGGAAGAGAAGGACAGAACTGCCCAGATGAGAGATCTCTGTGCATGGCCCCTGGGAGCAGAGACAAGACAAGGCTGATTTTCCATTAGGAGCTGCAGCTTATAAGAGCCGCAGCTCCGGATCAATCGCATTTGCTCGCATTGACGAGGGGCCACGGATTGACCGCGCTGCGCGAGGCTCGGGAGCTGCTGCGAATATTTAACCGCTGATCAAAGCCGTGCACACATCACACGTCCCTCTCGCTAATGTAGTGGGTCCGGAGTGGAGCGGGTCGAACGACACGGCCCAAAGCCCCGCCCTCCCCTCCTACCTTGAGGAGTTACACGGGGATGTGGTCTTTGCAGTAGAACACAATCCGATTGGACAGCACGTTTTGTTACTTGTTTGTATTAAAAGCAAAGCCGCCACCAACCCTTGTATCGACCAGTAGATGAATAAAGAATTCTGGAACTTTAAGTCTATTATGTGGGTTATTATGTGGGTAGCATGTTATCATGTTAGCATGTTAGCATGTTAGCATGTTACTGAGGTATGTCTTATCTACAGTAAGCTCCAAAACCAAGAGCTCATCAAGCACCAAATCTGTTCTCCTAGTCATTTAACATGTTCATTATCTCTGTCTCACACACACACACACACACACACACTCCTGAGATGGCATAGGCTTGGCAGGAGAGCAGTAAGTCATGCTCTATTTCTCTCGATGTGGTGAGGGCAGGAACACACGGCCCCTCTGCACCGCAGGGGCCGCATGTGTGTGTGAGTGTGTGAGAGTGTGTGTGTGTGTGTGTGTGTGAGTGTGTGTGTGTGGGTGGGGGTATTCCTCCCTGTTTCTTAATCACCAGCAACTCAGATTTAATTAGTCATTAACATTCCTCCTGTGGACCCACCTCCCCCAGGGGGTGAAGGGTGTGGGTAATACGCAGGCGTGCAGAGGCCGAGTGTGTGGTAGAGGAGTGTGTGGTAGAGGAGTGTGTGGTAGGGAGTGTGTGGTAGAGGAGTGTGTGTATTTGAGATTAGGACAGTTTGTGAGAATATAGACTTTTTTTTTGAGTATATGGTGTGTGTGTGTGTGTGTATGCTGCTTATTTGTATGTGTGCAAACAAAGTTAGCAGGGTGAACATTTGAGGATTTACGCTTCATTCTCTGTGTGTGTGTGTGTGTGAGTGCGTGTGTGAACACATGCGTGTGTGTTAGCGTGCATGTGTGCGTGTGTGTGTGTGTGTGTGTGTACACCTCTGAACACGCGCACTGTTCCTGACTGCAGTGAAAGGCACTGGCACCTTTAGAACACGTAATACTCTGCAGCTGTGACACTGTCTGCATGGCAAATAATGACATAAAATATGCAGGTGTTTGAAAAGTGTTGCTCCAGCACCAGCGTAACACATTCAGTTCCATGACCATTTATACCCTGGCTGATGTATTTATAATGCTGGCAGGAGCCTGAGTAAACGTGTGCAATGGGCTGGCTGGAAAACACACAATCACAAACTAAAAAAGAATTCTTCCGTGCCCAGGATTTACACTCGTTAGTTACTGCTTCTCAAGGTCATGGGACATGTTTTATGCTAAAATGCACGCAGGCACGCACACGTACACACACACACACACACACACTCACGCACACGGATGCATGGCAGCTACTGTGTTGAATGTTGGAAAAGGAGTGTGTGTAAATGGGCCTTCAGCTGTGCCAGCGCACATCAGAGGAGACAGTGGTGTGTGAGACAGTGGAGAGTCTCCCAGCAGCCCTGCTCACGCTCACATGCGCCACACTACACAGGGGGAGTGGAAGTCACAGCATCCTGGGGGAGTTTGGGGGTGGGGCGTTGGGGGGGGGGGGGGGGGGGGTAATAGATCCCACTAAAGAATATAAGCACACATCCAGTGTACTGTAGTATACAGGGAGAGAGACTCTGTTGAGCACCCATATTATTGACAGGAGCCTGTGTTTAATTATTAAATGTATTTATTTATTATTTTACTTATAATACTACTTATTATACTTTCGTTTTAGTCACTCGTATGTAGTTTGCTGATCATGTGTCTGTGCTTGGTTTATACACGTGTGTGTGTGTGTGTGTGAACGACAAGGCAGCCCATGGATACCTGTGACCTGGTCGACGAGGATTCGGGAGGTGATGATTCGTCCGTACTGGGAGAACAGCTGCTCCAGCTCCTTCTGGGTCATGGTCTTGGGCAGCCCACTCACGTACAGGTTAGCGTCACGGATAGAGGCGGAGCTGGGTCGTGCGTATGACACCTGGGAAAACACACACACAGACACACGCACAAAGCATATCATTATATGCGGTGCTGTGACCGTCCTCCACGCGACACGTCCTGGCCCTGGGGGGGGGGGGGGGAGGGGGTGGACCGGGCTTCCTGTGATGTACGTGTAGGCTGCTGCTTCTGGCCTTTAAGCTTGGAGTCGCCTCCTTGACTGGCGTGCAGCTCCGTGATCGGGGGGATGCTGTCTTTGTGAGCTGCAACTGTATAATTTTCTACCATTTTGTAGGAGGAAATATATGGTTATGCATTTGTAAGACTGACAGAAAGAGAACAGCAAGTTGACCAGAAGTACCCAGAAGTTAACACTATAGCTTATTTACAGTGCTTTCCATCACAGTGAGGTGTGAACATGGTCCCGGGTGCTGGAAGGGAACGGAGAGGGATTGGCAGTTCTCTGTGTTGGATAACACTCCAAACCTTCTGTTTGTTCTAGCAGAGAGAGCCAAACCATCTACAGTTCTGTCTCAGCACACACACACACACACACACACACACACACGAGCACGTGTATCTGCACCCCCCCCCTCCTCTTTCTCACATACACTCACCCAATATGCTTTCACGCTCCTCAACCTGTCAAACTCAGTAGCACCTTGGACAGCTCCTCTCACACTAACACCTACTGTAGTCACTCTCTGCCTCTTCCTGTCCCTCCATTCCACGTACTCTTTGACACACTCCCTCTTCAAGTTTGTCACTGCACATTATACACGCCACACGCGGATCACTGCTTACATCAACACCGCCACAATTTGGGACGCGCGTTTTAAAGGGGATTTGCGCACAACGTTTTTATATAGAAACGTTCACCGCTGAACACTGAGCTGTTCTTTAGTTTTGTATGAACATGTGTGCGTGTGTCTGATCACAAACTAAATGCCTGGAATTCCTAATTCCTAATCCTCAACCAGTGTGTTGCTTGTTGGTTGTATCTTCCCAGCTTTGACACACCCAATTCTTCTCCACCGCTAATTAACAGAGGCTCCGCAAGGGCTCTGTGAGTTTAACCAGGTGTGTAAAACCAGGAGAGACACAGAAATGTGTGGCACAGAGGGAGCTGCTCAGAATGAGGGTGGGGGTGGGGGGGGGGGGTGGATTGTGGGTGGAGGGGTGCAGTGGTGCTGATGTAAACAAAGCACTTAGAGCTTCAGAGCACGCTCCACCAGCCCCCTGACTGTGCCGACGTGCTGCTGGGTCTAAGTCGGGGAGTTTGAAGGGGGGGGGGGGGGTATTTACCGCCTTCCTTCATCCTTCATCTCAGGTCATATGGCTGAATCACTAGTCCGCTGTTCACCGAACGCACCAGACTGCACCAGACACCAACCAACATGAAGAAATCATGACGTAGTCCGAAGCAACCAGTCCCACCAATGAAGCCCACCGCTCTGATAACAGTGGCTTGCAGGGGTAACGGCGCCGTCAGGCGTAAACTCCTGCCTTGCCGGTTCACTGCGCTCCACGTCTCCGTCTCTCTGTCTCATCACAGAGGATCAGGCTTAATTCACCACGGGGAGACGCCTCGGTCCTCACGCCCCTTCTACGCTCGGCCCGTTAGCGGGCGGCGTCTCGCATGCTCGCGTCCCTGCTAACGTCTGGGCGGCAGCCGTCAAACGGCGTTACGGTAACGCCGTGGTGAAGGTGCGAGTCACTCTCCCGCGATCTCCCTAAATCCCGTTAGAGTGCAGAGGCGGAAGGATGAGTGTCCTGGCAGCCTCCACGCCTCCTCATCCTGAACACTCCTCACCCTGCTCACTCCTCACCTCCTCACCCTGCTCACTCCTCACCCCTTACCCTACTCACTCCTCACCTCCTCACCCTGCTCACTCCTCACCCTGCTCACTCCTCACCTTCTCACCCTGCACACTCCTCTGCTCCTCACTCCTTTGCTCCCCTGCCCTCGCTCCCTCCCCCCTACACCACACACCCCCACACACCCCCATCTTTCCTTTCTTTCTGCGTCAAGCAGCTCCAGATGTCGAATCTATCAACACCCCGTCTGCCTGTGAGGAGTGTGCGTGCGTGTGTGTGTGTGTGTGGACAGTACCTAGAAAGAAGAGTGTTTATCTGTGTGTCTGAATGAGCCTGTGTGTGTGTGTGGGTGTGGGGATGTGAGTGAGTGTGTATTGAGGTGTGAAAGTGTGTGTGTGTGTGTGTGTTTCAGCATGAGGCTCAGCTCTTGGTGCCCTCAGCAGGGTTCTTCCTCTCACACCACGACAGATCTGGAGTTTCGCTGTGAAACAGGAGGCAGTCAGGAGGGCAGGTGTGTGTGTGTGTGAGCGTATAAGTGTGTGTGTGTGTGTGAGCATACAGGCGTGTGTGCGTGTGAGCGTACAAGTGTGTGTGTGTGTGCATACAGGCGTGTATGCGTGTGAGCTTACAAGTGTGTGACTGCGTGTGAGCATACAGGCGTGTATGCGTGTGCGTGTATGTGTACAAGTGTGTGTGCGTGTGAGCATACATGCGTGTATGCGTGTGGGTGTACAAGTGTGTGTGCGTGTGAACATACAGGCGTGTGTCCACGTGTGTGCGATCAACAGGTGTGTGTCTGTGTGTATGTGAGCGTACAGGCGTGTGCGTGTGAGCGTACAGGCGTGTGCGTGTGAGACGTCTGCTGCGTGTTACTCTCCTGTCCTGAGCTCTCTAACCTGCTGCTTCCATCACCTGATCCAACTGCAATCATCCTGCATTAGCTCACGTCCTGCATTAGCCCACGTCCTGCATTAGCTCATGGGCTGCACCCTTAAAAGTTCGATGATGATGATTATTGCTTCAAGCAGTAACAGGTTCTTCGTCACCAACATCATGCCTTACTTAGAGAAAGCTGGCAGTTTAAAATCTCATTTGATTTCACGTGTTAACCAGCGATCGTGTAGATATGCACTGCCTTCGGGATTTTCTGCAGCCGTTCCTGGGTTCGTACACCCTGTGCAAACGTGCAGTGGGACTAACTGAGTCTAAACTTGTGGAGTGCAGAGACGTGGACTGGTGTCATGGTGTCATTTAGCATCCATAGTAAAAACGCACAAAGGTTGATCATCATGAAGAACGTTGAGCAGATACTTGCTGATTAGACAGCCCTGCCTGTGTCTCCATGAGGCGTCCACCAGCCCAGCACCTCAGCCCACAGTCAGAGCTGTGTTGGGCGGGACAGAGCTGTGTTGGGTGGGACAGCCTTACCCAACATTCCTAATGCATCCTCCCTTCACCCAACAGAACCTCCTCTCTCTCTCTCTCTCTCTCCTCTTGTTACTGCTTTTGTTACTCTTGTTTTTCTCCAGCCTCTCTCTATATACCTCTATATCTCTCCTCTCTCTATCTCTCTATATCTCTACTCCTCTCTCTAACTCTCTATATCTCTATTCCCTATCTCTCTATTCCTCACTATCTCTCCACTCTCTCTGTCTATTCCTCTCTCTATCTCACCACTCTCTCTCTCTCTATTCCTCTCTCTATCTCTCCACTCTCTCTCTATTTCTTTCTCTTTCTAACTTTCTATTCATCTCTCTATTCTTCCCCATCTCTCTTTTCATCTCTCCCTGTTCCTCTCTCTCCCTCTCCGCATGCAGCCACAGAGACACAGATGTCTGCTGGGGTCAGCCCACCCTCCTTCATGTCGCTCTTCTTCAGGTAACCCCGCAGGCCCCCGCGGTCCGTGGCTCACGGCGCGTGCTTCAAGAGGACGCCGACCTCCAGACACACTTATTAGAAGCGGCGAGATAGGTTCCCCTGCCCTCTCTTCCTCTGTGTGAGCGCTAAAGAGTGCCCATTGAGGCCGCCAGCGTTGGTCTAAAGAGCAGGTTTCTCATGGCGACGGAGACGAGAGCAGGACCGGGGCCTGATCAAAGAGAGGGGGGGGGTGGAGGCGCGGGCTCCCATGCCTCCCGCTGGGATGGAGGAAGGGGGAGGAGAGGAGGTGGAGAAACAGGGAACTGCAGGCCTCTTGCCGACTGGCTGGATAAGAAGGAGTCCCACTGGCAGAATCACAATGTGGACTGTGTTTGTTTGTGTTGATTTCCTTGGGTATGTGTGTGGGTGGGTGTGTGCGTAAGAGAGGGAGAGGAGGGGAGGGGAGGAAGAGAGAGGCAGATTGATCATGCATGGGGAGCGCGTATGAGGCGTGCAGTTCCAGCTGAGTGTGAGTGTGTGTGTGTGTGTGTGTGTGTGCGCATGTGTGTGAGTGTGCGAGGGATGCTAAGTCACGGAAGATGGCTCCTGCTTCATTACCATCTGGCTGTATAGGGAGAAGGATGTGAGTGGTGTGTGTGCATGTGTGAGTGTGTGTGTGTGTGTGTGTGTGTGTGCATGTAGGCGGAGAGTGAGCAAGCGGAAGAGAGAGGGAGAGAGAGGGAGAGAGAGATCGCTGCAGGTTAGGAGAGGACCACTCAAAAAGTAAGTGTTACAATAAACTCTGCCCCTCTGGGCCCAAAAACTGACGCTCACATTGGTTCCATGTCTTCAGGACTGGCCTGCAGTTGGAGCAGAGAACTAGTAACATATGTTAAAGTGTTAGTGCTGTGCTGGTGGGACTGTGAGAGTGTGTGAGGATGTGTGTGTGTGTGTGTGATTCCCCTGCAGCTAGAGCAGAGCTGTGTGGCAGAGAGCTGTGACGAAGAGCAAACACACACAGAGTGACTCATTTCATCTCTGACGGGTTCCAAGCTGAGGCTGAAACCAACACTAGAGTCGCGTCACAGCAAACCCACACACACACACGCGCGCTCGCACACACACACACACGCTCGCACACACACACACACGCTCGCACACAAACACACGCGCGCACACAACCACCTGCTACTGCCACTCTAGAAAGCGTCCATCATTAGGAGTCTAGCCTGCATCAACAAAAGCTCTCTCTGTCTCTCTCTCTCTCGCTCTCTCTCTCTCTCTCTCTCTCTCTCTCTCTCTCTCTCTCTCTCTCTCGTTCTCCCTCTCTCACTCACCCAGGAACTGGATGCTGTGTTTTCATGTCGGCCTAAGCAGGGTAAATCCAATCTGATTAGATTAGGCAGGATGTAACAGAGAGGCCGGGGATTATATACCAGATGACGGCACACGTTGCCTGATTATGCTGTGAGTCAGACAAAAACGGCGCAGCGGCCACAGGATTTACAGGCCAGACCAGCTGCAGCTAAATTTACACTAAAGCTCTCGCAGTTTGGGAAAATGCAAAGGGGTTACTGCTGGATAAATATGAAGTATCATTGACTCCAACTATTTTACCGCCAACACGGCACATTCTCAAACCCCCCCCCCCCCCCAAGGCGTTCTAATGTACAAGCCCCTCCCTCTCATTGGAGGGCACCGGCATTTCAGCATCATTTCATTATACATTCTATTTCCCCCTTTTTCGCGTGACTCCATGATTTGACATTTGGAGACGCATTTGCATATGAATTACACTGTTTTCTCTTTTCTCCCTTCAGTCGCTCTCCTATTTCCTTCTGCATCTTAATGAGGCGGATTTCCCCTCCTCTCCCTTTGTGTCGCCGCACCGCCGCCCAGCACGAGTCAATACACAGCACATGTGCTAATCAATGCGGCTCCACTGGCAGAAATGGTGACAGGAAACATTCGGTGAATTGACTCGTGCAGTTGTGAGAAATGGCTGATGACTAATTGGAGAGGAAAGAAAAAGTGTACTGGCGCCCCAAATGAGATATTGTTCCATTACCGCCGCACCACATCATAACAGACTCGGGAACACTCTTACACACGCACCCCTTGACATACACTCGCTGACACGTGCGTAGATGCACACACTTGGTTACCGACGGACTCCGGCAGTACCTTGATGGTTTTGGTTTGAAGTCTGAGTCCGTTTAACGTGTTGATGGCTTTCTCTGCGTCCTTTGGATCGATGTAGTTGACGAAACCATATCCAAGACTCTGTCCTGTGGGTGAGAGAGAGAGAAAGACAGAGAGAAAGAGAGAGAAAGACGGAGAGAGAAAGAGAGAGATATTAGCACCCTGTAGCATTAGTGTATATGAGTGACACAACCTTGTGTGTGTGTGTGTGTGTGTGTGTGTGTGTGGGCATTAAGAATAAGCTTCCACTGCAAACTTCTGACAGTGTTGCTTGAATTATTTTGGCCAAACAGATTCTTTCTGCTGCCAGCTTCTCAGAAGGCCAAGCAGATATGGGCTGGACTGGGGCAAATTACCCTACTGTGCCCCCCCCCTAGCCACGCCCCCTGCCCCCCCCTAGCCACGCCCCCTGCCCCCCACCCTTGCTGTCTTCACAAACGCAGGAGCACAGCAGTACGGCTGCGAACAGCAGAGCTGTGCCCTTGGCCATCAGTACACACAGGCGGAGGGAAAGTGTGTACACAGAGAGCGTCACAGACGTGACCCGCCGCTGATACGCCTCCGAACCATTTGGACGGGGCTCCCCGTGTCCCCCCCCCCGTCTGTCTGTCCAGATAAAAGCTGATCTTTTTGTTGCTCCGTAAGAAGGCTCATGGTGTGATGAGCTAAGTCTTCTGGGCTGAAATCAGGGCTATGGAAGTCCGTCTTAGAGAAACAGAAAAATGCCGCGTACCCAGTGGAGCAGTGTCAAAAATAAAACAAAGACTGTTTTGGAAGTATTTGTGCTCGAGCCAGGAGTATTATTAGGGTATTATTAGCATATTATAGCACTGTGAGTAACTGCATGGCCCACATTCCAACCCCCGTTATCTGTCCCTGACAGAGGGAGAGGACAGTGTGTGTGTGTCTGTTTGTGTGTGTCCCTGACAGAGGGAGAGGACAGTGTGTGTGTGTCTGTTTGTGTGTGTCCCTGACAGAGGGAGAGGACAGTGTGTGTGTCTGTTTGTGTGTGTCCCTGACAGAGGGAGAGGACAGTGTGTGTGTGTCTGTTTGTGTGTGTCCCTGACAGAGGGAGAGGACAGTGTGTGTGTGTCTGTTTGTGTGTGTCCCTGACAGAGGGAGAGGACAGTGTGTGTGTGTCTGTTTGTGTGTGTCCCTGACAGAGGGAGAGGACAGTGTGTGTGTGTCTGTTTGTGTGTGTCCCTGACAGAGGGAGAGGACAGTGTGTGTGTGTCTGTTTGTGTGTGTCCCTGACAGAGGGAGAGGACAGTGTGTGTGTGTCTGTTTGTGTGTGTCCCTGACAGAGGGAGAGGACAGTGTGTGTGTGTCTGTTTGTGTGTGTGTGCGCGTAGCAGAGAGAAGAGAGCGGGAAAGGTTACTGTAAATGAAGTGAGCTCCTGAAATGCTCTCACGCAGCACGTCAAGGAGGCGCCGTACTGTGCTTAATGATACGCTCGCATGACAAACCCTCCCCCACCCCCCCCGGTTCATCCACCTCCACCCTCAGCCTTCCACCTCCTCGAGGGGCCCACGGCACATCCCCACGACTCCCGGTGCGGCCCTGACTGATGCCGCTCAGGCAGTGGGGCTCACTGTGCCTGTCTGTCAGCTCTTGCCTAAGGGTTAAGGGACGCCAACTGAGGCTGCTTCAGTCACAGGAATTCCACCCACCAGCATAACAAACATACACACCCACACAGAGAGCCAGCACCAGGTTCTTCACTCAAGATAAAGTACTAGTATATGAGACACACACACACACACACACAACACACACATACACACACGTGTTAACGATTACTGCTGTTGAAGAGCGCATTAACTGTAATATTTGCAGAGTAATTAAGGAGAAGGCCTCAGTGTGTTCATCAATAATTCATATTAATGTAATTTTTTATTTGTTTCTCATAAAGTAGGATTACAAAAAAAGAAATGTGTGTGAGGGAGCGAGGAAGAGAAGTGTGAGCCATTTCTTCTAGTCTAGGTAATAACCAGATTGAACGGCTCCAATCAAAGAAGCCCGGAGAACAGTCCTATATAAATGTTTCATGGATCCTCAGAGTGAAACACATCATGTCTGTCTGCTCAGCAGCAAAATGCAGAGACAAAGCTTCAAAGAAAAGATGGAAATGTCATCTGGTCTTCCTCTTACTGAAATCCCCCCCTTGCATGCGCACACACACACACACACACACACACACACACATGCGTGCGCGTGCAAAAACACAGGCGTGGGAGAGAGCCTTGTGCAGACTGTGGGCCAACATAGGCAGGCTTGGCTTCGACTGTCACAATACGAGTTCTCCCAGCATGCATACAGCCTGGCAGGCTAACGCCCCATGCTGCTGCCTCTCTCTCTCCCTCTCTATCCCTCTCTCTCTCCCACTCTCCCTCTCTCTCTCGGTCCCTCTCTATCCCTCTCTCTCCCTCCCCTTTCTCTTTCTCTCATCTACCTCTCCCTGTCATACATACCCATGGCGCGTGCCATCATACGGACACACTTACACAGTCACGTACATTGCAACGATGTTTACACGTCCCTTGTACATGTAAACACACACAGGCCTATTACGTGCACATCAGGATATTGGGTGTAGTGTGTCTGCCGGACTCTGTAAGTGTAAACAGAGAAAAACGTTCCAGTGTTACACAAGTGCACCCGCAGCCCTGCACGCTCCATGAATCTTTCATGAAAGGAACGTATAGATGTTTTAATTCAGGAACTATAGATGTTCTTGTTTAGAACCTTGACAGTTAAAGGAATATGATTTACTCAATATTCCTGTCACCCAAAACTAAGGTTGATCAGCCAAGATGTCCAGGTGTCCCAATTGCGTTTTCTTCCGTCCACGTGAGCTTGATTACACGTAGCTCATCTGCCCGAGTAAGGGAAACCTATGGCCAACTCGCACTGCGTGAACCGCATGTCACAGTCACAGACTAGTCACGCACAACGCATTAACCACAAACACACATTTGCCCGTGTGGTTATTTGACACCTCCTGCTGTGCTGTTAGGTATACAGACACAGCGCAGACAGACATCCAGCTGCAAGACTGCTGCACTGTTTCAGCTCTGCGAGATCCTGCGGTCCATTTTCTTGAACATGCAGAAGAACACGCAGCCCGTTACTGAACACCTGATGGAGCAGGAGCTCCAGTGAGAACCCAGCAAATGCTGGAAATGACGTGAGACGATAATCTTATAGAAAAACGGACAGATGAACAACAGATGAAAGTCAAACTGAATATTAGCCCAATATCATTTCATTAGACTAAAGGTTGTATTAACTTGCGTATGTAATTTCAATTATGTAGAATTGCCGGTTAAAATTGAAACGACGGAACGATGCGCTTTAGACGAGCTTTTAATGAGCACACATCACCGCATCCTTCGGCTCCTCAGCAGGCTGCCTGGTCCTGATGATCATTTAGGCACAAAATAATTAAGAAAAGAAATAATAACAATAACTATTATTATTATTGTTGTTGGTATTATTATTACTGCGTCTTACTGCATATTTTTATTACAGGAACGTGAGTTAGCAGGACATGTACGAGTTGGTCCTAATCAATAACAGCTCTGTGTGTGGCCTTTGTGTTCCCATCACATGTAACATCACTAATCCAGTGTTCGAATTTTTTTACAGCAGCCGTCCTCTTGTCTACCCATCAGCACTGAGGATGAGGATGAGGAGGAGGGGGGGGCTCCGTGAGCAGAGCCACTTTGCTACGTCTTCCATGCGGTGGTGAGAAGGTGCTGGCGGGAAGCACTTCTCTCTGGGGATTATGATACTGGTTTGAAACCACAGGCTCCACAGCCAGGAGGTGTGACTAAGCCATTATGGCTCATCCCTCCAGCACCTGAATTCCCAGTGTGTGAGATTAGTGTCCGGTGGGTGTCCTGCCTTGTTTACACGTACAAATGTCCACATAAAGACAACTCACACTACTGCTTTCATTTGAGTTTGTTTTGTCATATATCAATACTTTTAAGCACATGCCTGTTTGTACATAGTTTCTGCTTATTGTGGTGTAGTGTGTATGTACTGTAAACAGTGCCTGATCTCATATTTAAGTCATTTGGGTGTTTCCAGTAGCGCAACAGCGCGCTTTCAAGAATCTTCACACTAGACTGAAAATTTGAATAATTTCAATCTTGGTCTTTAAATGATTGGAATTGTTGAAACATCATTTAAAGGTCCAGTGCTCTGACTGATTGGGAATGAGAGGAAAGGCTGTTTAAACTCCGCGTTTCCTGCAGTCTCCGGCGGCCATGTTGTGCCTGCAGTTTCACTCGGCCTCTGCCTGAGTCAGGCAGCAGACCTGAAACGAACGTCCACGTGGGGAGGAAGTGCGGCGAGCACAACTCTGCACAGGAAACATGACAGTTCTCTGAGCATGTAATGCTAACTCACCTCGATAGCATGAAGCTCCCCAGACACCAAACAAAGTAATGAGTTTGGTCAGTCTTAAATTTAGTCAGATTTTAAGATGCAGAAGGCACGAAAACAAAGCAGAGGAGGGAGAAAAAAAAAAAACCTCTTCAATTTGTCAAAACAAATGTATCACCATTGTTGCCTGGTTGGCATTTCTCCCTCACTGCTGCAGTTCGCAGGGAGAGGGCCGCTCTCTGCTGGAGACGCACGTCACTGTTTTCACGCCGTTCTGCTCGGCCAACGAGAAAAGGCAAAAATACCGCAAATTTATTTATGCGTAATCAGATTTCACGTTAGTCAACTTGAAAGTAAACTATGACTTCACGACTTTTCTAATTTGCTCAGTAATCTTCCATCAAAGGAGATGAAGGCTTGAGTGGACTATAATTGGATAATGCGCTGTGTTATGATATAAGTTTGCATTATAAATGTTGTTTATCATTAACTCTAATGGCTTTAATTCAGGCCATTCGTGCTACATAAGCTACATAATTCACTCAAGGCCGCCTAAGTGCTCTCTCAGACAAAAGCTAAAAGCAGCTCACCATATTCTAATTGGATTTTCATTAAAGATGTCTCCTGCCTAGTGTGACTCTGAATGCCACAAGCATACCTACAACTGTGGTGGTTTAGCATCGAGTCCTTCACTGATGTCCGTTTAATGCAAATACAAATTCCCTTATTAGATTTTTCCCATATTTTGGCATGTATACAGACTTGTGATTAATCTCATCCAAGAAATATCATGGGTTTGCTTTATGGTTCAGATATCATGAAATAAGGTGGGATAACACCAATATAGCTGATTTTACTAACTGAGTAATAAACATGCTGTATTTAATTGATCTGTTATTATCGCATTCCTAATTTACATGGTGTTAAAATGCACTTAGCATTCTGCTTTTTATGTCCACATCTTTTTGCATAACTTGCTGGATTTATGCAAACGACAGCTGAAGCAAAACCTGGTGCCGCATATTTGAAAACCTGAGGTTAATTTTGATTTCATCTACCGAAACTAGGACATTTTATCCTCAGAACCAGACCACGCCGCTGTTCCACCTCTGAAGGCCGGAGCTCTTTTACACCATGCGCAGAATTTCCCCTCCATTGGACGGTGTAGCGGGAGGAGCGAGCCCTTCTCCAGGACACACACAGGCCTAGATCCAATTGTATTACACGGCCTGCATCCAGCCTGTGTGCCAATTGCTGTCCCGTGGCAGTGTGTGATGAGTTCTCCGTGGCCCTACCCTTCGCTTTGAGATGACCACATGGCATCTTCTCAGACTGATGAAATGATATTTCACAACGCCTAGCGCGACCGGCTGGAAGGAGCACCCTTTGTGCTCCGAGCGGCATTACCGATCTCTGCTGCTTCTCTACCGAGAGCAGCCGCCTCCCCACCCAGCCCCCTCCCCGGGCCGTCCGATCGTGTGGCACCATCCTGGTAAACACCGCGGCACAGGAGGCGGACGCGGAGCTGTCAGCGCGTCTCTCTGCCAGGCTTGCGGAGCGACTCGCCGGTGCCTCCCGCCCCCAGGTTCTCCCTCGCTAAGCCGGTGCCTCCGGTTCCTTGGCGACGAGCCCAAAGCGTGTGGGTAGTCGGGCCCGGCCGGCCCGGGAGGAGCCGAGCGTGTGGGCGCACCAGCGGGCAACCCTCCCCCCCTCGCAAATCTGGGACACCCCGACGAAACGACGTCAGAGCGGCACGTGCGAGATGCCGGTGGCTGGCAGCTGCCCCAACAGCTCCGGGGGGAAACCCGCGTGGATGGGTGATATGGAGCTCACGGTTTTCTCTTCTCCCTTCACGCTATGCTGACGTCTGTCTGTGCTCTATGGCCTGGACGTGGTGGAGGTTTAAGGCGTAACGAAGGTGGGTCGTTTCCTCGGACACAAGGCAGCTATGGGATTTTCATTCAATCATCTCTTTGTGCTGATTTTTTTGTTTGTTTGTTTGTTTCAGAGGAAATGAGACGGAACTGTGAAGTAAAGTTTACACACGTAAGTTTACGCGTCACATAATGTAAATTGGCTTCAGATGCTTTTTAGCTTATGTAACCATTACACGTTCCCTCGTTCTTTCACTGCATTGAAATTGGAATTCACCAAGGCCACTTATTGTTTCTCTGGCAAACAGTGGAATATTCATACACGCTGGGTCGCATCCTCCTCTGCCACCTCTGTCTGTGTAAAGTCTGTGTCAAAGTCTGTGTCAATGTTTGTGTAATGTGTCACCGGAACCTTTCTTGCGAAGACTAAAGTGCTTATGCGAAGCTGTGAGGAAGACATATTCATGTCGACGCCAGCTAATTGTTCTGTTTCACACTGCGGTATATTCCATACGTGCTCTTGAGCCCAACTATGTTTCAGCAAACATGAAGCTCAAGGAATTTTTAATGCCTGTAGGTTGGCCCCGCCTCCTCTCTGTTCATTGGCAGCTAAAATATTCACGGAACTAGGTTGGTCCAGTCCCTCTCTGCTCCTTGGATATGTAATCTGTCATGACGCTCGGTTAGCACTGCCCTCTCCTTGCTTTGTATTGTATTGTCAGCATAATTGCGGGAAGTGCGGCAGAGTCAGGCTCTCTCAGAATGTTTTATGATCGTGCTGTGTGCCCTGGACACACTGATCCGAGATCAGCTGGTGGCGGAGTTACTGCTCGCACGACCCCGGGGCCGCTGCGCACAGATCAGTGGTAGTGCAGATGGCGGCGCCAGCGTCACTTGGCGTGCCAGAGGGACGTGTAACTGAGCGAGCAGCCGTGCTGAGCGGGAGGGGGTTGTGGGGGTGTCTCTTTGATGTCGGCTGAGTAAGTGTTAAACACAGACCGAACTGGTAGGAGCATCACTTCCTGTGCCAAGCCACTAACCACCAGCCAACGGCATCTGTGGACTGGGCGAGAGAGGGACAACAATGGAACTGAATGGCAAACATCAAAGATGCCTTGGCGACGGGGTGTGAGCCATTTTCTCTTCTAGGGAACAGGAAAGAACACTGGCCTGGTTGTCTGTGTTAGCCTGGATGTGTGTGTGTGTGTGTGGGAGACAGAGTGAGAGAGAGAAAGAGAGAAATGAGCAATTTTTCATTTTTAATCACAGAGTAATTGTTTACCGCTTACAGAACATGAACAGATGACTTTTCTGTTTTTCCACCCTCCTCCTCCCCAGATGGAAAATCACAGACGCGATCGATTCGTAGCCACAAGCACTGTCTCTCTTTTCTGCCTTGTCATTATAAACACAACTCATTCCTTAGGTTTTTTTTTCGTTCCTCCTTCCCAGGGAAAATGCAGACAGGAAAGTAGAGAAAAATGGTCCATGGGGGTCAGAGAAGCTGACAAGAATCCAATAGCTCTGCTCCCCACTGCAGGCCGGCGTCCAATCAGACGTCTCTGTTGCCTAGGCCCTCCTAGCTTGAAGCGCACACTGTTTATTTAATTTTTTTTTTTTTACGTATTCCATTAAAAGTTCTCGTTCAAGACTCTGTGTAGCGCACGAGCGATGAGAGGAGAGGGGGCGGAGGGGTTGGTGGGAGATGTGCACATTCTGACCTGAGGGATTTTCAGCTTGTTTCAGGCCTTTTAAAACAAAGACTCTGCACTAGGTTAGCAGCATAGCCATCTGTTTAGCTCGCCGGCTCAAAACAAACCCTCGCCGTAATGACTTTTAAAATGCGTTTCCTCTCCCCTGGTGCTGGGATAAAATAGTTTTTCGCTGACACGTGATGAGGATAAATATTGACCCTAACTAACCATACAACGCGCAACGCATACTGCCGTTTCTGATTTTTGTTTTAAGCTGAGAGATAAAAAAAAAAAAATGAAAGGATAGATTTTAGCCAGCTGAAGGAAGTGGTATGTGTGTGTGTGTGTGTGTGTGTGTGCCTGAGTGCTGGCCTACGCAGACACACTGGCCCCTGTGCTTGTATTTCTGCATTAAATAAAAGATTAAGCCTCGGGTCTCTGGTGTATTGCATGCACAGCAGGGAGGTGAGAGGAGAGAGAAGTGTGTGCGTGTGCCTGTGTGCCTGTGTGTGTGTGTGTGTGTGTGTGTGTGTGCGCGCCAGTGGTGAAGGGTAAACAATCTGTGGTGGCACTTCAGTGGGCAGCAGTCAGCCGGGCGTGTCAGGGAGCGAGAGCGTTAGCCGCAGCTAATGCTAACTCATCCGCCCGGCGTCTCATCGGAGCCGACGGGAACGAGGTAAAGAGGGCGGGAAGGCGGGGGGGGGGGGGGGGGGGGGGCCGCCTGCTCTCGCCTCGCCGCGAGAAACCTCGCCGGCTGCTTTTGAGCTGCTTTGTAAAAAGGTTTGCGCGCGTGTGTCGGAGGGGTTTGGAGAAGCAGAGAGGAGCGACTTCCCTCCGACACCCGTCACCTGCGGATGAAAGGCGAGCGCGGCGCTCGGGAAGACTGATCTGGTCAAATATTATGACACCGAGGCTCAGACGCCATGGCGCACTGTAGAACTGGGGCTGGCACATTCGCTCTCTGTGCCTGTCTCCCTGTACCAGACCTGAGACTGTAGCTAATGATGGCGACGGCCTGTGCACACAGCCTCCTGGCACCCTGCGCTTTCTCTAAGAACGCCGAGTGCTTAGTTAGTCTAAAATTCTGAACTGGGAAATTGTACCCAGGGGAGTAGAGACACAGATAGTAGAGTGTGTGCGTGTGCTAGGGAGTGTGTGTCTTTGTGTGTGTGTGTGTGTGTGTGTGTGTTGGGGGGTTACAGAAAAGAGGGAAGAAGAATATTTATAAGGCGCTGTACTCTCCTAGAAAATTTTGGAGACTCAGAGGAGACAAAAAGTACCTACTTATCTGGGGACGAGCTCACACACACACACACACACACACACGCACACACACACACACACACACAGGGCCTCCAGCAACACACAACTCCCCTAATGCTCCATAAGAACTCATTACCTTAATACTAACACCCTCTATAGTATTTACACAACAATCACATTCCTCGTCTGCCCATAGACGGCCACTGTGATGTGAAGTAAAGTGAATACACAGAAGGCATGGTGTGCACTAATGAAGTGGTGTTTGACGGGCTACTTGATCAGTGTTCTTTCCTGCATGGCCAAAGCACTTCACAGTGGAGATGTGTCCTCATGAAGGACTCCGTAATTGGAGGAAGAGTCTAAATCAGGTGTGTCAGACTGGGCCCTTTAAGGACAGCGTGTCATAAAACGGAGCACTTGAGACTCGTTGGCTCTGTGGAACCAGGAGGAGGGGCCACGTTAGTTTGCTCCAGTCTGGCAGAACCTACAGGTGATGGCCATACTCGGCCATCTGCTAGCAAGTAGCCCCCGTGACCCACCACTGGTGGCTGACGGCCGCTTCTTCCTCCCTCTCCCTGTCCTTTCTCCCCGGGCTTCGTGACCAACTCACCCCCCCACCTCTTTGTTTAAAACGAACCGGAGGCTTTAGGCCCGACCCTGCTCTAATGAGATTATCCAGAGCGAAGTGTCACTAAGTAGGATATAAAATGGAAGCCATTATCTGGCATTATCTGCTAGCCGCCTCCCCATCCATCTGTGTGCCACCCACATGGCCACTAGTGGGGGATTAGGGCCGCGATTAGCAGGGGAGTGCAGCTTACACACCTCTGTGTGTCCTCACTCTCTCGCTCCCTCTCTCTCGTACCCTGGCACTGGGCTCCAACCTGCCCCTGCGCCCCGGAGGGTGGCACACGCCTCTCGGCCGCATTAGGACACGGCTGAGCGCGGCTCCCGGGCCTGGGACCCAGAGGGGGCGGGGCTTTCACCTCCCCGCCTTCGTCTGGCGTTTGGGGGACTTTCCTCTCGCTGATCCATTTTCACAACCGCCTGGAGACTGTGTGTGGGCTCTGATGCATCTAGCCTTCGGGGACAAGCTGAAGATGTCGGGTGGAGTATTACGTAACGTAGGCGGCTGCTATTCGTGTCCCCGACTGTGCTCTGCTCATGCCCTCCATTCTTCCACTGGCTCCTGTTTTCACATGGATAATAACGCCCCACAATTTGCCCCTCTTGCCCCTGAGTCACCTCATTTCTTGCGTTCCACCCACATCGGTTCCAATGACTTTCATTCCTCCTACAGCCACAAGTCTCCCTCATCTCTCTGCCCCGCCCCTTTGCCCCGCCCCCTTTCCCAAGCGTACCTGTGATCTTGTCACGGACCAGCTTGCAGGACTCGATCTCGCCGATACTGCCGAAGAGGCTGCGGAACTCCTCCTGGGTCATGTTCTGGGGCAGGTAGTTAACGATGAGGTTGGTCTTGCTGTCGTCGTTGGCGCCGCCGGTCTGCATGGGCGACGGGCAGCTGCGACTGTTACTGGAGGGCCCGTTAGCTGTGGCCGAGTTGGGCCCGTTTGTCACCTGAGGCTCCATGTTGCTGATTATCTGTGTGGACGGGGGAAAGAAGATGAGGCTGAAGGTAATGGTGGAAGACTCCACTATAAACTCAAATAATTCCTATGCACAGATTAAACGCTGATACCGCGACTGATAGAAATTACTTTGTCAGAATGCATTAGCCATTGTGCCTTTTAGTACAGGGCTGAGAAAGAACATAATTAAATATGTGAATTTACATCAGTTTGGCTGGTTTTACACTTTCAGAAAATTATTGCCACCCACACAGCTATTTTAAATGATTATTAATTGTCACTTAATGTGGCACATTGGCTGTGTAAATAGTGTAATTCCTGCTCTACACACCAGAGAACAAACCAATGACCATTTGCACTGTCAAAAAAAAACCCTTAAACAAAACGCAGTTCATGTTATACAACATGCAAGATCAATATTTCCTAGACTGTCAGAATGTTGTGAAGGTTCTCCTCGACTCTCTTCATCTGTCAGGGTATGGTTCTGATTTTGAATATCTTTCAAAGTTGTGGGAGTAACCCGCCACTCGTTGGGCCGGACGCTGGCGTAGGCGGAGCTGAAGCATCTCCACCGCTCTAAATTTACCGATCGTTCCGCAGCGCCGCTAATCGTACAAAGACGTCAGCAAAGTAGGCGCGCACACGATCGCGTGAAATAACTGGCCTCGCTCTCTTTTTTTTGGCGGCTGCTGCTGCGATAGCGTTACATGCGTGCGTTCACGCGAGTGTTTAGAGACAGGGCTATGCCTTTTAAAAGCTGTCCTCCTGTCAGATGTATTAAGGGGGAGAGACAGGAAAGATTCGAGGGAGTGGAGAACTCCCAAGACATCGCTTCAGTCGAGGATCCCGACCTCATTATTCACTGCACGCACACGGTACCTTGCTGACTTTTCCATCCTGCACCGTACGGTTTAAAGTGGCTGGATTTTTTAGGAACCAGCCACGGGGTCTCACACGGGTACCATCACGGACAAAACATTTTAGTCAGCACTAAAACACAGTTTAAAAAAAAATCCCTTCAAAGGGAAAACCTGCATCAACCTGATTGTGTCTACTTGTGAGCAGGTTGTTTCCCGACCATATTTACCACAGTAACACCCCGACCTCCCACTTGTTGTGCTGTAATTTCCCATCTAGATTTAGGGTGAGGAGATGGAGGGGGAAATATACTAATGTTTCCTCCTGACAGATTCAAGAGGGGCAAATAAGATGGAGGACAGCTTACGTCCAAATACAGCTGTTGATATTTTTAGCTCTTCAAAAAATATTCTGTCTGTACTCCAATTGGTCCTTGGGTACTCGGCTATAAAGGTTAGCATATTTAGAAAGGTTAATAAAATTCACACATGAAGAAATTTGGTTTCCTCTTAGTCTAGTGAAAGTCCTAATTTTTACACTGATTATATTGGATAACAGAACAGACATGGAAAAACCTCAACATTTTTAATTATAGAGGTACCATATTAATTTGAATTCCACCACAGCATGTCCATCAGCTAAGACGTCTGGTTCTCTGGTTGAAAACTAATTGCTTTCTAACAGAAAGACTCTGGTTTGGTACTGTACAGACTCTCCTTTGAGATCTAGACTCAAATTGATTTTTTCCCCCCTCTATTTTCTGTCTCTGCACACACACTTGCAATTTCATATATGACAAAATGATGCGGGTAACCCAGAGGCCCGGCTACAAGCCTCTGCACATGCCCGCATGAATTACGCTTTTGACAGCACACACAGCCTAGTGAGACACAGAGGGGTACAATACTGATACTGCAGTAGGGCCTGATTGGGCATGTTTGTATGTGTCTCGGGTAGTTGGTCTATCTGTGTCTGAGTGTGCATATCATTGTGTGTTTGTGTGTGTGTGTGTGTGTGTGTGTGTGCATGTGCTTGTTCTGCTGTGCACTATTTTATGTAAATATCCCACATAAAATAAATTAATTCAATATAAAATAAAGCCCCCACCCAAAAGAAAAAAAAACAAACAGACGGGGGCGTGGCCTGTGAACCGGGAGCTCACGCATGGGGGAGGACGGCGCGCTGTGTCAGGGAGGCTAAACGTGACAGGTGTGGGGAGCTGCGTGTTGTATAGGGGAAAGTGGCAAACAGCAGTACATATACGGTACAAACAGCCGGAGCAGGGAGGGCAGGAGGGAGAGTGGGGCTCTCTCTCTCCAGACAGGCCCGGCTGGGGCACGCAGGCCTGGGAGAGGAAGCAGCAGAGAGAGCAGGCAGCCTCAGCCTTCTGAGAGGCTTGGGTGTCAGCCTGAGGACACATCATCTTCTCCCAGATTCAGCCGAACAGCAACCCCAGATTACACCCCTTTATTTCCTCAAACGTATTTTCTGAACACAGAGCTGCTCCACTCGGGCTGTGTGTGTGTGTGTGTGTGTGTGTGTGTGTGTTTGTGTGTGTGTGTTTGTGTGTGCGTGTATGTGTGTGTGAGTGTGCATGCACGTACGCGAGTGGGAAGGAAGTGGTTCTGCCACTCTGCCTTACATAAGTGCCTTAGAGAATGTCAGCATGGGGATAAAAATATGGGTTCAACCAGTCTAATGTCCCTGAGTCAAGCACAGCCAGGGGTGTGTGTTTGGTGTGAGTGTGTGTGTGTGTGTGTGTGTGTGTGTGTGTGGGTGCACCGTGGAAGGATGCACTGCACTGTGTCTCCGTGCTACCTGCCACTGAAACTCTGCTCTGTAATGGCCTTATTAACGGTAATCCTGAAATGTCAGGCTCAATTCTAATACATGTTTTCACTGATAATGCTCTCTGGTCATTAGAGTGTCCTGGGGGTGGTGCATGTCTCAGTGCAAGTGTGATCTTATTTGTGCGCCCTGCGTCAGCAAAAACCAGGAAGGGAAGCAATGCCTGTAGAAAACCAGGCACAGACAGGAATTAAGGAGACAGTTGTTATTAGAAGGGCAAACACAGCAGCATTAATACATTTCCACGCTACCGTATGGTTCTCCCCATCCGCTAGCGGTCTCGCCCCAGCGCCGCCAGAATCACACGCGCAGCGCAGAGGGCGCAGATATTCACGTTACTGGGAAAAAAAAAAGACATCGACCAGAGGCGGCGACCCCTGACCCCGGCTAGCCACGGGGTCGCGGTGTGCACCCGCCCGCACACTCTCCCACTCTCACACGCCGACGCCCAGCTGCAGGATTGGGGCGATTTTTAATTTTTTTTAAACAAAGCAAATAAATAAATAAACAGAAATAAATAAATAAAAACCTTAAAAAAAATATCAGTAAGTGGGTGGCAGTCTCCTTACCATCTTTGGCTGTGTCAGCAGTCCCTTGTCAGCCCAGCCCTGGAGCTGCGGCAAGTCTGCCTGACGCCACTGAGTCTCTGTCGATCCCTACGGGAGGGGGACAGGGTCAAAATTCAGACAGGCCTGTTTTTCTCTGATACCAAAGCAGTCCACACAGCCCTGACGGTCTCCAGGCACACTAAAACACACCGGCGGCTTTTCTTTCCCCCTTTAGGACCTTGCAGAGATTTCGCCAGAGCCTCTGTGGTAATGAAGCGTGTGTGTGTGTGTGTGTGTGTGTGTGTGTGTGTGGGGGGGGGGGGTTGGTGCAGTTCTACTCAGTGTGACTTTAAATTTGGTCCAATTCAGTTTGAGCTATAGCAGGGGCTTGTAAAATGGCTGTAGACAATAAGCAGGTTCACAAGGCGGATTATGGTATTTGTCATATCAAATGGAAGGGAGATTATTCTCGACTGTATTCCATAGCTCAAAAAGGACGTTTTTTAAGGATTTCTTTTTTGAGACGTCGGGGTCTCTGAAGGTGAAACAGCGCAAATCGCTGCATCTTCGAGGCAGCCCCATGGTTTCCTGAAGGCCCCCAGGTTTGCAGACCAGGATTGGGCTGAAGGCAAACAACACCAGGGGCCAGCCATGATGGAGTGTAAACAGCCAATTTAGGAGAGGAGAGCTCCACACCTGACCTCTCTCCCTTCGATGGGGCGGTGGTGACGGAGATAAGGGGGATTGGGGCTACAGTGGAGGTGGGTAATGGGAGCCATCCAGGGCTGGATGATGGAGGATGTTGGGAGCGAAGGTGGTAGTGACATGTCAGCAGGGCATCTCTGTAGCATTAGCACGGGATGGGAGAGGGGTCCAGTGGGGATGGGAGAGATGGCCAGTGGGAAAGGGAGAGAGGGCCAGTGGGGATGGGAGAGGGGTCCAGTGGGGATGGGAGAGGGGTCCAGTGGGGATGGGAGAGAGGGCCAGTGGGGATGGGAGAGGGGTCCAGTGGGGATGGGAGAGGGGTCCAGTGGGGATGGGAGAGAGGGCCAGTGGGGATGGGAGAGGGGTCCAGTGGGGAAGGGAGAGAGGTCCAATGGGGATGTGAGAGAGGTCCAATGGGGATGTGAGAGGGGTCCAGTGGGGATGTGAGAGAGGTCCAGTGGGAAGGGAGAGGGGTCCAGTGGGGATGTGAGAGGGGTCCAGTGGGGATGTGAGAGGGGTCCAGTGGGGATGTGAGAGGGCCTTTGTCATTTCAAATGGAGCCTAGCCTTAAGGGCGTGCTGCTTTATTTATCTTTTGTTTTGTTTTACATGCCACCTTGGTTTTAGCTTTAGTGAGGACCGCAGGGTATGACATCACAATCGTAATTGCTATGGTAATGAAACACTGCACATTCATCGTTCAGCACAATCCCGCGAGAATTCATATTAAGATGCCCTCTGGTCAGGCCACTAGCACACATCATCTCCATGAGCCCAGACCCAGCTGCTGATAGCAGGTTCCTGATCCTTCAGGGTGAAGAATGGGAGGGCACAGCAAGCTGATGCACCAGATTCTGCTGCATCTTCTCCCAGTAAGGTTCTAAAAAGCACTCAGTTACTCTGGTTTCACAGGAGGACAGATTAATGTCCTTAGATAACGGGAAGGAGAGGACAGACTATAAATGAATTCATTCTCTATTTTCACTGACCTTTTCTCAAAGCTTATACGCTGCAAAGTGTGAAATATGAGACAACGGTGGAATACTTTCAGATCTAGCTGATGGTCTAAGCTCTCGTTCCCTCTCCCCCCCCCCCCCCTCCCTCTCTCTCTCTCTCTCTCCCCCACTCTCTCTCCTTCTCTCTCTCCCGCTCTCTCTATCGTTCTCGTCCACTTTCTGTCAAAGAGAGCTCATGAAGCACCGTCATGCGTATGTCGGACAAACATTCAGACGTATGAGCGGATTAGCGGACAGGTGTTTAACACAATGCCTTACCAAGGCTGTTTTGAGCTATGTGCCAATTTCCGTCAGGTACGAGCAGACCTGTGTGAACCCTGCTACTTACTGCTTCCCTGCAGTGTAATTTCCAGCCTAACATTAACCTACACTCGTTTGAAAACTTAAGTGGCCAGCCTTGAATTTTCATTAAGAAAATACGTAGGTATTTCACCATGAAAGGAAGTGCAGGCTAACATTGTTTCACAGCTGGAACCGGCACATTACAGGGAAGTAATAAGGAGAGGCGGCTTGCCGTTCTTCTCTCAAAATGGAATGTAATTTTGGGAAGAAGGGTTCGGAAAGCAGTAATTGTACACCATCTTAAGGCGTGAATTGCTAAAATGGAAGCAGTTTTGATATGAAACCAACTTACACTATGGCTCTGTGAGCAGAATCACAGTTGCAGTAAACTACCCCATCATCAAAATGAATGTCAGGGACAAACAGCTCCGTGTTGACAGAACATACATGATAAACAGCAATTTGGCTCAGTAATACTGAAGAACACTGCAAAGCATACGTGTTTAAATGGGTAAATGAGAACACCCGAGTAACCACAGCATAAAGTCAAACATACTTGCTCTTGCTCTTACTCTCTCTCTCACTCTCTCTCTCTCTCTCACACACACACACACACACTGCGTGACATTATTTATATGAACACCAGAAATACTGAAACCTAATTGTTGCAGTTGTGACATGCTGGTGTTTTTATACCCATGCCCCGTGCAGCCTGACAGATCCTTAAGACGAACCCTCTCACTGAGCATCATCATCATCATCATCATCGTCATCATCATCTAATCGCTCATTCTTCATTCACCCTTCCCACAGCAATTACAGGCACCTCTAACCCCGCCCACTCTCATCTAACCCGAGGCTCCCCACCCTGGTCCAAACCCTCAGACTCTCGGAACTCTGGAACTGAAGCGCACGGTGCCCAAAACCCGCGGTTGGTGCGAGCGCGTGAGAGCATGCATCTAAAGCCAAAGCATGCATCTAACAGAGAGAGCGTGCATCTAAAGAGAGAGTGTGCATCTAAAGAGAGAGCGTGCATCTAAAGCCAGAGCATGCATCTAATAGAGAGAGCGTGCATCTAAAGAGAGAGCGTGCATCTAAAGCCAGAGCATGAATCTAATAGAGAGAGCGTGCATCAAAAGAGAGAGCGTGCATCTAAAGCCAGAGCATGCATCTAATAGAGAGAGCATGCATCTAAAGAGAGAGTGTGCATCTAATAGAGAGAACGTGCATCTAAAGAGAGAGCGTGCATCTAAAGAGAGAGCATGCATCTAAAGCCAGAGCATGCATCTAAAGTCAGAGCATGCATCTAAAGCCAGAGCATGCATCTAAAGAGAGAGCATGCATCTAAAGCCAGAGCATGCATCTAAAGTCAGTGCATGCATCTAAAGCCAGAGCATGCATCTAAAGAGAGAGCATGCATCTAAAGCCAGAGCATGCATCTAAAGCCAGAGCATGCATCTAAAGAGAGAGCGTGCCTCTAAAGCCAGAGCATCTAAAGAGAGAGCGTGCATCTAAAGAGAGAGCGTGCATCTAAAGCCAGAGCATGAATCTAATAGAGAGAGCGTGCATCAAAAGAGAGAGCGTGCATCTAAAGCCAGAGCATGCATCTAATAGAGAGAGTGTGCATCTAATAGAGAGAACGTGCATCTAAAGAGAGAGCGTGCATCTAAAGAGAGAGCATGCATCTAAAGCCAGAGCATGCATCTAAAGCCAGAGCATGCATCTAAAGAGAGAGCATGCATCTAAAGCCAGAGCATGCATATAAAGCCAGAGCATGCATCTAAAGAGAGAGCGTGCATCTAAAGCCAGAGCATGCATCTAAAGAGAGAGCATGCATCTAAAAGAGAGAGCATGCATCTAAAAGCAAGAGCATGCATCTAAAGAGAGAGCGTGCATCTAAAAGAGAGAGCATGCATCTAAAAGCAAGAGCATGCATCTAAAGAGAGAGCGGACATCTAAAAGCGTGTGCATGCATCGAAAAGCGAGAGCGCCCCTCACAAAATGGAGGCTCACCTGGAGCACCACTTGGAGAGGATAAGACCCCACTGGCCTTATGACCCTCTGCCCTCCTTGTCACACCCTCGACCGTCCGAGCCGCCGCGAAAGGAGGACGCGAGCAGCATTTACGAGCAGCCTTGCGATCCGCCGCGTCTTCCTTGCGGGTTTATTTGCGCTGGCAGAAATATGGGAGCTGCGATTTCAGTTCACACTCTTTGTTTTCCATCTCTTTGACAGCAGGAATAGTACTATGGAACATTAGCCAAAGTAATACCCCCCCAGCACAAAGCAGATTACCACCCAATCTATCCATAACCCTCCATGGTAATATTCAACTGGAAATGAGTTGATCAGAAATTGTATCTTCTCCTAATTAAAATCACATTTTATTCTAAACAACAGACAGAAACATACAGACAGCTGGGAACACACCTCTCCCCATCATTATCAAAGGCTGTAGTTCTAGAAGCTAGTGTGTGTGTGTGTGTGTGTGTGTGTGCGCGTGTGTGTGTGTGTGTGTGTGCGCACGTACACATGCATGCTGAAATACCAGAGGGGACCCGCAATGTCAACATTCATTCAGCAACGAGCTTTTACATATTCCCTGTGTCTCAACAAAAGGGTCAATTAGGTTCTCGGTGTATTGATGTTTCATTTTAACTGGGTGCATTTGGAGCAGCCCGCCTCCACCCAGCCCGCCTCCACCCAGCCCCAGTAGAGCCTCAGGGCAGACGGAGGATCTGGAACCAACCCAGCACTGCTACGCCATGCCATGCATCCTCTCTGCTCAGTTCCTCCGCCAGCGGTCCACAGCTACATCAGCAAAACGCTTTCTCCACCCTCCCCTTATCCACCCTCCCCTTCTCCACCACCCGCTCTCTTTTCCTAAAATGTTTCTGGACATGAAATGTTTCCGCATAAAAGCACTTTTTCACTCCACTCCCGACACTCTATTCTTTCTCCAAGTAGATGCTTGCTTAGCAGAAGGGATTCCTCTATATGTCCCTTGTTCCATCTCTGTCTCTCTCTCTCTCCCTCTCTCTCTCTCTCTCTCTCTCTCTCTCTCCCTCCCCTAGGCGATGGTGGTGTGTCTGCTGCAGACGGCACATTGGAGGTCCTGATTGCATTAGTCCTTACATTACTGCAGGTGTCGTTATGCGGTGCTGGGCACAGGCTGCTGTGTGTCTCCCCTTCCTCCACCCCCACGCCTCCCTGCTCCACTTCCTCCACCCCACGCCTCCCTGCTCTCCTTCCTCCCCCCCACGCCTGCCTGCTCCCCTCCCGTCCGCCCCCACACCTCCCTGCTCTCCTTCCTCCCCCCCACGCCTGCCTGCTCCCCTCCCGTCCGCCCCCACACCTCCCTGCTCCCCTCCCTCTGCCCCACACCTCCCTGCTCCACTTCCTCCACCCCATGCCTCCCTGCTCCCCTTCCTCCACCCCACACCTCCATGCTCCCCTTCCTCCGCCCCCACGCCTCCCTGCTCAGTTTCATTCTTCAGCTGTGCCATCCGATTATCTCAGAGCGATCTCTCTGACCTTTCTCAGCGAGGAAGAGACCTTACTCCCTTACAAATCCAGGGGGTTGATTTATTTAGCGTTATGAGTAATGTAGAAGACTGTATGTTGTAGGACACATCCAAAATTCTCAAATACGAAGCCATGACTGCCAACGGTTGTTTCAGTAATACAACCACTTTCCTCTGTTTCTTCAGCGCACGCTATGTGACGCTGATATGACCAGTAACTCTTTTAAAGCCTATGGCTGTTTTTTTTTTCCCTGAAACAAAATTGGTGAGGATAAAAAAAAAAAATGTATTGGTCAAACGTTCAACTACTATTATTAGTACTAGGCACAGTAAATCATATTTAGCCCGGTATCATTTTTTTAATGGAAAAAAGAGATTTGTGTAAAAACCTAGAAGCAGGCTGATAATAAGGACACTTTGAGACCGCTCTGTAATTAAAGAAGCTAATTATAGACTCCAAACAAGCATTCTTGTACCACTTAATTTTTGATGAGTTCAAAACAGCTTCATAAAAGATGGATTATTTGTGGGAAGGAGAGAGGGAAGAAGAGGGAGAGATGAGAGACGAGAAGGATAGATGTGACATCGGGAGAGGAGAGCTGAGGAGAGGAAAGGAGGAGAAGAGAGGAGAGGGTGTGTGTGGTGACTGGTAGCATCAGTGCTACTCTGTTTTCCTCTGGGCTACGGCTCTAGAGAAACACCTGCGTCTCCCTGTCCAGTCTCCATACCCCCCAGACCACAGATCAGCTGCCTCCCTCCCTCTCTCCCTCCATCTCTCCCTCCTTCTCTCTCCCTCTCTCTAGCTGTATTCTATCCCTGTGCGTGGGATCTTGTTGGCCTTAAATTAACCTTTCTTGCAGCTTCTCTGCAGAGGCGAATTAGCGCCCAGCCTGACACCGTAGCTAATGTGGTGGTGAGGTATCTGCCATGTTTTCCAACAGTGCTAGCAGGCTACCGTAATCCTGTTTAGACGTACATGACAAACTGCAGAACCTCTTCACGGCCACGATGACTAACCTGAGGAATAAACTGAGAACACTGCACATTGTATTCGGTGCAACCCCAAGAGCGAAGTGCTCGATTGATGATGTCTGATCATTTTCGTGATGTTAAAAATATGGTCTACGCATTCATTCATTCTCTTTCATTTTGATCAAACAGGACATTTTCAGATTTCAATTTCCTGCTACGATCTGCTCCATTGGACTGGACAACATTCCAAGGGGGTGTGTGTGTGGGGGATTGCAGATTCTGCCCCAGACCTGTACTGGCCACCAGGGGGCGGCTGCCTTTATTTGGACACTGGCTGCCTCCCAGCTCTGTGTCAAGGCAAGCAGAAAATTGGTGAGCATCTTGATTTTGGGATGACACTCCAGTATGTGTGCGTGTGTGTGTGTGGTTCCAGACGCCAGTTTTCCACTTTGGCTCCCAGCTGAAATGTGAGAGGGTCTGGCCCTCTGCCTAGCCAGCCAGAGCACACACACAGGCCACAGGCCTTCAGGATGCAACACACACGCACACACACACACACACACACACACACTCACTCACAACTTTCAACTGTGAACACATAAACATGCACACATCTGCAAACATATACACAGACACATTACTCTGGGTGACAACACATCTCATCGTCTGCAAACCTTTAGCCTAGCATCCCGCATTAGCACAGCATGCATGTCAGACGCAGCCGTGTAAGCCTCATTAGATGAGATGGTGCACTAGTTCTGAATCAAAACACACATAATAGCTGAAAATTCTGAGGATGTGCAGCTATTTCTCTAAATGGACCAGTGTTATTAGGAAACGCGGTTTGTGTACATGGTGATGATCAAAGCGACAGAAAGTGGTGTGTGTGTGTGTGTGTGTGTCAGATGCCTGCCTCAGTCTGATTACCAGTGACAGGCTCATGGATACATTCATGGATTCATCCTGTTTCTGACATCCCCTTTGTTTTACATACCCTTTCTCTCTACCCATCACACACATCTTTGGATGAACAGTTTTTAGAAATCATAAATCCCCATAAAGGGTTAAATTGATGACCCCCCACTCACACACACTCACACACACACACACACACACACACACACACACACACACACACACACACACACACACACCCACACACACACACACACACACACACACACACACACACACACACACACACACACACACACACACACACACACACACACACACACACACACACACACACACACACACACACACACACACACACACACACACACACACACACACACACACACACACACACACACACACACACACACACACACACACACACACACACACACACACACACACACACACACACACACACACACACACACACACACACACACACACACACACACACACACACACACACACACACACACACACACACACACACACACACACACACACACACACACACACACACACACACACACACACACACAGCAGCGTTGCATTATCAAAGGTGACCTTGCCAGTGATTTGCTCTCTGCCTCCGATCTGCACTTTGATGTCACTGAGCTGGATCTACTGGATCACTGAGAGAGCAGCATGCTGTTCCTTTCCCCTGCGCTTTCATTTTACTGAGCTGGATCTACTGGATCACTGAAAGAGCGCTACACTTTTCCTTCCCTTGCAATTTCATGTCACGGAGCTGGATCTACTGGATCACTAAGAGAGCACCGTTGCTTTTCCTTCCCCTGCAATTTCCTGTCACTGGGCTGGATCTGCAGCACTCACATGACTGTGTGCATGCACCTGTATGTGTGTGTACGTGCACATATGTGTGTGTGTGTGTTTATGCCATTTTTTCTGGGTGCGCACTTGGCTGCGCTGTGTCAGCTCCTGGTTGCCATGGCTTCAGGGAGCTGGCAGGTAGTGCAACGCGGGCACACCTGTGCAGCCTCCACATACCATGCCAGAGTGTTTTCACGCTGCACACACACACGCTCTGACCCACACACATGCACCTCTCACACATGCCACACTCACCCCCCCCACACACACACACACACAAACACACGTGTCCCACACATTACACATACATACATGACACCCCCCCCCACACACACACACACACACACACACAAGCTTCCCTTCACCCACTTCGACACAGTTATCACAGCTCAGGCTGTATTTCTGCTGTGGACATTTTGGCTTTAAACTAGATTTAAGCTTCTGCCCTTGTCGGCTAAAGCGCGCACTGCTAATGAAATGAAGATGAAGGCTTTTTGTTATGAACGGCACACAGCACAGCAAAACACCTCTGCCTGTGTTTTCCTTTTAATTACACTCTCTTTTTAAGCCATTAGGATAATATTAGTTCATTATAGCAAGGTAATAAAAGCCGTATAAAGAGTCTGCAAGGAAGCGGAGGCAGGCGATGGAGGAAGTGAAAAGAGCTGACTGCGACTCCTGAGAGGATGGAGAGAGCTGCTGAACACACACTCTCACACACACACACACACATACCCACACACTCTCACACACACACACACCCGCACACACTCTCTCACACACACACATACCCACACACTCTCACACACACACACACACACCCGCACACACACACATACCCGCACACTCACACACACTCGCACACACACACATACCCGCACACACAAACACACTCTCACACACACACACATACCCATACACACACTCTCACACACAGACATACCTGCACACACACATACCCGCACACACAAACACACACTCTCACACACAGGCATACCCGCACACACATACCCGCACAGACGCTCACACACACTCACACACAAGTACACACACACACTATATACACAAACGCACACTCACACACATATACACAAACACACATGTACTCTCACACAAAAGTACACACCGCGCTCACACATATGCATGAGCACACGTACACACACACGCGCACACACACAAATACTCCAACGCACAAGTACACACACACTGCATACACACCTATGCATGAGCTCAAACACACACACACACACACACACACACAGAGCCTGGAGTGAGGCTGAAGTCAAGCTAATCCAATCCCAGTGTCCTTGTCTTTCTGCAGCTGCTCCTCACTGCTCCGCTCCCGACAGTCAGACCGTCTTTCCCCTTATCACTGCCCCCTCTGCCCTCCCTCCTGTCTTCTTCCACCCTCCTTCACTACCCCCCCTCTCCTCCCCCCATTCCCTTGGTGTAGCCTGTATTTCCGTTACTGCTAAACTGTTCTTCCATTCGCTGCTCGCGGCCCCTGTGCTCCGGTGTGACTTCTGAAGATTCCACCCTCTGCCTTTCCACACCCCCCCCCCCCCCCATAACCCTTCCCTACCGCCCCCCCGTGGCCACTCCCGAGCCTACCGCTGCATCCTGGGACGTCACTCTGCCGGCGTGTGTACCAGCTCTCAGCACAGCACCTTCAGGTAGCCATTTGCTTCTTTGCTGCGCCTCATGAAATCACCGAAGCATTTGTCTTGATATCACAGCCCAGACTTAGAACACGGCTGATACAAGACTGCTAGGGGTAATTAACCGTAGAACCGGCCCTTAATATACCACATTCAGCTTTAGCCGTTAAGAGGAAGAAAGATAGCAGAAGGTCTTCTCGGGTAGCCAAGGGCCCCCCCTCTAGGTCGGCCAGCTTCAGCCAGGCTTTGCTCTGCTAGCACGCTCGCTAATTCCCACTAGGGTCGTGTGCCCCACCCCCAGCCCCACCCCCAGCCCCACCCCCCGCGCCACCAGCCACTACCCAGCCTGCCACGCTGCTGTAGAACTGACTCATCGTGCTGCGGCTTCTCTCTGCTAAAAGGTGCCGCTTGTAGCAGTGACAGTAAAGCAGAGCTGTGGCGGGCCGGACGGGAGGCGCCTCCGGCTGGGCTGGCAAGCCTGACACAGACCTGCCTTCACCTCGCTGGACTCAGACGTTGCCCTGGGCAACAGGCGCTGGCGTGCGCCACGCTTTGGCCCGCAATGCCGTTCAGGTGACTGTAACATCTGGGCTAGTTTTGCAGCACTGCAGGCTAGCAGACGTCCCATTCCTTCATTTTGTTTTTGTTTTCGCGCTTTCATTAGGCGACAACAAATGAAATGAGGTGAAAATTCTTTCAAATTCTCCCGTCAAAAGAGTAAACGAAGCTGACGCTGATACTAATAAATAACGATAAAATAAAATGCATGTCTACGATCTACAAACAATGATATGAATAACAATAAATGAATTCATGTTAAATATGTTAAGTCACCTCCACCGCCCCGTTGGCTTCCAGCGGTTGCTAAGTGGTCTGCGGCATAGCAACCCACCGTGTTTGTTGAAGATGAGGACGACAACGGAAACATGTAAACACTAAACACACCCCTCACAAACACAAAACACACCCCTCACAAACACTAAACACACCCCTCACAAACACAAAACACACCCCTCACAAACACAACACGCCCCTCACAAACACAACACACCCCTCACAAAGACAACACGCCCCTCACAAACACAACACACCCCTCACAAACACTAAACACACCCCTCACAAACACTAAACACACCCCTCACAAACACAACACGCCCCTCACAAACACAACACGCCCCTCACAAACACAACACACCCCTCACAAAGACAACACGCCCCTCACAAACACAACACGCCCCTCACAAACACAACACACCCCTCACAAACACTAAACACACCCCTCACAAACACAACACGCCCCTCACAAACACAACACACCCCTCACAAACACAACACGCCCCTCACAAACACAAAACACACTGTGACAGAAGCGAATGAAGAAGGTAATCAGGTGAGACACAGAAGTGGCTGTCACTCAGACGCCGTCCTGAACCGACCCGTCCTGAGCAGACCCGTCCTGAACCGACCCGTCCTTAATCCGACCTTACAACTCTGACGATCACAGCCCCTCCTGTAGGCTGGTGCCCATCAAAGTCCGTGTTAGCGCAGGACAGGGGTCAAAACAAAAGACGCCTTTGTCTCTGGATTACGGGTCAGGAGACACACAAGGGCACTGAGGCGTGTGACTGCATCTGCCGTAGCGTCGAGGCCGAGCGAATGCAACGGAGGACGCAGTGAGGAGAAAGTCCCGCAGAGTCGGAACAAGACTGGGGTGTGGTGTGGCACGCATTCCAAACAGCAGATTAACGCTCCGCCCGCGGCCTCAGACGGACCGGAACATTCCCACTGGGACGATCGAGGCGCATGCGGTATGTGCTGCAACATATACAGGGTTATTATATACAGATCTGCGCCCCAGCACCAGCACGGCCTTGTGGGGGCTGGGGCGGGCGGTTTGGGATTGGTGTTTGTAATGACGCATCAAAGTTAAATACAGAAGATACGACTGGGTGACAATAACAGTAGAACGTGAATGTCGGGGTTGCTCTGATCCAAGCTAACGTCTTGTGCTGAGCGTCTGTTCCTGCATGGATGGAGCTAGCTCCAGCTGACAGCAGGACGGGTGCGTCTCCTGCCGCAGAAGATGTACGGGGACAAGTTTTCTGAATACTGATCCATTGTGAAATGCCAACAGTGGTATCTATGGTTACTATTCTGATCAAGATTAGGGTTTTTTTTTTTTTTCTTTTGGTACCAGTTGCCCTTTCTATGTCTGGCAGCATTGTCAGTACAGTCATGCACTGCTGGTGACCCACGACCTCCGTGACCTTTTAACCCCAGGCCGCTGACGTTGGGAGAGGAGAACTACCTTTGACATTTACACTGTCTGCGTCCCACTGCTCATTGTCTGCTTCTCATCTCTGTCCTAATCTCACTCACGTTTTTGGGTCCATTTTTTTTTTTTATTCTCCCTGTTCCCAGAGCAAACTGAAAAGACGAGTTCCCCCCCTCCATTTCAACCGAGGCAGCGATGACTGAGCAGAACGGAAGCCATCCTGTATCTTCCACACGTGTGCCTCACTCAACCCGGACTGGCGTTTTGTTGCGTCGTGCTCTGCGTTCAAAGTTGTCACTCGAATCGCTGTGGAGACATTCTACATGTGCCTGATGGGGTTCTGAGTGAACGACCTTGAGGTGTCCTCTAACGCCGTGTGGCAGGTGAGTTTACTGACTAGACAGGGGGATGGGTGGGGTCAGGGTGGGGTCATGGAGAGAGCTGCCTCGACTGAGCTGGCTGCAGAGGTGGGGGTAGGGTGGGGTCTGGTGGGGGGGAGAGAGCTGGGCGGATGATAGTGGCGGAGGTGCGTCCCTCTCTCTTGCAGACACTGTGGCTGTCTGTTTCTGGAGAGCAAAATGTAGATCAGAGAAATGTGCAGTCTGTGTACAGTCTCAGGAGAGGCCACTCCAATCCAACCGCCTGTAGGAACACCAAAACACACAGGCGCAGGGAAGGAGGGAGGGAGAGAGAGAGAGAGAGAGAGAGAGAGAGAGAGAAGGGGCGACAAGAGAGACAAAGGCAGATGGAGATGGAGAGAGCAGAGGAAAATGGAGAGGCAGAAATAAGAGGGAAGCTTCCTCACACACACGTGCATCGATGAACCCGGAATGATCATTAGCCCTGCGACTGCCGACACTGCCTCCGAGTGTACAGGGATACGTGTTCATAGAGGGAGCGATACGTGGGATGTGTACGTACGTGCACACACACACGGCGCATGTGCGTGAGAGAGACCGACACAGAGCGTGTGTATCCAGCTGATTATCGCCTGTCTGTGCATGGCACTTTGAATTTGCGCCAGAGGAATTAGGGTTGTGCTTGTGAAGTCTGCTCCCTTAAGAGTGCGCACTCTCTCTCCCCCTCTCACTCACACTCACCTCAGCTATCTGCAGGGAGAATGGAGATGAATAAGTGAGAGAAATCACTGTGGAAGCCTATTAAAATTTTAACTAAAACGTTTTGTTGGTATTCATGTATTTAGCCTTCGCACAGAAAAGGAACGTGCTTTAAAAAGAACACGTATAATTGATAAAATGCTCTGGAGCTGA
Source organism: Brachyhypopomus occidentalis (assembly GCA_020368025.1). Lineage (NCBI taxonomy): Eukaryota > Metazoa > Chordata > Actinopteri > Gymnotiformes > Hypopomidae > Brachyhypopomus > Brachyhypopomus occidentalis. The sequence continues at coordinate 1,150,718 of JAGXOD010001391.1, read as the reverse complement.
TTTTGTTTGAATAAATTTGGCTTATTAACCTTTGCTTGCCTAAGATAATTTGCCATCCAAAAGATGTCAAGACTTCCAAAATCGCCCCACCTTACTACACGAGAAATGTCGCTAGACACTTAAACGCTATAATAGCTGTCAACTTAGCCTTCACTATTAGGGCCCTTTTAACGTGCCTTCATGAGAAAGACGGCATGACACCAAAACACGAAACAAAGCACAAAAGCGTCTCTTTATGACTGAATATTAACTACACTGTATTTGCCATATGGAGATTATTTGTGCCTTTATTAACCAAACACCTCATTCTCTTCCCGCTTCCCATCGGTACGCAAAACGTGCTGTGCAGCACAAACGCATGTTGAGATTACATCCCTATCACATATACTAATATAATAACAGCAGATATATATAATGGGCTGAGTGAGTTTGTGAAGAGGCAGCGATCGTTTGAATGCCAGCTTGCTGTTTGAATCCAAAGCCGAGAGATGCAAATGGCATCTAATTGTAGTAGCAGCTCAAACTCGGAAGCACTGAACAAGCGGACATTAGCATAATTCAGTATGAGATGAGGGTGCGTTATGTTGGAGCCTATGTCTCCTACGCCTAAATGAATCAAACCCATTACACCGGATACTCGGAACATCCGGGAAGGAGTTCGGAGCTGGCGCGTCGCCACGGCGTTCTGGCACGTGGGCGTGCTTTAGATGCGATGACCCCAGCGTGCCCTCCATGGTCGGCCTGCTCTCACCGGAAGCAGAGCCGACCCCGAGCTGACCCCGAGCCGACCCCCAGCCGACCCTGAGCCGACCTGTGTCTGCAGTGTCTGTAGGATCTGGTCTGGTGACAGCTGTGATGTGACATTCATCACAGCTCCCGCATTCATAGACAGATGTCTGATCAGGATACGGCATTGTAAAAATTTGCTATTCATTTAAAATCTGCCATCAATTTAAAAATCTACCATACATTGTAACTAATATATATTAGTGTGGTGTTAAATAGGTGTTCCCACCTCTCATAAAAGCATATCAATGAGTATTTCTGTTACAAACGAAAGTTTTTTTTATTATTATTACATAACTGCGTTATTGTAAATTTGACCCCATAACTGCATTAATCTTACAGCTCTGGATATACGAACACTAAGAACCGCACGGCGGAGTAGAGGTGCAACTGCGTTTTTCATTTATGTGCAAGCTCTACAGCGCCACCATCTGAGCCCAGCGGGGAAGGACGGTGGGAGGACGGCGCTGCCAAGCGTCCTGCTGCTCCCCTGCGGTGGAGCGGTTATAGCTGCAGCACTGACACGCCTCCCCGCCGTCCACGCAGCTGTAGGAGAACAAGCTCGCTCTCTTCTCCTTCCGTTCTTTCTTTCTTTTCTGCTCTTCCTTCCTTCTTTTCTCCGGCCCGCTCTCTTCTGTCCTCCCTCCTCCTCCCCCTCTCCGCGAGACCCAGTGGTCACTCCGCTGTCACGTGTAGCCGTGCTGTGTGGAGAGGGTGCAAACTCTTCCACCCTGCCATCACACTTCCTGGGGCTATTATCTCACCCCTGCTGCCCAGCCCTAGGAAGTCAGCGGTCAGTCTCTCTCTCTCTCTCTCTCTCTCTCTCTCTCTCTGACACTCTCCCCTTCTCTCTCCCCGATCCCCACCTGCGCCTTAAACTCTGCCTCTTAATATTCAGTCTAGCCACGGACTTATTAGCATTGATATGCAACCTTGGAAGTGGACAACAAAGGAGAAAACCCTGGAGTGGAGTGGCTGGGTTTAGCGTACGGAGGAGGCGAGCAGAGGGGAAATGAGGAGGAGAAATAAGGAACGAAGGGACAGCGAAGAAGGAGATGAGGGAGCAGAGGTCAGCGGTCAGTCGCTGCTCCTTCCGTGATGGGCATCATGGGGGCTGGGCTACGTGGAGCAGAACCGCTAATCAGTTCAAAAACCTGAAACATGGACAGTCTGTCTCTCTTTCTCTCTTCACCCCTCCCCAATCCCTTCAGCACTCACTGATGGACAAGTCCCCTCTCTACTCTCCACACTGCATCACACACACACACACACAGAGGTAGATAGCGTGAGGTGCATCAGGATTCACTGTTGGGAATGTCTCTCTTTCCAATTAGCATTTTGATTGCTGATGTTAAAGCCTACAGACACAGTCAAACATTGGCCTGGACAATAACACAATAATACTGCTGCCCACATTTGGGCAGTAAACAGCCAAAACGTAGAATTCTGTAAGCAGTGGAGGAGTGAACCATTTTAAGACCATTCAGTTGCTGTCTAGTGTTTGACAGTCACGTCATCCTGTTCAAAACATGCATGCAAGCAACACTACCCATCAGCCACACTGCAATTACACTCTCCTGCTCCCGCTAATATCGTAACAGATGTTGCAAACACAGGCCTAGTGTTTTCTGCTTTAGCGTAGTTTTCAAGCTCTTCCTCCCTCTCTCACACATCTCTTTCTCTTTCTATCCCTCCACTCTGCCCCCTCCCTCTCTCTCTCTCTCTTTCTCTCTCTGTCTCTCTCTCTCTCTCAACCTCTCGGGGTGAGTTGGTTCCTGGCAGTCACAGTCTCCCACTAGCTTGGTGACAGCCGGGAGAGGCAGCCTCTGAGCCCTTAGTCAACAATAGCTGCACACACACACACACACACAAAAACACACACACACATGCACGCGCATGCAGGCATACACACACACGCACACACACACACACACACACACACACACGCCATGTAGACTGCAATCTGCCCCATCACTACCCAGTTAGTATTTGCAGACACCGTGTGCATAGCCGGTGATTTTTTAGAAATGTTTACACAAAGGAAAACGTATAGACTTAAATACAAATACCACGCGCACACACATGCACACACACACGCACACAGGCACACACGCGCACACATACGCACACATTTACTCACTCTCACACACTGGATCACTCCCACTCATACTCATTTACAAACTTACACTTCAGGGTTCACGCTGCCGTGCAGTTATGCAACTCTGCATCCAGGCTCACCGCTAACACATTTATGCACATTTAAACGAATGCAAAACGGCAAAACATACGCAGGAGAAAAGCGACACGGACGCAGCGCCCGGCGTGACACGCTGAAATCACGCTGGTACTGGAGTTCTCACGCACTGGTGATAAACCCCAAGCACAGGACGGATGAGGACCAGTCTAAAGGTGACAGTGAACATGCCACACACTCCATGGTCAAAAAACAGGTTTTAAAACCTGGCATCGCACAGCCCGCAACCCCGGTCAGTCATGACTCTCCCTTCCCCTCCACGCCTCCTCTCCCCTTCTCCGTTTCTCCTCTTTTCACAGACATTTCTACAGCCCAAGGGCACCTCCTCACAGCCTCCAAGAGGGATGAGGAGTATCCGGTTGGATTGAAATAGGAGAGAAAGGAGACACTCTTAGAGGGAGGGAGAGAGAGGAAACAGGAGACTCTCTAGTGCTGGCACCGCAGCTGCAGGCACTAAAACACGGCAAGGGCAGAAGACACACACACACACACACACACACAAAATCACTGCAGCATCCTTACCATTTTAAACCCATTCCACTCCATTTGTGTGCCAGCGAGCAGAGTTCTCTCCTGCAGCTGTGCAAATGTCCCCTCTCTCTGAGCTCTCTGTCTCTTTCTCTCTCTCTCTCTTTCCCTCTCTCTCTCTCTCTGCCTCTTTTCCTGTCTCTCTCTCTCTCTCTCTCTCTCTCTCTCTGAATGTGTCTCAGTGGTGGCGAGGCAGCACGCGTCCAGCGAGCGCGAGACTGGGCATTCCTCCTCTGAGCACAGCTGCTTGTGAATGCACGGGCTTCGGCATGAGCCAAATGCTGCAGCCCCGCTCCCTGCTCCCTCCTCATTGGTGAGGTCACAACATCCCCCGCCTCCCCCAGCACTCCCACTGGCTGCCCAAGCCGCCCGTCATCTCCACTCCCCTTGTAAAATTAACACCTTCGCTCTGGAAGCCTAGCAGACAGGAGCACTGACGCCTGTGCTAAGACGAGCCCTTTCTGTACAAGCGAAAGCAATCAATCGCTGCTGAGGTCTGCGCATAAGTGAGCGCAAAGACAGACTGCACTTACCAGCACTATGGTGAAGGATGTCTGCACAGCTCCCTCTATATAAATGAACCACTAATGCATGCATGCTAAAAGCATGCACTGATTTCATCAGGTTGTCCCCCCCCCACAGCACAAGATTTAAATTATTCCTTATCTGAAATTTACATAATGCTGCTAAACATTAAAAAGCCTCTACAATATTTCTAAACAATAATTAAGGGTGTAGAGATGGTTATAGGAAAATGTCACTAGTAAAGTAAAATGTTCCTAAATATCCCTTACTATATATATATATATATATATATATATATATATATATATATATATATATATATATATATATATATATATATATATAGTCTGTTTAGTAGCAGAAAGCTATGGCACTTGGATCCATCTAATAATGTGAGCTTTCACCAAAAACGATTTACATGTCGTATGGAAACGTTTAATATGCAACACATGAATTTCGTCTGCGGTTTCTCTTTACTAGTGTACAGATTGCGGTCCGTCCGCGTGGTGCACCCGAAAAATACGAATCTCGCTGCAAGAGTAGTAAAATTACGCGCACGCGACGCACCCCGTCAGCTCCGACCAGCGAATATCACACCTTCTCTTTGTACAAGACACACGCGTGAGGTGAAACACGCACACGCACACACACACACGCACACACAATTGCCTACCTACGCGATGAAAAGCACACCTGGGAGAGCAGTCCTGAATTGCACAATATGGTCATGACACTTACATGAATCGAAAGAAAACTTTCTGATTTTACCAATGTGGTAAACGAAGCCAATTGTGGTAAAACAATTGTACAGCGGCAGATCCAATTTTATCACCCTGAGTTTGACTGCAACATTACAAATACATACCAAAACACAGGAGCTACAATAATCGCTTATAAAATAAACCGGCTATATTACTCACCATGACCATTCTTGTTTCCGGGGTTTGGCAGGTAGGAAAAAAGGAAGCCGCTAAGACTTGCTCTTCTCTTTAATCTACAGCAAGGTGTTACAGAGCAGCAAGGCGCGTGTTCCCAAGGACAATCGGGTGGTGATGGAGCGGTCGGACAATAAATTAGATAGCGGAGTATTATGTGCTGCGGAGACTGGGGTTTGCAAGGGACAGAAATTCTCTTTCCTTTTCTAGATGAAAAAGGGAATGAACGAGAAATAAAACAATAAAAACAAAAAGATCGGACCCTCACTGAATCGGGAAAGCTAGTGCGAGCGCCCCATTTCCTTAGCACCATTTATGGAGCGCACTGCCAGTCTGGTGTGAAATCTCATTGGCTGCGCGCAAGCACAGAAGGGGTGGCGCGCTCGCGTGGAGGGAAGGGTAGCGGCGCGACTCAGAAGGGAAATATATGGCTCTGGGGAAACCGAAACTAGAGACCGCTGATATTGTTGCGCTCTTTGAAGCACCTAATTCGACCTTTGATTGAGCGTGTCAGGTACATTTAAATCTTCTTTATGTTGAGAACGGTGTCAACAGGAAACATCCCACCATCCAACCTCGTGCATGTGAGGGCTACCGGAACGCAACGACATACGATCTTAATAGTCATCGGCGGTTAGGTTTTGACGTAGATTTTGCTTAAGTAAAATTAGACTATATCGTGAAATGTCAGTGTATATTAAAATAATTGATTATGCGTTTACTTTAATGGACCGCCTTTGTTGTTTTAGTCATTTTTATTCAGATTTTAGATGCTTGCTTTCATGATGCAAGCGTTGGAAGTTGCGGGAAAACCCATAATGCATCCGTAGAATTCCCCAGCGTTTCTCCGTTTTCTTAAAAATATCGTTCCACTCCTTTTGCGTCCTCGCCTGTACCCCGCTCTCCCCCTCTGAGGCGCATTTCGCTCCCGTTCGCAGCTGCACGCAAACTGCATCAATAATTAACGGCGAGCCCCACCGCTCCCAGCTTCCACTCTGACAAAACCCATTCACATCTCCGTCGGTTAGGGCTTCCCGCGAGCCGCCGCGCGTTGTTACTGGGAGAGAGAAAGAAAGGATTTGAGATCTTTTTTTATCATTATAATAATAATGGAATTTATCACAAGCACAAACACATTTACGACCTAGTGCAACCACTGGCTTTACACGTGTAATCTGGCAGCCGCACATTGGAGCCGTGTACAAAGGCCCATTAGAGAGTTTTGTATGGGAACACTTCGCTCTCAGGTTCGGTAAGGGAAAAATAATGGAGGTGTCATTTAATGCGAAGCGTGTCTTAGCGCTGCCGTATCCACACAATAGGGCAAAATCACAGGGCTGGAAAACGAATTATAGTTCTGCTGTTATCCTCACTGTACCTGCTCCGTGCCTAAAAAACAAAACACGACACGAAAAGCTTGATAAGAATGACTCCTGGCACGAGAGTCTAGCAGCTGTATTAAATATAAAACAGATTTCTCAGCGGACAGGCAGGCCTCTCGCACGTGCACACGGCGCTCGCAGCGATGACTTTCTGCTGTGAGACTGACTGCGTGCATTAGACCAGAACTACTGTAAATGGGCTACGAAACCGAATAAATAAATTACTAAAATCATTCTATTCAATATCTTAGGTAAAATAACAGTGTAATAACACCCCACGCCAGCCAGATATCAAAGTAAACTAATTTTTGGTTTAAATAGTAAAACCTACGTTAATTCTCCACTTTTTGTTAAGCGTTTACATTACTTTTACTTTGGTTTTGAAATGCCTCATTTAATATGTGAATTTTTATAATGAAACATGTAATCTCATGTAAACACATTTCATACACGAATTTGTTCTTTGGGGCATATTTGTACTGATATAATTTCTGATAGTTTTCCATGTAGGCTGTTTTGTAAAACAGTGAATTAATCTACAGTGCAGAGCTTTGTTTTCTAGCTACATCTAATCACAGTGCCAAAAGACCCCCCCCCAACTACTTCCCAACAACACATTTATTCAGATCACTCCCTACTACAGAGGGAGGGAGAAAGAGAGAACAAGGGAGAGAGAGCAAGAACGAGGGAGCTAGAGGGTGAGAGAGTGAGGGAGAGGAAGGGATGTAGAAGCAGCTTGGCGTTTCATTCACATGCAGGCTTGATTCAATTATACGAAGGGGGGCTCTCATTGCTGTACAGACAAACTTGAGTTAGTCCATTAACCTCTGTGTGAGTTCACCAATCTGCGGTGTGCCAGCCGCTGATGGCAGCTATCATAGTGCCTCTCCAAACTCTGCGGCGCTGTTAACCCAAAGCTCCACAGGCAGGAGCACTCTCTAGAGCTGCCTGTGCCCACTAGCCTGCTAATGACTGCTAGCACTGTTCAACAACCCCTCCAAACACACAGCAGAGAGGAGGTAGGCTAGGGGCACAGGCTGGGGCCACGCCTCACACACACGTCTCGCGCACACACACGCCTGACGAACATGTCTCACACACACGCCTCGCGCACACATGCCTGATGCACACGGCTCGTGCACACTCCTCCTGCACCTCACGCACACGGCTCACGCACACGCCCTGCGCGCACACGCGTGACGCACACGGCTCGCTCACACGCCTCGCACACACACGCCTGACGCACACGGCTCGCGCACACGCCTCACGCACCTCACGCACATGCCTCACGCACACGCCTCGGACACACGCCCTCGCGCACACGCCTCACGCACATGCCGGAGAGACGGACAGGTTGATTGGATGTCGGCCGCGGTATATCCACACAGCTGCCTGCTCACTTTCCCCGCTCTCTCTCTCTTTCTCTCTCTCTCTCTCTTTCTCTCTCTCTCTCTCTTCCTCTCCGATGTTCACCTGTGATCTCTCCTCGCCATCTGACGTGCCTCTTTGGAGCAGCACCTGCTGAAGTATTTATGAGGAGTGGGCGTCTCCACCGGGGTCTCTGCACTCTTTTCCCAAGAGCATCGAGGTGCTCCTCACGCAGGAGCGTCACAGGCTTCACGCAAAGGGCACATGCGAGTAGTATGTTTGGGGAGCAGCGGAGGACACTGGGAGGGGGGGGGGGGGGGGGGTTGTTCTGCAGATTCCACCCTTTGAATGTTGAGGGTCAGAGGGAATAATAACTTCCTGCTCATTAAGAGCTTCTTCCTGTTGTTGATTTGTTGCCATATATCTCCAAGCCCATACACAGAGCATCAGTTTACAAGTTCTCCTCTCCCATGGCACAGGGGAAAATGTCTGAGCAACCACAGGGTTACGAAACATTTTCAGAGACATCATATCGGCTTGGTGCACCTGATTTCTGTAGATGACTCAGATCGGTGTTGAAGCGCGACAGAATGCACGGCGACGCCGTGCTATACGGGAGCCGAGCGCGATGGCGGAAGAGCGTCCAGCATGAATCACGCAGACCGTGTGTTCCTCCCTCTCCCTGTGTGTGCTTGACCGGTGGCAGAGCAGGGACAGATGGAGGGAGAGGTCTGAGGGATTAGAACGCCATGCAGTGCATGCTGGGAGACTCGGGCTCGAGAACATGGAGGCTCGGAGAAGGAAGCTGTGACTTCTCCGCCATCTTCCACCGCGGCTAGCGTGCACGCCTGCCTGCCTGCGCGTGCACGTGAGGCCGTGCACGTGGGGCTGTGCACGTGCTTCTGCATGAGTACATGATAGCTGTTTAGTCTTCATGCACATGTTATCCATAGTTCAGTGAAGCGCAGAGGGCAGTTTTCAGCCCCGCAGATTCATACGGTTTGTTGGCCATTTGGCCTGCTTTGCACTGTTGCAGGTATTGTGTGTATGCTTTATGATTCAACGGACCACAAGCTGAACAGTCTTAAAACAGGCTGGCTAATGTAAATGACATCATTTATCAGCTGTCAAAAACCCATTAAAGCAGAAGGGGCCTGTGGTTGAATAATGAGCTAACAACCTGGCTAATTGATTTATTTGCATTCTGTAAAATGGCCTTTTATGTGCACCTCCAGCTAGCTGACATTGAAATGTATTTTCTTTTGTTTTGATGTGAGACACATTAGGTGCAGCTAAGATATGAGAAATACTGCTTGATTTTAGACTTGATTTTTTTCTTTATTGTGACATTGTATTCCTTTAAGAACTACGTCTGATCCACTGTTAAAGCCACAGCTGGGCATGGAAAATATAATTTTGACTGTCCACCTTCACAGTCAGAAACACGCTACACACACACACACACACACACACACACACACCCATGCCCATTGCCAACCTCACTGCATCTCTGCCACCTCTCTCTCTCTCTCTGCTCTTTTGTTTCTGGAGTACCTCTGATCCTCACCAGCCACTAAGCTCCAATTAAAGCACACATGTACACACACACACACACAGCCGGATGGACACACACACACATACACACACACTCACACACATACACACAGCCGGACGGACACACACACACACACACATACGCGCATGCACACACACACACACACACACACACACTCCTGGCCCCAGCCTCCTTTCCCACTGCCTTATTTCAGTCCTCAGTTTGACTAATTACACTGAACCCTGCCTGCACCATCCTGCCCAGCTACACATGCACAAACACAGATGCACGCACACAGTCACACACACACACACACACACGCAAGCAAACATCCATACAAACACATATACATAAATATGCACACATATATAACCAAACCGTCTGCTTCCTCTTGCTCGTCTGCTAGGTTTGCAGTCAGGATGCGTCCCTATACGTTTCCACATGTATCTCTTCATGGGGATTAGCCAGCTCTTAATGAGAGTTATGCAGTATTTGAGACCCAGCAAAGTGGGACGTGATGAAAGGTGAGAATCACAGCGATAATTGTTTCAGCTGGGTGAAATCCTTCCTGTAAGTGGATACCTTTCCTCTCAATTTTCACCCTCAATCATCGCAGGTTTATTTTAAGATGGTAAAGTGTAGACTCCTTGCAAGGTGTCAGCTCAGCTGTGTTAGAGCCGCCTCTCTACTCGGAGAGCGTCTCTGTAAAGCACTCCGATACCTGCCGCTGAACCGCTGGAGAGAAGTTTCAGCTTTTGTTGACTTCTCTGCAACACTCGCTGTGTGGTGTTGTGATTCCTTTTTTCTTGTTTTTATGTAAATATAACCTTAGTCATAAGAGAAAAGAGATGAAGTTTGCAAATGACAGCGGTGATTCTAACATTACACTGTATAATTAGTGGATTACTAGATCCTAACATAGAACTATTAGAATTAGTATATTGTTTTTAATTGTAACAAATAAACAAGGAGATAGATAGATTTTATAGATGGACAGACTTGATAAATCGATGCTAATGCTAATGCTAGCTGCTAATCTGTGGCTGTAACCAGCACCACCCCTGCTGCTCCTCCCTCAGCACTGCTGCGGAAGCCCCATGCGGACGTGACCCTCTCTTCCAAGGATGGGCCTGCAGCATGTTGGCTGTGTCAGGGTCCGCCTGCTCCTGTGCGTGCTGGCCCCGCCCCCTCCCGAAGGGCGGCGGCATCCCAGCCAAGCCTGCCCTTGGCCACCCTTCAATTTGTCAAAGTGACCAAGTCTTTTTCACTTTCCAGATTTTTGATATCTTACTGGCTGAATTGGGGACAGATGGTCATTTTTAATGAACAAACTTCGAAAGAAAGACTTGATACACTACAGTAGAAGTAATATCCATGAATGTCATTTTCTAATCTTGAAAATGAAAAGCAAGAAAAAAAAAAAAAAACCTATTTAAAGTTTTCACTCATAACGAATCTCTGTATCTTCAAAGTTCTAGCTCCCCTGCTATAGCAGCAGAACATGGCCAGCGATGCCAAGGTCACGGGGTTGTTTCCCAGACAGCACACATGTTGTCATACTGATAAATGCATGAGCCGCTCTGCATAAGAGCTTTGTCAAATTGTGCAAATATAAAGGATCTATCGCCTTCCAGAATGTTCCGCTGCTCCTCCTCCTGCCTGAGAGTAGCAATCCCCCCTGTCTTTCCTTCATTGTCCAGGACCCTTTCGGCGTGGCGTGAAAAGATGGTTCTCTGCACGGTTCTGTCCCCAGTACAGCGTCCTCTCCCACGGCCGTGCATCAGTCACAGCTGCCGTCGCACGGACGCAGGGTGCTCGTCTCCGGTGTGTGTGGCGGCCACCTGACCTCACCTGGACCAATCAAACGCTTCACAGATGCGAGACGGTTCGTCAGCTAAAAAAAATAAAAATAAAATGTACTCTGCACCACAATGACATGCAGGCAAAAAGAAAAAGTAAAGAGCTGGGAATCTAATATGTGAAGCTCGACATTACGAATAATCGCCGGATAGCAGGTGCGTGTTTTATTCTGTACGGAGTCACGCTACCCAGAATTCACAGACGCTGGGGCTGTCACACCCAGTGGGAAGCTCCGACTGTCAGCCCCGCCACAGCAGAGCGGAGCGCGAGGGTAACGTCTGCCTTCCTGTGCTCGCTGTCGCGGTGGGTGGCGCGTGCGGGCTGGGCGACTGCGAGCTGGCCTCCGGTTGGCTGAGCGCTGGGTCCGAGACGCTCGGTTGTTGGACGGCCTTCGGTGCTTTTGATCCCGGGCCGGTGGCTCTCCATCGCAGCAAGGGAGAGGGCGGCGGTCCATCTGGCCGAGGCGTTACTCATTTCTCGCCTCCAGAGCGGGGCGGCTCGCACACGCGCGCAGAGCGGGGACCTGACCTCAGAGTGGCCGGACGCCTCCTCTGCCCAAACCACACGGAGGAAACATCGCGGACATGTTGCGAATACGTTGCGACATGTTGCAAAATGACTTGCAATATATTTAAAAATGCAATGCTGGGACCATCAGGTGACATGGCTTGAATGCATTATTCTGAGCAAAATTATTTACATGAAATTTCATCACAACACCCACAGAAACACAGGATGCTCACAACACTTGTCAGAGGGTTCATTTGCATAACTCAACTCTTTGCGATAGTGCAAAGAATAAAGCACCAATAACACTTAACTGGCAACACATCGTGCCGCACTAGCAGGTGACCCACACCATATCTCTCCTAAACATGCATTCACCGTAGTGGGTAACTAATTCTCCCCAGCCAAAATGCCTTCAGCTATTGCAATGGCGGCACACTTAACAGATCCCACCAGTAGAGTTTACGTATTCTTATTGTGTGAATAATATTTGCATTGCACATGATACTAGTTAATTATTAATTTTATTGTCCATAGTACTAGTATGTTCAGTGCTGTTGTTACATCATTGTGCTCTCAGGAGTGAAGCTGTATGGAGATGCACTCAGCGCCCACCTCCTCCCCACCTCCTCCCCACTCCTGTGTTTCCTCACTGTCTCTTCGTGTTTGTACATCCTTTTTTCACCTTGTCATTCCAAGCTCAGAGAAAAGCAACGTCACTGAATACCCCCCACCCCCCCCACCCCCAACTCCACCCCCTCGTCCACACCATTTCCTGCTGCTTCCGCCCCTGAAGTCGTAGCGACAGACTGAGAAAGGTAGAACGAGAAAGATGGGGGGAGGAGAGAGAGAGAGAGAGGAAGAGAGAGACAAACAGACAGAGGGCGAGGGATAGAGAGAGAGAGAGTTGCCATAGATCCAGAAGGTCTGGGCTGAGGGGCTAATTATCATCTGTAACTTCTTCCTAGGCCTCAGCTCCGGGGTTGTTTCGCTGAGCTGCTATCGATGTTTCGGACAGGCTCCATGGCGGAGCTGAATGCTGCTGTTAGAGAGAATGCATTATTAATGTGAGGAGAGAGCTAGCAGGGACTAACCACTCCTCAGGGCTGTGGGGAGGACGATTACAGGGCTCACAGGAAGCAGCGCACTGCCTCCCAGCCTCTGCTCCACAGCCAGTGCCCACCAGGCGCCCATCATTTATTCACCACGGCAACCACTTCCAAGCACCCCCCCCCCCCCCCCACTCCGCCTCCCAAACAATTAGCCAATCAATAAAAACGTACGCGCTCAAAATCAATCGATTCGTGGGGGAGCGATGCCGTTCGTCAACATGTCCACTCCCGGGCGCGGGCCGTCGTTTACGCGCCAGCCACATTTTAGCGTTGGATCACCGACCCCCCGAGTGAGAGTAGCGACGCTGTTCCAGTGCTAAGATGGCTGTCTGATTCAGAAACGGGACTTAGACTCCGGGGGCACGTGTGCCGGTCAGTCAGGACACACGTGACTTCAGGAATGAATGCATGCTAAGATGCTAAGGGTTTGAAAAGGTTTAGGAAATAACCGTTTTCGCCGCTTGTTAGCTAAGCATGCTGAGTGGCGCTCACACTGGGAGAATGTTCTCTCCGGAGAGTGATGGGTGTGTGCCGGCCTCATGGAACAATGGACCGTGTTCAAAGCCACCGTAGCCAGAAGTGCAAAAGTCAGCTAACGCTTTTTTTTTTTCTGTGAGTTTTGGGTAATGAGAGAGAGAGAGAGAGAGAGAGAGAGAGGGTGATGAATGAGTGCCTGCTTTTCTATACAGTGCAGCCTTTTTCCCAGCTTCTCTTCAATTAGTGAAAAATGTTAATTACAGTACTTAGGCAAACGTGGGTGAAATGGCTAGTAGGTATTCACACTGTTCAGTATTTCTAATTCTAAATCACTCTTTTAGCACTCTTTTCATAAAATAGGTATGAAACAATAAATAATGTAATTATTGTAATTTGTTCCACATTATCTGCTAGAAAATCTCACAGTAAGGGTTGTATTAATTGTGAACAGTAACTGCGTTAAGAAAAAAAAATCCAATTTCTAATGCCATTTCCACGTATACTGAGTATTAGTGCTACGGAATCAATTACGTTTAAAGATGCTCTCTGTTTATTTTTTGTGGTATTGTTTCTTCAATCACAAAGCTTTCATCCTTCACCAGTTTCAGCTTTCAGAATCTTGATTTTCACCACAACAATCACAGCTTAAAATAATACATGCCGTACATGTGTTTGTGTGTGTGTGTGTGTGTGTGTAAACAGGAAGGAGCAATAGCTTTCTTTTAAAGCCATCAGCCTCATCACTGGCTACTGAAATCACAGGCTTTTTACTTCCAGGTCAAGGTATATGCGTCCACCGCACTGACTCTCTCAGGTACTGTGCCCTTTGTTTTCTCTTTCAAAGACAGACAAAGAGAGAGAGTGTGTGTGTGTGTGAGAGAGAGTGTGTGTGTGTGTGTGTGTGTGTATGTGAAAGTGAGATCCAGCATGTTTCATGGCTTTCCGGCTACTCCCTTTCACCCTCGTCAGTAGTGTCTGAATTATAGCAGTGACAGCGCCTCTGTCCAAGGCGGGGGAGGGGGGGGGCGGCTGGTGGGGCCCTGATCGACAGCCACAGCCGCTCTCTGCTCTGGGCTGTGGTGGGGCTCTGCCTGACACTCCCCAGAGGGTGGAGTGGGCGGAGGGGCCACGTGCCACCTGCCTTCCACAGGCGAGTGGGGCCCGCTGGGGGCCGGGCGCTAGTGGAGCAGGCTGCCCTGGGTCTCTGTTTGCCTGGCTGGAGACACCTGCTCCCACCTCGACACTGGTTACCCCTCCCACAAGCATTCAGCTCAGCTGCTCTGTCTCTCTCCCTCTATCTCTCTCTCTCACTTTCTCTCCCTCTTTCCCTCTCTCCCTCTCCCTCTCTCTCTCTGCCTCTATCTCTTTCTCCCTCTATTTGTAAGATTTAGCAAGCCCTGTATATGCACACACACACACACACACACACACACACACGCACGTGCGCACTCATGCAAGACTACTAAAATGTAACCACGATTTCTTATTTCGACTATTTTTAAGAAGCGGCGCTCTGCTATTTTGAACCACGGTATTCCCCGCCACCCAGCCGCCCAGCCTGTGCTCCTGCTCCTGCCGCATGCATGCGGACAGAGGAATCCCACGCGAGCCTCTTTTCTGCTGGTCCTGCAGAAGCTTGGGCCCTGCCTGCAGGCTGTCTGCTGGGATCTCCCTGCAGCTGACTGCCAGGCGCCGTAATTGGGGGAAGAGAGGGAGCCTCACCGATGTGCTGCATGCACAGTGTCAGGCTACGAGCTTTCAAGAAAGACACGCCGTCTCGTTACGTCCTTGTTACACCCGCCCCCTTTCCCGCCGCGGCCCAGCCTGGGAACGACTTTCCTTTGCTTCGCCGGCAAAAAGGAGCAAACGTCCCTGAAGCTTAAACACATGCGACAGTGAGGCTGAAGGTAGAGACGGTTCTCTCCTAAGATCGTTTTTTTCTTGTCCATTCCCTCTGAATTTGACACCTCAGAATAGACCGCTATAATTAAGCCCAAATCCTTCTCTTTAGCCTGTTCATCAGTAACGCTTAAATTGTATTTGGAAGCAGGTCTATATGGCGTTTAGCTTCGAGCTGTGAATAATAGGGGCTTCTTTAATACTATTTTACGCTCTTGGATTCCCTGTTCCTGTGCCTGAGATGCTCGCACTGCATTATGTGCATTGTATGTGTGTGTGTGTGTGTGTGTGTTTGAATGCGTGTGTTTGTGTGTGTGTGTGTGTGTTTGTGCGCACGTGTATGTGCATGTTGCGGTGACCCCTGACTGACCTACACGTCGGTTAGCTGTTTCTCTGGACCATCATTCTGAGCGGGATTTGCGTGTTGCTAGAGAGCGTCAGCCCCCGGTGACGGAGGGGGGGCCTCCTCGGGCGGGGCCGATAGGGGCAATGTGGCTTCACCCCGAGGAGGAGCCGTCCACGAGAGAGACAAGGGCGCGTGCCGCTCTTTCAAGATGGGGACTAAAATCGACTAAAAAGATAAACAAAGCACAGGATTTGCCATTGCTTTTTATTGAAGTTTATTGAATTCATAAAAATATGGGAAAAGATAACTTTAGGCAGAGGTGAGTTATTATGCCAGAATGAAACATCCATCTGAAAGCAGGAAGGAAAAAAATAATTCATATTTTTGTGCAGGAAGTTGATCGACTGCAATCTACCGCTATTGTGTGGAGATGCTTCCGTGGTTGATGAGTCTGGTTCACTGGCTGTTTTGCCAGGGAACATCTCACACATATAGAAATGCACACGCACAAACACACACACACACACACACACGAACATACAAGCACACACTTGCATATGCACAAAAACACGTATGCACACACACATACAGACGCGCGCACACACACGTGCTCATTCCGGCTTTGTGCGCAGTAGAATGCCGCACCTGTTCTCGGATCAGTGGGCCTGGGGTTGAGCAGCACAAATGAACTCATTTCCTGGGCTACATTAAGCAGAGAAACAGTGTAATCACGGCAGGAGGAGCCGGTCGGGCCGGCAGATGGGCTGAGCTAATCACTGTTGTGAAATAGAGCTGACCCTGCCTATCTCCAACGCTGCCAACAGACATTTGCCAATCGCTCCACAATTCCCTCTCCTCGCCCCACCCCCCCACCCCCGGGATCCCCTGCTCCTTCAAATGAGTTTAGGGGAAATTATAACCTCCTTAAAATGGCTGAGAATGAAGTAAAAAAAAAAAAAAAAAAGTCCATGTTTGGCGTAATTGAACAGCTGTAAAAGAGCACTAAATATGTGTGTGTGTGTGTGTGTGTATGTGTGTGTGAATCAAATACTGTGTCCCTTCCTTGGAAACTCTTTAGTCAATGTTGCGAACCCTCCTGTGTCATGTGTGCCATGGGTATCGTTTCCCAGTCTGCACTGCAACTGTCTGCTGTGCTTGTAGAGCTGCACCTTCCCCATCACACACTTTCCCTGCCGCCTCGGAAACGTTGGACTTCCCCTCGCGCCCAACATCCCCCGACGTAGAGAGCAGAGGCCGATGCGGCGGAGGCCGCAGGTGGAGCGTATCGGGCTCTCCTCCCCACCCGGCACCACCCCATCCGGATCTGTTTCCCCGGACCGGAGGCCGCGGCCACTGTAGGAGGAGCGGCACCGGATCGCTCGGCGGGAGCGAGGACGGCGTGGACCTCCGCGGGGCCCAAACAGCCGCTCTTGGCACTCAAACACTATATTAATGGCGGCTAAATCCGTGACTTCATTATCATTATCCGGTAGTGATTTATAGATTCCTTCTTTGCTGCACTCATTCTAATAATTATTTCTGGCTCTCCATTTTAACACCGAATGGTGTCTGCAAAAGGTAGAGCGGCTTCATTGTTAACGGTTTGCTGGCTAACTTGGGGTTCAGAGCTACGCCGCGATGCAAACAGCGAGTAGCAGTGGTATCTGTACGCCATGTGCATGTACACAGATGGCTGCGTGCACGTGTAGAATATCTGAAGCACGTCCTTTTTGCCATGAATCGTTCATGCTCGTGCTTTAACCTGATGAAATATCTTCCTGCCTTGCGATGTGCCCTCCCCGATAGCCCTTTTACCTCCTGCCTCACGCTCATCTAATGTATGCAAATGATCGAGCCTCCCTTAATGAAGGTGCCGTTAATCACCGTAACGATGGTCTGTTTTAACCTGGTTAATTACAATCTGAAATGTGTTTGAATCTAAGAAATGTGCTTGCGATGTGGGTTCGTTCTGTGATCCCTCCCTGATCTCAGAGTCACCGTGGGAGGGCTGACTACAGCATCTCTGTGGATGTTCTCAGGAGAATAAACCCTCCCCTGGTGCTCTAAAGACAGGCACTTCACTATAGATCTGCTGGCTGTCTAGCTCTGGGGGGAGGGGGGGGGGGGGGGGAGGGGGGGCATCTGGTGAACCAACATCCAGCAACCTTACATGTGACATACATCACAAATGCACCAAGTCCAGGTCCCACTGCATTGTAATCACTGTAATCATATTTTGACTATTATTTCTTGAATTGGCACGGTGTTCTCGCGTATACTGAATGGTGAAAGCGGGGTTTTCTTCTTGATTATTTCTCGAGAAAATGAATAAATGAAGCTAAATGTCCTTTTCGTTTTAGTAGAGGCATCTTGTGGCTGTATCACAAATGGAAATGAAGCTATTCCGTTCTTATTTTTGCTTAACGTTTTTCAGCGGTTTAGTAATCTGCAGACCAAAGAAAAAATCATTAGAGACAATAACAATTCCCCTGTGTTCATAACATTTAACACACACACACACGAACTATGAGTAAAGGTTTCAGCAACGGCTGTCGCAGGTAAACGCCGCTTAGCTATTTCTTAAACGCGCGTCATGCCATCACAGTGTCAGTGCGCGTGTCAGTGTGAGCACGCGTGCGCGCGCGTGTGTGTGTGTGTGTGTGTGTGTGAGAGTGTGTGTTGGCAGAGGAGCTCAAGGGCTGTCACTAGCACTGTGCTTTGTGGGAGAGAGTGCGCTTGCTCCAGGCAGGCAGCCTGATCCTGTTTGGTGGGGAAAACGGAACGAGAGCCCATCGCAGATTAGACACCCACGGCTTCGTGTCAATTTAATGCACCAAGTCGGGGATTGGCGCGCCTCGCGCTCCGCCAGCCCGCCGGGGTTTTCTCGTCCGCTCGCGTCCTCACCTGGACATGCTCGCGCACCTTCGCGTACATATCGACCGGCCGCCTTGTTAGAAAACGAACCAAGAACGGGAGTATTGGCAGCCCGTTTCGTCACTCGTCCTTGTGTTTTATAGTGCGCATTCACTGGACATGAAACGCGTCTGATTGTGACAGTCAGTGATTTTCGGCGCCACTCAAAATGAAGATGCATATATAATATTTCAGGTTTTAATTTAGGCAGCTGTTAACATGAACGATGTTCACGCATTACTTTAATTAAAAGCAGTTAAGCTCCTTTCGTTTATGAAGAATCACTGAACAAAAGTTGCACACTTGATAAGCTTGTGCTACGCTTGATGTATATTTACTCGTACATTTTTGTTTTTTGTTTTTTTTTTATAAAAAATCCTTCAGTAATGTGGATATGGTTTTCTGAGGCCGAGCATTATGGGAAGCTGTCCCCCACTGCAGAGTGTCCTACACTTTACTTCAACACGCTGCCTCCTGCTAAAAGGGTCTTGCGCTCCAGGGTGGCATAGTGAAAATAGCTGAAAAATTCAAGGTCACACCTTACATAATCCAAATACACTTACACATCACCCATAAGCAACCCTTCGCATGCCAAAATGAGTAGATGTATGAGAACACAAGCACACACACACACACACACACACTCACACACAAACAGACTTTCAATTTCAAGCATCACCACACACAAGGTGTAAACGCACACCTCGTAAAACATACACAAACAAGTCAATATTCTCTCTCTCTCTCCCCCCCCTCTCTCTCTCTCTCCCTCTTTCTCGCTCTCTGCTAGAATGTTGTTGATAGAAATACTAGGTGGACTTGTCATCACCCTAGAAGCCTGACAGGACTAGCACGCCCAGCCTCAGAGCCACACGTCTCTGCCTAAACGCAGCAGCTATCACACACTCCTCTGCTCCTGTTAGCTCCACGTGATCTTGCTGCGCCACACGCACATCTGTCTGTCCTCTCACCCCCAGCGGCCTGGGGCCCCCGGGCTGGCCGGACGGGCGCCGGGGCACCTGTCAGTGAAGCTATGGCCGGGACGGAGCCTTCAGCCTGGGCTAGCACAGAGTAATGGGAGAGCCTTACCATCATCTTCAGATACTGCCCGCAAGGCGCACGATCACACACAGGATGGGACAAAGAAAAAAAAACTGGGAAAGAGGGAGAGAGTGTAGAATGGTATAAAGAGAGGGACAAGAGTGCAAAGGTAGATGAGAGGGGAGAGGAGAGAGAGAGAGAGAGAGAGAGAGGGGTGGACTGCTATAGTGATGGACAGCGGTGTGCTCACATTGACGCTGGCGCTAGAATGTCCGTACTGACACAAGCGCACATGCACACATGCGCACTCACACACGCCCGCACGAGCGCACGCACACACACACACACACACACACACACTCGTTGTGAGCCCCAGATGGGCGAGTCATCAAGCAAGCTCAGCAGTTCGAGCCATCTTGCTTTGAGTAAATGAGAAAATGAAATGATTGTGAGTGTGTGCGTGTGTGTGATGGGGGTGGGGGGGCGGAGACAGCGAGTCTAGCCTCTCATCCACTGTAGAGAAGCCCGGACAGCGAGCGATGCAGCTCAGCCTCCCTCCCCGGGAACACTAACCCTGTACGCTCCCTCTCGCCCTGTCTGTGCCACTCCCGCCTGCACCTCCACCAGAAGCATGGGCACATTAAAACAGCACAGACACACGGAACGTCACACGCCACGAAATGGTTTGGCAACACACGCAGGGCACGCACGCGCACACTCACGCACGGAGAGAAGCAAGGTGAAGGGAGAATCAAATCCTATATGCCTTTACCTCATTGCTCAGCAACGCGGCGTTCAGGGTTCGGCTGATTTCAAACATCTTGTCGTCAGCGGCTGGTTCTTTTGTCGTCCTCTCGCCTCTGTGTACGTCAGTGGAACTCTCCCTTCGCTTTCTGCCGGAAACAGGAATCGGTCCCAGCAGGAGGACGAAAAAAAAAAAAGAAACAAAAAGGAAACAGATTTAAAAAAAAGAGAAAGAGAGGGGAAAATCCTCTAAATGTGCTGTTTTGCTTGGACGTATTTTGTCCCCTCTCGCGCCCTGTTGTTTGGTACACCTCTGTTAAGCGTGGAGCTCGAGCCCTGGCTCTCGGCACACGACTGAAGAGTCAATATTTTTTTATCTCCCCGGAGTCAGCACATTAAAACAAGCAGCCAGGCTGGGGGGCTTCTTCCTTATCTGTTCCCCGCACACTCACTCACACAATGTGCTCCGATCCGTGCGCTGCTGTCTGCCAGATTACCCCGTCCCAAACCATAGCTCTTAGTTTAAACTCCTCTCTCTCTAGCTCCCCCTCCACCCTTTCTCTCTCTTTCTCTCTCCTTCCTCTCCCTCCCTCCTTGGCTTTCTCTCTCGCTTGTTTTCTCTCTCTCCCTCTCTCACCCCTTCCCTCCCTCCTCTTTCTTTTGCTTTCCTCTCTCTCTTTTGCCTTCACCTCCCTCCTCCTCTCACTCTTCCTCCCTCTCTCTCCCTCCCTCTTCCTCTCTCTTTTGCTCGCTCTCTCTCTCTCTTCCCCCCTCAACCACCCTCTCTCTCTCTCCCTCTCTCTCTCTCTCCCTCTCTCTCTCTCTCCCTCTCTCTCTCTCTGGCGCTCACACTCTCCTGCTGCTACATTTCGCAGTGTTACCACAAGGTGGGAAGACTGTTCTAACAAACGTGACACGGGCACGCCCGCCTCCCGCCACCTCCTCCAGCCGCCTCCCCTCTCGGAGCTGTGCTCCAGCCGCCGATTAGCGCTGCAGAGCCGGGCTGTTTTCGCGCTGCTGCTCTCCGGCCAGCGCCACCACGCCCGCCCCGCGACGGCCGTGCCCGGGACGCCGTCGATGTGCGACGTTCGCGAAATTACGCCTCGGCTGTGCGCGGTGTGCGCCATCGACGGCGCTGTGTCACTTGGGGTGTGTGAGGATGTATAAACCACGCGCTTGACGTCTGAGCACCGAGGACAAGGAGGAGGTTTTCCTGGGCTGTGCCGGGCTGGGTCGGGTCAAACCCACCCAGCTCAGATCTTGAGCTCGTTGGGGATTCAATGAGCTGGACCTGCAAAGTGCAGGTCGGTTCTCACTGCTGCAGTAAAACAGAGCTTTGAAGCAACAATGATACGCCTCCGCCTCCTTCTCATATGTCTGCAGCCATCACTTGCTCTGTCAGTCCTTTCAGAGCTCGGGCTGGTGGGATTGGGGCAGTTCTGCCCTGTTCCTGTACATAAGTAACCAGAGAAAGAGAACTGACCGCATTCAAGTCGTCAGCTGTAAAATACATACGTTATTTTCCCTTCCTCATTTTCTGTCGGAAAGTTGGAAACGGTCAATTTGTTCTGTAATTTTCATGGCTATGGCTACCCAGTGCAGGTTCTGGAAGTGGCCTGTATTTGGGTGACAAACTGAAAGCCTGTTTATGCGATACTAAACATACGATGCTAAACGAGAACTAACTCTGTGAATAATGTAAACACACAGGGTTTGTTGTCTGCTCTTTATTCGCTGGAAATGACACTGGTTTTGCCCATTCCCAGTACGGACTACATATACAGTATGTAGTCTGCTTCAGTTTGCTTATATTGAGATTTTTTCTGCAACATTTATTTTGTGCTGTATTTTCATTACTGACCTTGATGACGAATGTTCTTGGATTGAGTATGAGAAATAATAACCTCCTGATTTGGTAAGTCTCCCAAAATATATATGACAAACTATGAGGTCAGATTTTAGTCACAGATGCATTCCTACCAGCAAATGGCAATGTGACGCTATGATCTAACACTGCGCAGTTGCTGTGTTTCAGACTGGCTCGATTGCAGCCCAGGAAGGAGAGATATGAAATGGAATTGGTTTTACCCTCAATGAAGTTGTCATGTTTTGGGTATAAACAAGATTCATGGCTTTTTAAGGTGGTTAATAGAAAAGATGAGATTGGATTTATGTGATAGTGGATTCATTCCATGAAACGAAGCCGAAATTCATACGACAACTACATAGAGGCATAATTGCAGCATGGTGTAATTTCAAGCTTTTTCATGAATACATCTCAGTGTGTTAAAAGGCCCGTGTGTGGAAACACGGTGTGGGGATCAGCTAGACTGGGTGTGAGTGTGGTTGGCTGGGTGAGTCTCTCACTGCGTATAGTACAGTATGCTTTGGTCTCCATGCCACGGGAGAGGCAAGTGTCCAGTTAATAGCAGCCTATTGACACCGGCCCATCTGTTAGGGTGTACTGCAGCCAATGGTGAGAGAGAGAGAAAGAGAGAGAGAGAGAGAGAGAGAATCCTGCTATGTTCCTTTAATGTAGCTGATCTTTTTTATTTTTGTGAGTCTGAGCATCCTTGTCCTTGTGTGTGTGTGTCTGTGCGTGTGTGTGTGTGTATGCGGGTGCTGGGATAGGTTGTCACTTAAATCATGGAGACTGCTGGTTGATTCCAGTGTCAGCTGCCTCTCATCCCCCCTCTCTTGTCCGCCTGGGTCCCAGGAGGCTTCTGATGGCTGTCGCCATAGTGACTCTATGCGTGTTCCTGATGCCTGCTGTGTGCGTGGTGTGTCTCCTGTGGTCTGCCTTCTCAATGCATCACCTCCCATTCACCGAGAAGCTGCATGCATGATGTCCCAACATGGCCCCGTTAAAAAGGGTTTCCCTGTACACCAGCAAAAATACTGGGGCTCCCAGAGGTCAGGCGCGCACGCACACACACACGCATTAACATTAACTTTGTTTGCTTTGCTTTAAAATGTTTCAATGCACATTTTATAAAAGACAGCAAATTCTACATTTAGCTGCATCTTGCCTTCTTACTAGAAATGAACAGGCAGGTGAATGAAGTTTTAGATTTGGCCGTTTTGATGTGGGGGGGGGAACACAGCATCTCTGGAGAACCAATTAAAAATGCGAGAATCAAGAAGTGGACCGTAGTTTTGCCTGTGCATTGTGTGATTGATGTGTTGATCAAATTATCTGTTTGGCGGTGACAGGAACACCGCAGTGGAGAGATGAGGAAGAAGAGGAAGACTCCGCTCCTGCAGGCGTGCTGTAATTGTCAAAGGAATACCCGCAGAGATCCAGCACGCTCGCGAATCCTCGCCGCGGCTGTTTGGTGGAGGAAACAGACCCGTGTAAGCCGGCAGCTTGCTCCCGTGTTCACTCAGAAATGTGAGAATAAAGAGGGAATTAGAGGGGAAGACGTGATTCTGTTACTTGCCATGGCCTATGCAGATGAGTGGGATGATAATAATAACAATAATGATAATAACACATAGATGTGGAGCGTGTTGGGACTGACTCATTGGCGGTAGTGGATGACACACCATGAAGGACAGCTCAGTCTTCAGGTTAAAGGGAATACTGCCCATGACAATGTCTTATCACTTAACAAATAATCAGTGCACACTGTCTGTACAGCTGCAAATATCTTCTTACTCAATATGATCAAAGGAGAAAAATCTAATTTCGCCTTATTAAAGAATATACACACTCACACACCTGACTGTCCTGTCCATCCTTGTATGCTTCTAGCAAACAGATTATAATCTTGAAATTAGCAGTAGAGAGCCTATATGAATGTGCCTTCCTGAAATGTTATATGGTCATTCATCTGAAGACGAATCAAAAGGCAGCACTATAAACAGAAAATGAACAGGGGCAGGGTTGATTGTGCTTGATGACACAGACTATGGACCAATTGTCCAGCAATTCACACACTTTAATCAATCCACATAAGACCATGAGCACAGAGACAGTGTCACGAGGCCCATGGCAATTCTGAAACCTGATCTACTTGAAAGGAACAGTTGATGATGGCAATTTCTGCTGTCTGCTTTTTTCTTCTTACAATATGTCAAGCAGAAACATAGTCAATCAGTCAAGCATATATATATATATATATATATATATATATATATTCACACACGCACACACAAACGCACATATGTATGCATGTGTGTATATATATGTATGTGTGTGTATATATATATATATATATATATATAAATATAGAAATATTCATGAAACATTTGTGAAGGATTTGTGATAGCAGCTTAATTAACAACTATTAATTAATTAATTAGAAAGTCAGTATCTCAATGCATTTTTGTGACGCTTAAATGATTAATGTTATGGTAAGAAAAAAAAGACGTTGACATTGATGATGAAAACGTGATGAAACATGTTGATGAGTGTGCTGCAGCTGGATACTCAAGGTACTGCTAAAAGTTTGCATGTTTTTGGGAAAAAGATTTTTATTCTTATATAAAATTCAAATATTAACTTAATTTTAAATGCCCCATGAACAAAGACGTTTTCATTCAGATCTTTAATCTCTTGCCCTACAAGTGCGTAGCATATGTGAGAGCTTCTTCAAGACTGGAGGAGAACCATCACAGGTGGCTGCATCCTTAACCTGGTTAAGAGAACATTAAGAGACAGTTAACAAACAGTGTTATATTAGCCACCCTTGACTTTGATGACAACAAAGTCAAGGGTGGCTAATATAACACTGTTTGTTTAACACAACACAATCTTGTTATGTCATTGTTTAGATACCTTCAATGTTTTTTTTATTTAGAAAATAAGAGCCCCAAAATAAACAAAGACTAGGTGTGTCTGAACTCTCTTCAATGACACTGTATATTAAGACTATATTTTGTCACACGCAGAAAGGCAGGAATTTTGAAAATGCAGTCAGTTTCTTTACCAGTACGGTGAGCTGACACTGAATCTTAAGATAGATATTCATTAAAGCACTGCTGAAAGACATCCGCGTAGCCTGGGGGAGCCATACCTTCTTGTGCGCGCACCTGGTTTGTAGCTTGCGTTAAATCCTCGCGCACGTCCTTTTCTTTTCCTGGGTCACGCGGCGTTGTCTTGGCAACACACATCCAGCGTCTCGAATGCACCAGCGCTAAGAGAAACGGAAAGGAAGATGGAGGAGAACATCAGAGACCTCGATACTGGTGTGTAAACACAGACACCAGTGTCACCGTTACGTCTGACAACCACAAACATATGGACGCGCATTCGAGCATGAATGTGGTGATGCTAGAAATCTTATTCAGTCAGTGCATG
The DNA here is from genome assembly GCA_020368025.1 of Brachyhypopomus occidentalis. NCBI lineage: Eukaryota > Metazoa > Chordata > Actinopteri > Gymnotiformes > Hypopomidae > Brachyhypopomus > Brachyhypopomus occidentalis. The sequence continues at coordinate 1,125,184 of JAGXOD010001391.1, read as the reverse complement.
GTTTGAGATCCACGTTTAGAAATAGCGAACGTTCGCTGGCTAACGTTAATCAAACCTTTCTAGCTAGAGGCTAACGCAGCTAGCGAGCTAGCGGTTATTCAATTTGGTATTACAATTAGGTTAGGCTACGGCTGCTACTGATTTGAGTATTAATCTACGAATTTTTCAATTTAATCTACGAAGCTGCTTTTTTCGGACATTGTCCTCGCAAAGATTGCGTTGACGGATTTAGCTAGTTGGCTGTTTGTGCGCGAAATTAAAGCATTACAGGGGAATCCATACAATAATATATTCATTCCAAGCACGTTTTGTAGGATGGCTGTCTTAGCTGGGCTGACGTGCGTGACTCTCAGAAACCGATAACCTCTTCTTTAACAGCAATCGGCCAGTCTATCCGAGGCCAACCAGCTATCCGAGGTTTAACGGGTCAGTCAAGACCACAGATTCATTACGCATATTACGAAAACTAGTCAATAAACAACGCGGTGATGTGCAATTCATAGACAGCACGTATGATTGCAGTGCATTTTAACGTCAATTCAGTGCGTGTTAGTGTGAAGTTAAATTACCCATTGGCTGTTGTCTACTAGATGACACAGTATTAAAGTTTTCGGAACCACATAAGATACCCGTCAGTGAATATTTTTCCAAAACATTTTTTTTATTATATTTTTCCTGCATCAGTGAGAAAATGTCTAAAGAGTCGTTATTTATCCCCGAACGAAGTAAATGTTTATTAATGTTTATAAATGCTAATAACCATTCCCAAATAGTTTTAATACTTAAAGCTGCAATCAGTATCACCCAAAATACTTAAAAAACAGATCAGTGTTACTCGTTTAAAAATTTTGCTCTAGCCTAGTGAACATTACAGATTACTGTATTATTCCCTGACCAACAATAGCTGTTCTAAAATCTTTAGGGCCTGACTATATCAAAATATGATAAACACAATGGAAATGTATATGGCACTCTGTGTGTGGTCTCAGCGGGTGTTCTAGTCGCAAACAGTACTGATGTGTTTACTTTCTGTTTTAAATCCACCTGCAGGCAGCGAGGCCGGAGACGAAGCCTTGGTGGGGAACGTGAGCAAACTGACCGTCACACCCCCGGGCCACACAGGAGCACCCAGGAAAGGGCACCTCACCTTTGACGCCTGCTTTGAGAGCGGTGAGTAGGCTGGATGTTATGTGGCTCAGTCTGGGCGCTGTTAGGGTTCTCAACATTTCCTTTTACCTTGTGTGTGTGTGTGTGTGTGTGTGTGTGTGTGAGTGCACTAATTCTGCACTCAGGTTTAGTATTCTCTGTACACCCCGTAGGGATTTGGTGATTTTGTATTTTGATGAGAGAAATCCAGATGTGAGGTGGTGAATTTCATAGTTTATTGTTTTTTTTTATACTGCACACATCTGATCAGTAGAATATCATGATTCCTGGAAATAAGACCCTCTTGAAAAAGGCCTTAGGTATGTGAGTAATAAAGTCAAGAGTTGCCTGCAAATAAGTTAAAGACAACTAAGACACAGTGGGTATATATTTGAGCTTCTTCTCAGAACACTGATTCAGTCATGGAGGACGAACATATTCAGAACATATTCAAACGAACACGGTAACCAACGGTGAAGCAGCGTCTGCAGGATGTGCATGTGCTAAGGGAGTTTAGCAGGTCTAAGCCAGGGGCCACTGTCACTACAGACTACGGTTAAAGACGCATGTGCATAATCATGAGCACAAAGACAATCTGAAGGGTAGAAACCAAATGGAGCGAAACCGCAGCAAACAGTGGACTAGGAGAAGAACCTCAGAAATACCCAGAACAGATGTGCAGGAGCTCACGCATCTTAGCAGCAAATGGGTGAGTGTACAGGTCCTATTGAGGAGCCAGATGTGCGGCTGTAGTGATCGGGCGACAGGAATAGTAGGTAAAATCTGGAGCTGTGCCTCCCTCGTGGGAGTCTGTGTGACATCAGCTACTCTTGAAATACTGGCCTTTTTTTAAATTCATTTTTAAACTTTCCACCCCCCACCCCCCATATGCAATATACAGCTTACAATGAGGCAACTTTAGCGAATGGGCCTTTATAAAATGAATGGCCCATTCTATGAGGAACTTAGTGGAGCTGAATTTCCCTCTGGCTATTTATAACAGCAGTCGAGGGAACTAAATGCACATTCTGGAGCAGACCTCAGAACCACACAGAAGTCCTGGTGAAAACATCGCCCCGAGCTGTTTTGTTTGTATCCTACATTTTTTTTACCTAGATGCCTATTACACTAAGTAATATTTTTGCATATCACTTTCAGTAAATATTCTCGCATAGTTGCAGTTGCTTGCTCACGGCTAGTCATGTGACTGGCTCAGTGATGTAAGCGTTGCCATGACCACTGCAGAAAAGGCCAGCGTCAGTGATCAGTGAGCTATAACTTCTCATCTCAGTGGCACTGCACACTTGTCACATGGGATTTTGCTCTTTTTTTCCCGCCCCCTTCATATTCTCTGTTGTTACTAGAAAACGCAGCCTATTTTGGGAACGGAGAATATATTTTAATGCCATGCGACCTGCCTAATTGATATTCAGAGAGCAGAGCCCCCTCTGCCTTCCAGAGCAGCCTGGTGGTTCCTCCCTTCCAGCTTGCTGAATCTGGTCTCTTTCTGCCAAATGCAAATGCAGGCGGGTCGAACTGCATTGATAAACGCCTGCTTATCGGAACCGCCACTGGAGCGAGTCGCGGATAGCTGCTCGCGAACCTCAGGAAACGCGAATGCCTGATGCTCACGCCTGGAGTCCGACTCCACGTTACAGCGAGCCTCATTTTGGTCTGAGGGTCCTACAAGCACACGCGCACTCCGTACAAAGCGATTGGGGGGGCGGAGCCGCGGGAAGCCTGTACCCTGGGACGACGGCGCCACGAAACGTTGGTCTGACGCCACACGTCCTCAACGTCACGCCGCCAGCCAATATCAGCTCTCCTCTCGGGTGGAGCTGAACTTTTCCTGTTGTGTAGCACCAGACAGTTGTCAACGTGAGCTGTGCTTTTACCGACTAATTATCTCCTTTTAAAAAGAGAGGGTAAAAAAAAAATGTAAAGCCTGACACGAGAGTGCCTGCTCTTTTACCTTGTCTGTCTGCCTTGTTGAAAGCTGTAATTAAACAGTGCTATAACATTTTGAAGAATGCTTTGAGTAAATGGCCTTTGTTTAGTTCCTTTTGCAAGGGCCGAATGGATGGCGGCGTAATGAAAATAAAGTGCTTTTTCTGTGACAAGGTCAAGTGGGCAGCTGAGAGCGGCTCGCGGCTGGATTGACAGTGAATCAGTGGGACTCTGGAGCAGACACAATATCATTCTCTGCTGGGAGATTAGGTTCAGGGTCTCCAGCAGATGAGACTCAGCTTTCATATTCTTGACAGGCAACCAATTCACTCCACTGCAGGGCCAAGGCTTGCCACTGCTTCTGCTCTCCCCGTGGGAGCATTTTTTAAAGGATTTTTGTGCTTTTGGAAATGTTCCATATCAATGCAATTTTAGGATGGGCCGGCCGTTTTGGGCTTATCAGCTTGTTACTTTGCGCTCAGAGAGGCTGGATGAAAGTGGATGATTTTGTAGCTTTTGATCGAAAGCTAAAATTGGAGGTTTCAGATGAAGCCCCAAAGCAATGCATTGCAATGGTATACAATGCATCAGTAGGCCTGTATGAAAGAAATGGGAAGATGTGTAGCCAGATAGCGCCTTTGAAGGCCCGAAGCCGGACTGCGTAACCGAGAGAGACGCGGTGCTGCGTAGTGCGTCGCGTCCGTGTTCTGGAGCCCGTGGCTGCACCGGAAGTCACGGCAGCAGCCCGCGTTGTATCAGCACCTCTGCTCGTGGCCAGCGAAGGGCAGCGGCGAAAGGACAAGGAATACGATCAACATAAATTTACAGAGCCGGAGTCAATATAAATAAATAATCAGGGGATTTTATAAGTTTCTCTGTTTTCCCTTCTGACTGGCCCTGAGGAGTCGCCACATTGATTAATGAACATCGAGCGACCGGGCAGAGATCAGCTAACATATATGATATTACCCCCATGTGTCTGGCTGGGGAAATTCTCCTGAATGATTTATGGAATTGATATTAATCTCTTTCCAGTAAATGCATTACCCAAGTTGCATGGGAAAGGGGAGAGGAATTGATATTACTGAGCTAATGTCAAATTAATGTCCTGTTGCTGCTTCAGCAAAGCAGTGCGGTGGCTGAACGGCGGATGCGCTTGCGCGCTAAAACAGCTTTCACAGCGCTGTCTGGAGGTTTTGGCGCTGGACGCTGCGCGCTACTTTGCGCCTTTGCGCCGAGCACCGTCCTTAACAAAGGCATAGAGCGGAGTATTCACCTTTTTAAATTGAGCCGGGCGTGGCGTGTGTGAGCTAACTCCACCCACTCTTTCCGAGCCGACTTTCCGTCACCCTGTTTGCGTTTTCTGTGATCCCCTTTGTTTTGAGTTTGAGGGAACAGTTGCGACCTTAGACAAGACATTAAAAGCACGCGCATCAAGGAAACGTTACCAAACCCACGTTATTATACTGTAGTTGCAATTGTAATAATCGCGTCGGGTTTTTTGGCATTACCATTGTGAATTCAGTCGATGTGTCAGTTCTCAGTTAAGCCTCCTGTAGTATATATAGTCTGTCCTGTCAGCGGCAGACGGAAAACGGACATGGTTCATGCAAATGCGCCTCTTTCCGTGCGGTGTATTTTAAAGGTCTGACACCACAGCTGCACACATCCTCTCACTTCAAGCTTTAATTTATTGCTGAGCGAGTCGCGAGAGTTGGAGTAAACGTACATTTGACCTAAAGCTGAGATATCACTCAACTTACCTCCTGCTGCCAGTACAATTGTTTCTCCATTTTTCCCCCCCAAAGACAGCTGTCAGGGTTTTGCATAAAAATGTGAATTCACAGAAAAGGCTCATATCCTTAGTATCAAGGTAATAAATTCTAATTGGTTTATTAAAACAGTCCATGGTTATGTAAACTGTTTACTGAAGGTATAAAACACCTAATTTACATTTAGATGAGATATAAGTCACTTTCTTGTCAGCTATATGCAGATTAAGGCAGTAGTATGTCTTTTCTAAGGCAGTTGGGCCTTACTTCAACTATCTCTATATCTCTCTTCTCTCTCTCTCTCTCTCTCCTTTCTCCTCTCTCTCTCACTCGCTATTTTTCGCTCTCATTCTCTTACCCTGTTTTATAGAACTTAAGACCCCCATTATGCACAGCTTGATAGTACCAAAAACATAATGAATATTTCCTGGAGGCATCGTTAAAGTGGGTTTGAAAGCTCTTTATATATGGTGGAATTAGAAACATTATGGGAACTTCCGTAGGGTCCTGCATGCAAATTAGTTTCAAGGATATAATTAGTGATTTAATATCGAGATTTTATAGGCCTACTACATTTGATTGTTTATTACTAATGTATTCTTATATTCTTTACTCTTTTTTTATAAGAATATTCATTGAGTTTAGTATTGTTTGCACATTTAGTAATTGTCCTCTAAATATGTCTGCGCACTTCCTGTTTGGATCTTGTGCACTTCTTGTCTGGGGGATATTAAAGGTGTACAACCCCAGCATTAATAACATTTGTTTGCATGTTAAAGCAAGGAACTTCGATATCATGATCTAAATTCAGATCAGAAGACGGGAGGTTTTTATGTACAGACGTGCGAAGTCATTTGTGAACGTTTTCACGAGCAGTGGATTTGTTTCATTTCCCTGTTGGCATTAGCAACGCTAGGCACCCAGGACTCTCCCGTTATTACATTACAGTAGATGTTACTCACATAGTTGCATAATTATTCCTGGGGAAATGTTACATTGAAATTTGCTCTACACGTTGGTGTTTCATCAGAGGATTATGTCTTCTGAGTAATAAAACTCATTGACTGCAGTTCCTGATTAAATCTGGTGCCAGTGCCAGTCAGGCATAGGGGAGACGTGTGTATGCATGTATGTGTGTATATGTGTGTGCGTGTGTGTGTATGTGTGTGTGTGTGTGTGTATTTGTGTGTTTGTATATGTGTGTGTGTAGGTGTGTGTAGGTGTGTGTTTTTGTGTGTTTGATTGTGTTTGTGTGTGTGTGCGTGTGTGTAGGTGTGTTTTTGTGTGTGTTTGTATGTGTGTGTTTGTGTGTGTGTGTGTATGTGTGTGCGTTGTGCATATGCTTGTATGTGCACGTGACCATGTGCTGTGGACCCCGCAGTATCTCCAAAACATTCTGCTGGTTTGCACAGTGGATTTTAAGTTATTCATTGTGGTAATAGTACATCTCCCTCAAGTCGGTGAACAAAAGATTTGTGGAGTCAGAGCTTGACAAGGCCTCTGCTGAGAGACTGATAATGAGGATGAATAGTTTACCACTGATGGAGCTTTAATTGTTTGTGTTTCTTTTCTCTAACTGGGGATTTTTGTGTGTGTTTCCCACTCTACTCCTCATCGTCCCTCTAACGTCTTCATGTCACACTAGCAGAGTACATCTACTGCATGAACGATTATAGTCACCATGAGAGAGCGGGAGAGAGAGGGAGGGGCAGAGAGGGAGGGAGGGAGGGAGGGAGGGAAAGAGAGAGAAAGAAAGAGAATGACACAGAAAGAAAGGACAAAAAGTGGCCTGACTTTCAGAGAGAGATTTCTACACTTCCTGAGAGAGATTTCTACACTTCCTGAGAGAGATTTCTACACTTTCAAGCCCTTCCGAATCAAGACAGTATGCTTCCTCTTGATTAGAGAAGTGGGGGCCATTCTACCAATCAAGCTCCACGCTTAGCACAAGTGGCAGCAGACATCAGCAGTGCTCTGAGGGTGTGGAGTGGGCTTCTCCCCACATTAGGCCACTAGACAAGTTTTCATCTCTTCAAGAACAACATGACGAAAACATAGATAGTAGTGCGAAACAAAAAGGTTTTTATTTTCTTTGCAGTTTTGAAAAGTGGGGGAGGTTATATTTGCTGTTTAGATATTGACCGTTGCAGCTATAAGTTAGAGATTTGTTTAGATGCTAGTGACTATTAATATTATCAGTTCATTATTTACAATTTTTAATAAGGACTTATTTTTTTAAATGTTGGTATTGTTTATAGGTTAGTGGTCCTTCTCCTTGGTTAGTGGTCCTTCTCCTTTTGTGAGCTTGGTGCAGACGGTGTCCGGCCTTGTGCTGTGGCATTATGGAGCATGTGTCAGAACTGTGCTGGTGTAAACACATTGCATGTCTGTGCATGTCTCAGCACTGTGTGGGTCAGCACTGTGCAAGGCTGTGTGTGTGTGTGTGTGTCAGCACTGTGCATGGCTGTGTGTGTGTGTGTGTGTGTGTGTCAGCACTGTGCATGGCTGTGTGTGTGTGTGTGTGTGTATCAGCACTGTGCAAGGCTGTGTGTGTGTGTGTGTGTGTGTGTCAGCACTGTGCAAGGCTGTGTGTGTCGTCTCAGTACCGTGCTTCTCAGTGCTGTGCATGTCTTTGTATGTCACTGTATGTCTCCGGAAATGGGAGGCCATAAATAAAGATCCTTTGCATGGTTCTAACGACCAGGCATAGCTAATGACAGGGAGCCTCCCTTCCACATCTGCCATGAGCTTCCTCTCTCTGTCTCCAGAGTAGATCCTCTCTCCATGCTCCATGCTAGCAGAGGAGCAGTGACATGTTTAATGGATGACTTACACCAGGGATTACGCTGCGTCCTTTTTCCTTTTGCTGGTAGACGTATGATTATAAATTTCTTTGATTCTCATGGAAAGAAAAGGATTAAGTGAGTTGAAAGCTAATTATGGTAAAACATGTTGTTATGATGAATATGTAACAGTGTTAATGTGTCCCTGGGGATGAAGGAAAATCACGAGGCCGATTTCTCAAACCTTAAATGTCAGTGTTGTGCCCTCAAAGCTTTTACACCCAAACTGGTGCTGCTCGGTTGCGCAGTGACTAAATTCCCCACCACACATGAGCTTCCCGCATGATTCAGTGACTGAGCTGGACTTCACAGTGGGCCGTGCCCGGATATGACATGGCATTTACCATGCAGCCGCGGGCCTGGATGTGGATAGAGTGTGTACGGTGTTTCACGTGTGCCACGCTGGGAGTGTGTGTCCGCGCTGCGGGGCCGGGCAGCCGTGCGTATGGCTTTCTCCCGAAACATACAGGCGAACCAAGCGGGTGACATTCTAGCCGTCGCCCTCGGTTACCTTTGATCAGGGCCGAGAGTGAGGGTCAAGTTGGTGCCACAGATGCATGTGCGCGTGGAAATGTCACGTGTCACATGTCACGTGTGCCTGCCCGCCCGGTTCTGTCGCCGTTGCATACACCCCTCCATACCCCGCCCCGCCTTTCACAGGATATTTAGAGAAGCCTTTAACCATAACGCTGTGGTGTCAGCACTTGCATGGTAACCCGTAAAAGGCATGTCTATCCCAGCAAGCAGACGTTCTCGTCATGGTCGATGTCACTGTCGCCGTGTGACTTTGACGCAAACGTTAAAGCGGCCCGTGCATGACCCGTCTGTTCTATACTGCCCATGACGCCTTGTGCTGGGCTGTTCTCATGGGACCTGCTCAAAGTGGCGCATTTAAACTGTATAGCACTTTCCCACCTTAAGCTACCTAGTTTAGAAACTAATTCGTGCCTATGGGCTCTGCCGGCGAATGTGACACTGCTTCAATTAGCACACTCCACACACTCCACACACTCCACACACTCCACCTTCACTTCATAGTGGGCTTGGAGGGGGGGGGGGACACGAACATCTCAGGCTTCACACCTCCTGTTCGACAGTTATTAGCAAGAGGTTTACTCCCTGCACAAATCTTCTTTAAAGCAAAAGCGATCGGTCCACCTAAAAGTGGCTATCGTCCGCCATTAGAAGGGACGCGAGCAAATCGCGGCTGTTGCGAGAATCTGGAGGTTAGAATGGAACCTGCGCTAATGTGTGATGCCGGAAAGGTGTTTGCCGTTTGGTCCCATTGTGCCGAGCCACCGTGTCCCGAACGTTAGTGACAATTCAGGGTGCGTGTTGTGGTGCTGGTGGTAGTGGACGTCCTGTACAACACACTCGCATGACGATTATAGTTGTAGCTCATATGAACGGATGAGCTGATGCCACCTAGTGGACCCAGAGTGCCTGTGGTGGGTGTGTTGTGTACACAACTGTTCCTTTGGCCCATCAAGCACTGCCTAGTTGTGTGCGCTTGGTTGTGCCTGTGAGCGTGTGTTTGTGTTTACCCACCTGTGTGGTAAGGTCAGAACCAGCTCTCCGCTGCGGAGTACAGGGGAGACAGAGGCCCAGTGACACAGAGCAGCCGCTACGCTCACTACCCATAAATCAGCAGCATTGCCTTTTTGCTCCACGTTCATCCATGTCGACGCCCTCCAGTCGGCGCGGCCATTCTAAGTGCTCGTTTCGGGCGGTGCTGCGTGGCGGTGCCTCATGGATCCTCCATCCTGCAGGGAACACACCAGCGGTGGAGACGGTGTGTGTGTGTGTGTGTGTGTGTGGGGGGGGGGGGGGGGAACATGTAGCGCTCTGCTGATGGAGTAATCCATCCCCACCCCAGGCCGCAGTTCTTCCCATACCGTAAACACTCACCAGGCGGACGTGTCATTCTTCATCCCAGCCAAGGACTCCCGGCTTGGGCGAACGGCGAGGATTTGTAATGCTTTTGCGCTCTGCGGTCTCCTTTCTCTTCCTCTTTCTCCATCTCTCTCTGCCTCTGTCGTTTTTTTTTTTCCCTCCCTTTTTTTCCCCTCACTTCTCTTCTGTTTATTTGGCTGATTTATTTAAAGCGTTCTCCCTGAGATGAGGAACACTGGCGTGTCACGTTTTGTTTGCCATCTCACATTTATATGCTCGGAATATGTTTGTAAACCGACGTGCAGAAACGGGAGAGGAATTTTTGATGGAAATACATTTGGTTTGGTTACAGGCAGTTGCTCTGGAGTAAACAAAATTGAAATGTGCCCTATATGGTCGTCAGGGCGTGCGGTCGAAGAAATGGGGAGAACACTCGTCGTTTTTCGCACGTGCGTCAGCCAACTGGAAACGTGCGGATGGCAGACGTGGCGCAGGCGAGCTCACGTTTAGCCCTCCGCTTGCACTCCTTACTTCAACTCCACTACAGGGTCAGAGGTCGGCGACTGTGTTGTGATTGCGTCGAACCTCACGACATCGAAAGCTCGCGGCGACGTCGGCGCACGCGCGCGCGCTGAGCTGATTCCGGTGGAGGAGGGTCGGCTGGTGCGTTCACTTCCTCATGCCCAGCCTCTCGGTGAGGGTTTGAAAAGGCCTCCAGGGGGGCGGGGCTCCAGGTGAACAGCCAATCTCTCGGTCAATCTGAGCATCCGATCTCTCTGGCTCTGAAGCAGGGCCTTTTTAAGCACGTTGCACATGTGCCTTTGAAGAGGGCTGAGATGGCCCTCTGCTCCCGCTGCTCCCCACCCGTCCCCCCACCCATCCCCCACCCATCCCCCACAAATCCCCCCACCTGTCCCCCCACCCGTCCCCCCACCCATCCTCCACCCAACCCCCCCACCCATCAACCCACCCGTCCCCCCACCCATCCTCCACCCATCCCCCACCCATCCCCCCACCCATCCTCCACCCATCCCCCACCCATACCCCCACCCATACCCAACCCCCCACCCATCCCCCGACCTGCCCACTGCCGCCCTCCCTGCTTTTATTTTGCCTCCAGCGCTAAGAGACTTTGCAAATTAATATGTCAAATTATGAATCTAAGTCCCCCGTTTTAAGTTAATTTACTGAGGATTAGTGGAGTGGTTGGATTTTCTCTTGCTGTTTTTAACCTCTTTTTTTGTGCCTTTCTCTGCTTTTGTACTTTTTGACTTTGTTATATTTATATCTATTGCACAGTTGTTTAATTTTGCTTAAGTAACTGCGGTGTGGCGGGTGCAGTGGGCCCAGAAGCAGGGGAGACGGAGGAAATAGAGCACTGGTGGTCTGCCAAGGCTTTTGAATAGCTTTCAGCCCCCACCCCCCCACCAGTCACATAAAGCAGGCAGTGCACTGACAGTGGAAGCACTTTGTGTAATTCCCCAGATTGAAAAGCAGTTTCACAATGAGAGATTTCTGTCCCCCTTGCTCCCCGACTGGCGGTGCAATGGCGCCCGGGGTGGTGGGGGTTTTGGGGGGCGGGTATTGTTGGTGGGGTAGGCGGTGGCTCTCACCGGGACCGTGCTGGCATGGCGCTCCACCCTCCGGTTCGGGCCAGAGCGACTGAGCGGGGTGGAGCAGCAGTACTGCTACGCTGGGTCCTGTCACCGGGCTGCGGGGGGGGGGGGGGAGGGTCTGTGTTAGACCTGTCAGAGGGATTACACCCAATCTGCCAACCGCGGATATGCCTCTGCTTTAATAAGACAGTACTGGATCAGACACCACACCCAGAACCAGAGTGTGTGCGTGTCTGTGTGTGCGTGTCTGTGTGTGCGTGTCTGTGTGTGCGTGTCTGTGTGTGTGTGTGTGCCAAAAGTGAACAGCAGTGAGCAGTTCACACCCCCTTTGACATTTCATTCCACCCGTAGAGGAGGTCTCTCCACCCTTCCTGCTCTTGTGACCTGCGGATGCCATGGTGGAGTTCTTGCCCCCCCCTCGCGCTCCTCCACCTCTTCATCCGCCCCATCCCCGTGTTCCCCAACTCATTACAGGCCAATCAGAGGCAGCCAGGCCAGCGTGCCCCCACAGGGAGCTCGGTCTGTAAATAAGCGTGAGTGCGTGCTCCCCGATAGCGAGGCTCCGCGCCCGATAAGAGCCGCCCGCCGCGCCGCCGCTGACCTTCCTCCCGCCGAGCCGCCCGCCCGCCAAGGACTCTCCAGCACCTCCTGGTTTTATCTCCGGGCCCTCTGCAGAAGGGATGATTCGTATTTGCTGGGGGGAGAGAGAGAGAGAGAGTGATGAAGAGAGGGGGAGAGGGGTGGAAAAAAAACACAGCGAAACCAACAAAGAGTGGAGACCTGCGCTGTTGTGTTGCTGCCAGCAGCACTCTTGCCCTTTGTGGGCCTCCAGATAATGAAGTTGTAAAAAGATAGCACAAAATTGGAACTGACTGGTGTTTAGCCACTGAGGAGTCCACCAGCGTACAGCTCCCAGAATGATAAGGAAGGAGACGTGGGGATGAGGGGGGGAGGGGGGTACACAAGCCTGACGCGTTCCACATGTGGACTTAAAGAAATAAAGCAGCAGATTTTGGCTCAGATCCCTGAAAATAAGATCAAGGGCTTGACGGCAGCTGCGAAGATGCTCCGAGGCGCCTTTCCCAGCCTGCCCACGGTAGCCCCGCCTCCCCGACGGAGAGCGAGCTTCGTGGCTGAGATCGATAATACAATTTAGTCAATTTCACAGTGAATGGCTCCCTGTGACCTACCAACTGTTATGAAATGAACATGCTCGCTTTGGGCACTTCTACTGTGAAGGGGGAAGGAATGAGAGCGTGGCCGGCCGAGGGCAGGAGGAACATTTGAACCTTTTCAGATCCGCTGGCCTCCGGACGAGCGGTGGCGGGCGCGTGGGCAGCAGAGCATGCTGGGGCTCCTCTGGCGTCGGGCGCCTGCCTCGGGCCGGCTGCTTCCTGCTGGCGAGAGCCTCGGCCACTGTCTGTCCGCCATGCACGGCAGACGCTTCCTCTTCTTCCTCTTCTTCCTCTTACTCCCCATTCCATTCCACGTGTGTGTGTGTGTGGGGGGGTAAAAATGCTAATTCAAATGATTATTTCACTATTTATTGCCATTTTAATGACAGCATGGTGATTTGGTGACATTCTGTAATTGATGTCATTAATTAGTATCCGTCGCCCTCTGAGCTTGGCACTGGCATTTTTGCATAGTGCCGCCTGTCTAGTACCACACGGTGGAGGAGGACTGTTTGTGATTTATGCCTGTCTCCAGGCTCTCTCTGTCCTGACACCTGTTACAGACTTCCTTAAAGTTAGAGGTCAGGGCTGTAATCTTGTCCGCATTTAACAGGGAATGTGTGGCCGGTTGGGGCGTAGCAGGGTTTGATGCTGCTGCAGTGACTCCTGTGAGTGAGGGAGAGAGAGAGAGAGAGAGAGAGAGAGAGAGAGAGAGAGAGAGAGAGAGAGAGAGAGAGAGAGGGAGGGAAGGGGGGGAGGGCAGAGTCAGAGAGAGACAGAGTGAGTGAGTTTGGAGGCAGACGGCCTTTTCCTGGACTTTGAATCAATCAATTCCAGCTTTGTCAGTCGTCTCTGTTCGGGAATTCTCACCTATGGGAGCGGCCGACGACTTTTCCAATAATTAAAGCAAGCACGCTGCAGAAAGACATTTAGGAGGTGGCTGTGTTTTAGAGCCTCCTCTGATTTCACTGGTTGACAATGATTTTGCTTCCGACCAGCTTGTTAGCCATTTTTGCACGCTGATTCAAAATATGTTTTCAGTTTGCTTGTGTCAATATGCATCGTATGACACGATACTGGTATGTTGGGACATCCTGAGGACGTTCCTGAGGCCAAATACAGGCAAAAACGATACATTGTGCTGTAACGTTTGTAAGGAGGGAGCAGGTGGCGAGGGGAGCAGCATCTTCACCTCCCATAACAACGTGCACAAACAGGAAGGACGCAGCAGGCGCTAACGGAGCACGCAGATCGCGCTGTAGCAACTCTAGTGGTGCAGAAGGCGCCGTAAACGATGGCTCAGTCTCTGACCGCCGGGAGGGCACAAGGACGGCAGCTCCAGCAGGACTTGTTGTGTGGGTTTATAGGGGGAGGAGAGAGAGCAGCAGAAACAAGGAACAGGTGCAGGTGGGCGTGTCCATAAGTGGGTGATTGTGTGGGGGGGGGGGGGGTGGCGAAGGGTGTGTGCACGTTTGTGTGTGTGTGTGCGTGTGTGTGTGTGTGTGGGCGTCTGCCTTGAGCTAAGGGACCGGCTCACCTTGACATGAACTTTTTAAAAGTATGTGTTTTAAGTCTAGTAACACCCTTATTTATTACACATAATAAGTATATAATTTGTGTCAAATGTGCTTGTCAACTATTGGCTTGTCAAGAAAAACACTTAAAACGTAAAAACCACACACAAAGATTTTAAGAGCAGATTTGAATTCAGCTTTAAAAGTGCATAAGACCCACTTATTTGAGTGTGGGAAGCAAAGCAAAGTGATGTTCTTCCCACCCAGCGCAGCTCGGAAGAGCTTCTGAAGGCCTGTAGAGGTGCGGAGGCAGGGTGGGGGTGAGGGGGGGTGACGCGGGTGGGGATGGGGTGTATGTCCTCCGTCTGCTTCCTCGTCTGCCCGTCCTGACCCAAGCCCGTTTAAAATCTGCTACTACAACACAACCAGGCTGTGGGTGCTGACAGTGGCCATGTCATGCAACCTTTGTTTGATTTGATTATACAAACACCTACACAGGACCGTGCAAAATCTTCATCTTCCAGCACATGGAGCTGCCGCACATGGAAATGCCTTTCTGTGTGGAGAGAAAGGGGCAAATGCAGCTCTTTAAGAAGTTCCATGTGAGACAAAGCTTAACATTTTTAAATGAGCTAATCTTTGTAAATTCAGAAGGTTTAAATCAGTGAAGTATGGTGAACATGCATGTTACAAGCATTTTGATTTCATATGAGTTTTCATTGTAGTTTAACATTTTTTACATTTAACACGCAAGTAATTAAAAATGGATCGTTTTTCTTTGAAGTATTTTGCTTCTCTTTGTTAACATCAAAGTCGCATGTTTCTGCACCCAAATGTTGTGTTTATACAATGTTTTATTTTGTACTAATTTTTTTAATGAGACGAATTTGTAAGATTTTCCAATATTTTATACTGTGTTTTCCAATATTTTTTTCCCTTTTGATATATGAAGCATCTGAAATGTAAGCTTTTGGAAATTAAAAACCCAGTAATCCAAACACATCTGCCAAATTGTGCATCTCTTTTTGACTGTGTGCAGGCAGCGGGCCGGGCCGCCCGTGGGCCCGCGGGCTCTGCGGCTCTCCATTGTGCCGGGTGAGGAGTGCGACTGGTCTGCCTCGCAGCTCTGTAATGGGATTAGCTTGGCTGTCTTCTGGCCCGCGTGTCCATGTTGGAGAGACTCCGGCACGGCAACTCATCCACAAATCAAAGGAAATGCCATTTAGCCAAACAGCTCTGCGCTAAGCCATATGACGAATGCTAATAACGTCCCCTCGAAGTTCAGCTCATATTTTTATGTAAAAGCGCCACGATGTGCTCTTGTCATAGACGATGGTAACAGAGAAAAGAGCAGCCTTGAACAGGCAGGGAGCAGAGGACAGTGGGCAGTGCACGAGGAGAGAATAGCCTCATTCTTTTCCAGCAGCCAGCCATAACAAACCCACAGCGCCGAACCGCTTACCTACCTGCCGAAAAACTAATTCATACTGTGTTTACTGCCCTCTTTTACATAATAGGGTTAACCACATGAAAGTACGCACACGCCAACACACACCACACGCGCGTGCACACAAACGCACGCGCACACTTGCATAATATCTCAGATGATTAGGCCTCCCACTCTTTTCTCCATATTGAATTTTTATCCCGGCTTGTTGACAGAGGGCAGAACTAACTTCTTGGGAATGAGAGAGTATTTCTGGTCCAGAGTCTCAGTGCAGAGTAATTCAGTAATATGAAAACAGGCAGGCGAAACAACGGCATGTGTTCCCAGCGAAGCCTGTGCTGCCTTCCACTGGGCACAGCTCATACGTTTATTTGTTAAAAAACCCAATTTGTTAAATCCTAAGCACAGCATGTGTGTTCTCCGTAATACGTTGTGATTAATATGGTGTGCGACCGGTGAAGAGTCCTTTGAGGAAGCGTGTAGATAGGAGTCTCACGAGTAGTTGAATTATAGTTGGGAAGAGAGTTTCGCTTTCGCTCTCTTTCTCTTTCTCTCTGTCATTCTCTTCATTCCTCCCCCTCTCTTTTCCCCTTAACGCACTTCTACACACCCACCCCTGACATACCCACCCACACACCCACCCGCGACCACATACCCACAACCACATACACACGGTCTGTAGCCACAACTTAAAATACAGTCATTGATTTTTCTCTTCTTATTATGCATTGGGTTATCTGTGTTGTCAGTAAACTGTCTAACAAAATTGTGCCCCTCCTCACCCCGATTCCTCATGCTATAAAGGCTGGACCTCTCCTCTCCATGCTATTTATTTTGGTTAAGCAGTGAACGATGCAACGTTGATTACACCTCGTCATAGACTGACTCTGGAGTCAGGCACCATAAAATTAAAACTGAAATCAATGATGTATCCGAATCTTCTCCTCTCAAGCTGAACATAGATCTGGGGCATTGAGGCCTGCGTGCCTCTTCCCATAGCGCAAGTTCGCCTGAAAGTGGGATGCCATGGATACCACGGACAGCGACTAGTGCTGTCCATGGTGCTGAACAATCCGACACCTGTCATCTGTCTGTGCAGGAGGGGATGTCGGTTTTTATCGTGCTGGAGGCGAGTGCAAGTGGTAAGATTTACTCTGGTTCCATTAACAGTTCCGCTTCTCCATTGTGCCACAAGGGATGCTTTACCTGATTCAGTGCAACCCCTTGAGGTAGCATACGTTCCTCTAACTTTAGATTAGTATTGAGCTAAGGCAAGGCACATTTAAAATTCAGCTGAACCTCGCTCGTTATCTGAGACAGTTTTTAGAGACAGATCTTTAATGTAGATCAAAGGCTGATTTACATATTGCTAGTCTGAATAGATTGACTCTACGTGGGCCAGCCTCTTGAACCCACTTTTAAGGCTAACTTTACATTTAGAAAGATTTCTAGTACAGACTTTCTCTCAGACTCCTTACTTTAGGAAAAGGCTTAGTGTGGGTTAGGGGCTCCACTTTAGCAAGTTCAACTTTGGAGGAAAAAAATACTTTGGTCAGCCATTTCTAAATGTGACCAACCGTAATAGAGAAGTGAAATGTTCTAAATAAGATTTAGTATATCATCTCTCTGTTGGAACTCAATTTGCTGGTCAGTGTTGCTGTTGCATGTTGATAGCCATTATCTGATGCCATAAGCAGTTTAACTGGGGTGGGTGCTGCAACACACTGTGATGGATTGTAAGGCACATCTGGGCGGAACAGCTGTGGCGCCATTCCATCGTGCTCCGGTTCTGCATCCACAGCTGGCAGTGTTTCCTCTCATTGCACTTACAGAGAACTTCATCTCCTCTGATTATGAATCCCTCCACTCATCCTGCCCTCTCCCCCCCTCCCCCCCCCTCCTCTCTCACATTCTTGTCCCTGTGGTCTGTATCTCTCTCTCTTTCTCTCTCTCCCTCTCTCTATCTCTATCTTCCTTTCTCTCTTTCTCTGTTTTTCCACCTCTCTTTTTCCTCACTCTTCCTCCTCTTTTTGCCTCTGCTGCAGGAACTGGCCGTGGTGGTCCGTATGGCTCAGAATTGAATAAAACTTACATGTAAGAGGAGTAAAACAGATGTTCCTTTTGGTGTGAAGTGTGTTTCACTCGCCTCTGCTCATCCGCATACCGTGGGGAGAAGTTCTCAGTGCTGGGAGTTACAGTCTGTCATTCACATTTAGATATGAAGGGGAATGTGGAATTGCAATACATCTTGCTCCTGCAGAACTTGCCCCGGAGGTTTTAGGCTCTGCAACCGATTTCATTAATCTAGATACCTCATTTTAAGCGGTACAAGGTGGGCGCAAACACACACACACACACACACACACACACACACACACACACACACACATCAACTGTGGTAGTTTCAATTTATCGATCCTGCATATTATGTCACAGTCTTAATTCAATTTTCTTCAACTATGCTTCGTGTTTCACTTACATGGCAGCATTTCTGTTTCATTTGGATATTTAAAAGGTCATTCGCTGACCTTTGTCACAGCGGTGTGGCAATCTAAAGACCTGCCTGCCTCCCCTCCTGCTTCGGCTACGTTTACGGTCCCTGCGTGGTGTGGGCTTCAGCCAAATGCAGCCTGCTTCTGATCAGACAGAGTGCCAATATTCATTTCATCTGTAGAGCATTTTCATACTTTATTGTCCTTAATGGAATGGAACACTACAGCTGATTAGCTCTCCCTGGCCTGGCCTGTCGTTCTAACCCATATGGATTAGCCTTCACAAAGTCACCAATTTTGGCTGATTATATAAATGTTTTTCTTTTCTTCCCCCCCAGGAGAGCCAGGAACTCGGGTTCTCCCTCTATACGTGCATACGAGCAACAGCATGAGAAAGATCACGTGCCAGTTATGAGGCTGTGCTAGGAGCGCACGTGCACGGATATGCATATGTTCGTGTGTGTGTGTGTGTGTGTGTGTGTGTGTGCGCGTGGCCGTGACCTCTGGTATGTGTGGCCAGTCAGAGTGTGAGGACTGTGGGGATGTGCGGCCATGTGCGTGTGGGGCTGGTGGCGGCTGCTCCGATGACAGACGGAGAGCTCGCCACTCATCTCCGTGCCGACTGCGTGGGGCCCGCCCCATCTGTCAGTGTTTAGCTCTGAGCTACCTGCCACCGGGTGGTGACGTCCACACTTCGCCCCCAGCACGCAGACCGCCCTCCCCCCCCCCCCCCCCCTCCTCCAGCCAACCCCCTGACCATCTAATCTTCCTTCCTTCCATCCATCCATCCATACATCCATCCATCCGTCTGTGAAGCGAGAAACAACGCGCAGCTGTGCAACAGGCCTCCGCAGCTTTGCGGTGTCACCTTCACCCTCGTACGGGTGGAGACCAGGCACGCGGCTACACTGCGATGAAAACCGAATCGACCTGCTCTCCGAGTGCGTTGGTGCTGCCTGCGAGCTGGGCTTCAGCCAAACGCCCGCGCACGCGTTCGGCTTTTGACGGCTCCGCCGTTCGGCCCGACGCAAAAAGAGCAGGTGTAGCGTAGCAGCAGAGCTGATGGCTACACCCGCCGCTGCAGCGTGACCTTTGACCTTTTGACATTTGACATTGGTGTTCAGCCTTGACAGCAGATGTAGTGATGATCTGGCTGTTTGTTTGTTTTGGTTGTTTGTTTGTGGTCGCCGTGTTGAGGGGTCTGTCCTTCTCGCTGCTATTTGGCGATCTGCTACCAAAGCTGATCTGCTACCAAAGCTGTCTAAACTGTCACCTTAGTGGCCGCCAAGATTCTCTGCTGCCTTCATCCATCCTATTCAGTTTGTGTGTGCGTGTGTGTGTGTGTGTGCGTATGTGTGTGTGTGTGTGTGTGTGGTTCCATTTTTTTGTTGGAGATGGTGTTTAAACATTTATGGTCATCAGTAGTTAATAGATTCCATTTTAAAAGAGAGTAATTGGAGCCATGTTCTAATCAGGTCATATATGAGTTGCATCGGCAACTGTATGTCAATATACATACATTTACATAAAATGTATAACATATATAAATTATACATAATAAATATATGTACATATAAATATATGTATAACTGCACTGTTGCTAATGTATACATATCTGCAAAATATAGCTACTCCTTATACATTAAAAAAATGCAGCAATAAAGATTTTATTGTATAAATTTGTGTCAGATGAAGTTTAATCTGACTGGGCTAAAGTGCTGAAAGTATACGTAGAGTTATTTTCAAGTTTCAGAGGCAAGGCAAGTTTATCCTCTCATCTCTCTCTCTCTCTCTCTCTCTCTCCCTCTCTCTCTCTCCCTCTCTCTCTCTCTCTATAGGTAATCTGGGGCGTGTGGACTACATCAGTGAGTTCGAGTTTGACCTCTTCATCCGGCCCGATACATGCAATCCTCGATTCAGAGTGTGGTTTAACTTCACAGTCGAGCACGTCCGGGAAACGCAGGTAGGTCCAAGACACTGCGGACCGAAAGCCCCGACCACATGCTTACTTACCCTCCTAACACAGCTTAACAATCCGTACTGATCCTGGAAGAACCATTCGTCAACAGAGGTAAAGCAACCTTAACCTGCTGGTGTTTAAAACTGCACCTTGTCTGAGAGAAGTGCTTATCGTGACCTCGGGATGCTCACACATATCTCCAGAACGGAGACCAGGACACCATGACTCGGGCACTTATGAACTTCTCTGTTGGCAGTTTCTACAACTTTAGGGTGGGGATGCTGGAAAGTGTTGAGTGTCAAGCGACTCTGAGCGACACAACAGATGATGTCTGCCTGTCATTATCATATTGATGATATGACAAAAGATTCTCAAACCTCTGCACTAATGTGACCTGCTCTCTGTCCCCATGGTCACAAAGTCAGACAGGCTACAGCCTAATAAAATTCATTACATGCCCAAATGCTGACATGAATTCTCAAAAGATCGTCTGACTGGTATTTTAAGTGGCAGCCTGTGCTTAAATCAATAGCTCAAATGAATCATAAATCATTTGCATTGACATGAATGTAATAAATCACATTTCTTAAGATGGGATTCACTCAGCTGCTTGAAACTTTCATGGATTCAGACAGACCTCTTTCTATATATGACTGCGATAGAAGGAGTGTCTCAGTACAGCTTAATGGAATTCATATGGCTTCACTGTTCGGTCAGATTACTGTGTAGCGCCGTCTTCTCTGCTCAGATGGACAATGGACGGTCTGTAATATCACTGCGTGTTCGTGTCTCCATGAAGTGGTGTTGGACCGGTTCTGGTCCAGCCCAGCCTTGTTGCTTGAGCTCCAGGACGGTCTTGCTCCATTTTCTCTCTTCCCCTCCTCTCGCTGTTGCTGCGCCGACAGGCGATGTCCATTACCGAGCTCGCAGGGTTGCTATTGGAGGGGAACAGTGGTCACGTGCCACAGTGATATGTGGGGATAGAGGGCGTGTCCGACGGCCGGACGATGGGCCAGGCGGCCGGGGTGGGGCTGGGTTGGGGTTTGGGGGGGGGAGGATGATGTTGGGGGTTTGTGTGTGTATGTGTGTGTGTGTGTGTAGGGGGGGGTTGCTTTCGTTTCTTTTTATTAGCCCTGATTGGAGCCTCATCAGCCCTGCCATTTCTGATTAATGGCGAGAGGGAAACACACTGTGGATCCAGAGCAGGGCTGTTGGGCACTCCTCTCCCAATCCTGCACATACGTATGTGGAGGACAGAACATGTGAGCGGGAGGGAGGGAGGGAGGGAGGGAGAGAGGGAGAGGGATGGAGAGGCGGGGAGTGGTTGAAAACACAGGATGCTGGAGCTGTCTCCTGTAGCTTGGCTCTGTATCGGCCCATCTCCCTGCAGTGCTGTAGTCAGCGCTAATCAAATTTTATGGGCGAGAGATGAATGGGGGAGCTACGCCGGGATCCTGATCGATTTTAGGGCCAGATACGCTTCTGCATCCTGTGCCAACAGGATATTTGCTGCTGTGGCAAAAAAGAGAAAGAGCAGCAAAGGGGGAGAAATCATACACACACAAACACACACACACACACACACGCGTGTGTGCGCATATACACATATACACACACGGCACGTACACACACTGCACATACACACTGCACATACACTACAGGTGGCAAAAGAGAAACATTTACACTATTAGCGTCGGAGCGTCTCTGTTGGTGCCACCCCCACAGTCTGGCCCCGCCCGCTGCCAGCCCTTCACGCCCTCTCCCTAATCTCTCTGCTATCATTCCAATTTCCGCTTAAAATGAGGACTAGTGTGAATTTAATCTACTTCAGTAGGAGGAGGTGGAGAAACTGGGTTGTGAGATAGTGTTTGTTTGAGGTGTGTGTGTGCACGTGAGGGGCATGTGTTTGCATGTACGCATGTAAGTGCACATGCGTGTGTGCGTGTGTGTGTTTGTGCGCACGTGTGTGTGCGCGCGCGTGTGTATGCACACGTGCTGATACATGTGTGCCTCTGTGTTGTGATGGGGTCCTGATTGGCCAGCGTTCAACGGGAAAATAAAAACACAAATAGTGGGAATAATGGAGCAGGCGAGTGACTGGGCGTGTGTGTATGCGGAAGGCTGTGCACTATAGAGATATCAGGGTCGGCACGGCGGACTCGGCTGGAGAGTTTTATCCTCCTAAGCCTGCCAACTCCCAACTCTCTGGCGGGAACAGGGGAATAGGAGACAGTAAAAGCCCGTGATATTGGAAGTGAGATGACCATTTTGAAGGGATGTAAGCTGGTGAAACAGATTTGGTCGGCCTCAATCAGCTTAGCAGCTTTGTGGAAATTGGCTGTGGCATAACGTTTTTATGATGGATGGATGCCCCCCCCCCCCCCCCACCACACCACCCACCCACCCGCCACCCCCTAAACCCCCTCCACCCCAGATAGCTTGCTACCTCAATGCTCTCTTTCATAATGGGGGGATGGGGGGAGCGTGTGGGTTAATTACACCATCACCCGTTGGAGGTGGTTGAGCCCACCGCTGCGTGCTCTCTTGGCATGTGCTGACAGAGGCTTTATGTCCTTAATGAGGCAGGCGTTTCACTGACACCTGTGCTGGGATGGAGAAAGGGGCGGGGCACACCGAGGTACTCTACTCACTGTGCTGGGATGAAGAAAGGGGCGGGGCACACCGAGGTACTCTACTCACTGTGCTGGGATGAAGAAAGGGGCGGGGCACACCGAGGTACTCTACTCACTGTGCTGGGATGAAGAAAGGGGCGGGGCACACCGAGGTAATCTACTCCCTGTGCTGGGATGAAGAAAGGGGCGGGGGCACACCGAGGTACTCTACTCACTGTGCTGGGATGAAGAAAGGGGCGGGGCACACCGAGGTACTCTACTCACTGTGCTGGGATGAAGAAAGGGGCGGGGCACACCGAGGTAATCTACTCCCTGTGCTGGGATGAAGAAAGGGGCGGGGCACACAGAGGTAATCTACTCCCTGTGCTGGGATGAAGAAAGGGGCGGGGCACACAGAGGTACTCTGCTGCCTGTGCGGGGATGAAAATAGGGGTGGGGCACAGTAGTCAAAGAGGGAATTACATTTCTTATTGTCCTTGCTGGACAACAGGGGACCACAGGTTACCACAGGGGACCACAGGTTACCACAGGGGCTGTTCTCACAGGCATGGTGCTGATGTTTACAATAGACATTCGATGATGGACACATTTTCATCAGGAGATGTTCTGGCTTTCCTTTACATTCTTTATATTACGTGTAACAGGGATATTTATTACATTTTGTTTTTGTCTTTTATGGATCGTTTATGGACTAATGCGAACCCACTCACTGAATCTTAGCAAAAATTTCCTTCCGCCAACGATATATCACTGCTGTGGCTTCAGAGCCAACATAGCAGCCCCAGTGTGTGTTGGTGCACATACGGCATGATGCTGTTTCCTATCGCCATGGCATTCTTCTCTCAAGCTATGGTATGCTGTCCATCTGTGTGGTGGTGGTGGGGGGGGGAACAGAGAGGGAGGGAGAGAGGGAGAGCGAAGGATAGAGAGGGGGAGAAAGGGAGGGTGGGAGGGAGAGAGGTGTTATCACTCCCGCATCAGTGGGGAGTCTTATTTAAGGCTGTAAAATGTCTGCCTTTAGCTGCGGCTCTGGGGGCGGGGCAGTGCAGTCTCAGCTGGCTGTGCTGAGAAGCGCCCTGCTGGAATGCCCATACGCCCAAGATGGAGGAGAAATGGAAAGTTGGGGATATGGGAGGTCGCACGTACCCCCTAAGAGCAGTAATCCTGTTTCAAAGGACAGTCAGAAGCCCATTTTCTCTGAGCAATTTATCTGTGGAACACGTCGCATGCTAACCACCATAAGGAATATCACTGACGTGAGCACCGACTGTACGCGGGGTTGTTTTCCATATTGTGACAATGTGAACAGCAGTGATAGTGGCTCACTTAGATCACACGCAGAGATGGTAATGGATTACGTCGAAATTGATTTAGATTTTTGGCGATAGGCCTAATTAAAGTCTTTAAAGTCTCTTTGAGCCACTCACTGCGTTAAAAGTCAAAGGCTCCTATAGCTGGAGTGAATGCGGCAGCGAACATGGGTCTGGTGTTGTGTTGCTGTATGGTGTTAGGAGGAGAGAGGAGCGGAGGAAAGTCCCTGACCCGTCCATGAGCGCTGTAATGGATGAGATGCATATTGATTTTTTCTGCTGGGGTCGGATGGAGTTTTTGTGTGTGCGTGTGCATGTGTGTGCGTGTGTGTGTGTGTGTGTGTGTGAAAGAGTGAGAGGCAGAGAGAGTTGAGGTGTGTTGAATTGTGTGTGTGTCTGTGTGAGTCAGGGTATGTGTGAGTGTGTGTGTGTCTGTCTGTGTGTGTGTGTGTGTGTGTGTGTGAGGGAGAGACAGAGTTCCAGGAATGGGTGTGCCCTGCTTGCTCTTGGCTCTATGTTCTGGGAAGGATGCTGGAGATTGTGCTGTGTAATATTAGGCCGGCCTCCGTGCCTGCCTCTCCAAAGCTGCGTAATGGCCTTTTATCAGCATGAGCAGAGTGAGACACACACACACACACACACACATTTAACCCCTCCAGTGGCCTCCTGAAGCTGGGCAGAGGCAGCAGCAGGGCGTGGCTGGCTGAGTCGACTGCTGTCTGTGATCACTGTGGTCAGTGGGAGCGACGGTTCCTCCAGGGGCTCCTCCTACGTGCCTTACCACACTAAGATGTCAGCTGTGGTTTAATGCGGCTCTCTCCATATACACACACACACACATGTGCGCACACACACACAGACATATATGTACAAATTACTGTGTTCATCAGTAAATAATTGAATAAAATAAATGAAACTAAGCGACCAACAACAATAAAAAGTCTCTCATTTCCTCTTCCCTTTGTTCTTGTTTCTTCCCCCTGCGGGTCTTCCTGCGTGATTTCTGGTAGCTGTTTTTTTCCCCATGCCTGGGTGTGCTCGGCTTGGGGAGGGAGGGAGAGAGAGAGAGAGAGAGAGAGAGAGAGGGGGGGGGGGGAGAGAGGGAGAGGGAGAGAGAGAGAGAGAGCTTTTCGTCTGTCCCCCTGCAGACCTATGTTATGGGGGATGTTTGCAGCCGGTGGAAAACAGCACATGTGCTGGTAGTGGCGTGGCTGGTGTTCAGGGCCCGGCAAGGCCGGCTGGGGATCATACCTGTGATTTATCTGGCGCCGCCAGCGAGTCATGGCCCTGCATGGCCCTCAAACGCACCACAGCACTGGCGCCCACCCTGGAGAGATACCTTCACATCTCTCACCAGTGCCGCCGGTGTTTTGGTGGGCGTTCCGTTTGCCGTATGTCCGGCAGTACTGCCGCTCCCTTGCAGATGGTTAATGGTTGTTTGCGCGCTTCAGCACTAGAAGTTTCCGGGAATGGTGTTTTTATTCCGTACATTCCCTGGAAGGAGCGCGCCGGTAATGCCGCAGGATCCCGTCCGCGGTAAAGCAGCCGAGGCCCAGCTTTTGTTTACGATCGTTTGGAGCCAGGGCCAACGTGTTCGCTGCCCAAGCTCGGTGCTTTGCTGAGACGGAGCAGATTGCATCGATCGCGATATGGCAGGCCCCCTCATAATGCTGCCGTGGGAGGGGCCAATGGGGCTAATGTAGCAGGATGTGGCCGGCCTGATCCAGGATCAGAGCCTCACCTTATTTCACAGACCCTTAACTACAGAGATGTGGGGATACTCAGCCGTAGCTGCGTGGTGTGTGCGTCTGGGTTCCGTGCACAGAGGTTGGGGTGGGTGGGGTCGTGGGTGGAGGGCATTCACAAACTGACTGCTGACACCAAAGCCCCAGATTTGCAGACCCCAGTGTGCCTTTATGAGCATATGCAGTAGGACAAGATGCAGTGCGTTGCAAAATGATTCATACCCCTTCAACTTTTACACATTTATTCATGTTACACCAACAAACTTGAATGTATTTTATCTCGATGTTATGTGATGGACCAACACAAGTAGCAATTAATTGTGAAGTGAAAAGACATTGATACGTAGTGTTCAAAATTGTTAATAAATACAACTCTGAAAAGTGTGGCGTACATTTGTATTCAGCCCCCTGTACTCTGACACCCCTAAATAAAATCCAGTGTGACCAATTGCTTTCAGAAGTCACCTCATTCGTAAATGGAGTCCACCTGTGTGCAACTCAATCTCAGTATAACTACAGCTGTTCTGTGAATGCCTCAGAGGTTTGTTAGAGAGCATCAGTGATCAAACAGCATCATGAAAACCAAGAAACACGCCAGACAGGTCAGGGCGAAAGTTAAGGAGAAGAGTGAAGTAGGGTTATCTTCTAAAAACATCCAAAGCTATGAACATCTCATCACTAATTAGAGAAGCAGCCAAGAGGCCCGTGGTCACTCTGGAGGAGCCGCGGAGATCCACAGCTCAGGAGGGAGAATCTGTCCACAGGACAACTGTTAGTCACGTACTCCACAGATCTAGCCTTTATGGAGTGGCGAGAAAGTCATTTCTGATAGCAAACCATAAGTCCCATGTGCAGTTTGCCACAAGCCGTATAGGGGACACAGCAGACATGTGGAAGAAGCTGCTCTGGTCAGATGAGACCAAAGTTGAACGTTTTGGCATAAATGCAAAACACTATGTGTGGCGGAAAACTAACACCGCACCCTGAACACACCCTTCCCACTGGGAAACGTGGACATCATCACCTTGAACACACCCTACTCACTGGGAAACGTGGACATCATCACCCTGAACACACCCTTCCCACTGGGAAACGTGGACATCATCACCCTGAACACACCCTACCCACTGGGAAATGTGGACATCATCACCCTGAACACACCCTACCCACTGGGAAACGTGGACATCATCACCTTGAACACACCCTACTCACTGGGAAACGTGGACATCATCACCCTGAACACACCCTTCCCACTGGGAAACATGGACATCATCACCCTGAACACACCTTACTCACTGGGAAACGTGGACATCATCACCCTGAACACACCCTACCCACTGGGAAACGTGGACATCATCACCCTGAACACACCCTTCCCACTGGGAAACGTGGACATCATCACCCTGAACACACCCTACCCACTGGGAAACATGGTGGTGGCAGCATCATGAGAGGATGCTTCTCTTCAGCAGGGACAGGGAAGGTGGTCAGAGGTGATGGGAAGATGGAGCTAAACACAGGGCAAACCTGGAAGAAAACCTGTGAGATACTGAGGCTGAGGATCATCTCCCAGCAGGTCAACGACCCTAAACGTACAGCCCGAACCACAATGGAATGGTTTAGATCAAGGTATATTCATGTGTTAGAATGGCCCGGTCAAAGTCCAGACCTAAATCCCATCGAGAATCTGTGGCAAGACTTGAAAATTGCTGTTCCCCAACGCTCTCCATACAATCTAACTGAGTTTGAGCTATTTTGCAAAGAAGAATGGGCAAATATTTCAGCCTTCAGATTTGCACAGCTAGTAGAGACATACCCCAAAAGATTTGCTGCTGTAATTGCAAAAATGGTGGTCCTACAAAGTATTGATTCAGGGGGGTGAATACAAATGCACACCACACTTTCCAGATTTTTTTTTTTTTATTTGTAAAAGATTTTGAAACCATGTATCATTTTCTTTTCACTTCACAATTTCTCGCTACTTTGTGTTTGTGTTGGTCTGTCACATAAAATCCCCCTAAAATACATTTTAAGTTTGTGGGTGTAACGTGGATAAATGTGGAAAAGTTCAAGGGCTGTGAATACTTTTGCAAGGCACTGTATCTTGCCTCGGGTTTTGGTCTGTAGCTTGGCCTTTGATAGCAGCCACTCTGATTGGTCGAATGTAGGTGGGCAGGGCCAGAGATCGGGATGTTGCGGTGCAAGGCCGGACATAAAAATGCAACTGAAGTCTGGTCCTGAATTAAGTGGCAGGATTGGGCGGCTGTAGGTGTCGTATTCTCAGGCTGTTGCTAGACTATAAAAGAAGTGCTCAGTGTCGGTGTCCATGCTCTCTCATGCTCTCTGCTCTAACCCTTCGTGTGTGTGTGTGTGTGTGTGTGTGTCACATTAGCAAGCAATGCCTTGATGCCTCTTTTACTCATGTATGGGTGCTCACTTTAATCGCCCACACCCGCCACCCCCCCACTCACCACTGTCTGGATATTGGTTGTAATTACTGCCTAAATTGTTCTCTTAATGTTGTATCTGTGTTTAGTTCCAGCAGGCTGAGCGGCCGGGGGGGGAGGGGAGGGGGGTGTTGTGGAACGGTGGGGTCCAGGCACGAGCAGCACGTGGCCGTCCCACGATGCAGCGGTTGGATGTGTGCGTGCTCGTCGCCTGGTAACCAGCACCGAAGCGCCTCCGAAGCGGCGAGTTTAAAGCGCGCGTTTTCCCACTCGGCGCTCCTGCCGTAGCGCTTCCCTCTAGCCCAGAGCTACGGGGCCGTGGGGACGGCTGCAGACGCGGCAGGCTCGCCCGTGCGGAGCCCGCGTGACGCTCATTTATGCAGTCGCCGGGCGGTTCAAACCAACTTTGTTAGTCTGCTGTTAAATCGCCCACGGCTGTTCTCCTTTGTCATTTCCTGAGCGGAGAGAGGACCGGTATGCGCTTCAAAAATGCCACAGCCGTAGAAAGTGTCTCCCCGGCCACAAAGAGCCCCCGTTTATGCGGATGATCTGGGGGCGGCGGTGCTCTGCGTTCTCCTGGGGGTTGGGAGCCATCACTCCCCATTAGCAGACCCTGCTCCTCGTCCTTATTGAAGCTTATGAAAAGACACAAATTACAAAGCGGCAACATGTTGTGCTCCTGCTAGCCTGTCATATTGCGCTGATTGTAGATATTACGGACAAAGCCGCGGCGCCCGGCCGTCTCCGTGTCGGACATGCACGCCGGGCCGCACACGCATTTGCATTTTCATTACATTCAGCAGCTTCCACTTATTACTCCAAAATTGTTTTTGAATCTCCCGATTCGGCGCGCGCGGCTGTATTGAACGCCATTTGGTATATATCATTTGATGTGGGGGCAGCAGAGAAAAGTGCTGTCAATCTGCGTTCATGGCTAATGTGGTTAAGTAGAGCCAATATGGCTGTTTTCACCGGGCGCTGTTGAGGGCCGTGAGAGGAACACACCAACATAGACGTGCAACGGCTGTCATAACAGTTTCCTCACTGCTAGGGACAAAATTTAAATATTCAAATGTCCCATTATTCCTTCTCAACTGTATTGCACTATACAAAGGACTAAATAAAGGTGCCATTACTGTGGAGAACAAGTTCAACGTGACAGTCTTTTCTTTATTTTAATTTCTTAACACCACCTTTGTGACTGTGAGGTCGCTGTGTGTGAATAGTTGACATTTTGTAATTTTCTCTCATGCATTTGCATAATTATCAACAGTTCTCAAAGTTTATTAATTAAATCAATGAACTGGAATCAACCAGTCAACGACAAATGAGCAATGTAATTTACTGATTATGTTCCTGATTCCTCTGATTGGATTACTGACATTGAAATCATACTCAGACCTGTCTCGGCTCCTCAGTTAAGCTTCCCACCATCCATACATTTCTACAAGGACATTGTAGGAGACGTATCAGCTACACAGGCCTAACCGGGACTATTTGTTTGGGTTGGAGGCTAAGTATCCAAAACACTCAGTGCTTGATTTGTTTGGGCTGGTTGTTGGAAGGTGCTAGCCCTCTAGCGGAAGGTTCTCCCATGGACAAGCTGGCCCATGATGTACTGGTGCCTAGCAGGTGAGCTGGGACATGCCACACATACAACCCAACACCCACACCCACACCCACACACACGTGCACCTGGAGAGCAAAGATGGCCGTTTGTTGCGGTGGGGGGGGGTTTGGTCCAGCCCGGATGTTATCTCCCAGCAGCACCTGGGGGTTGTCGGCGTGGAAACGGCGTGGATTCATAAATCAGAGCCGGGGCCTGACAATGTGCGTTCTGGCTGTCATGGCTGCAGGTGGAGCGAGTGAGGCAGGATGTCAGTGAAACAAAGCAGCCCCTCCTCACAGGCTGGGGTGGGGTGGGGTGGGGTGGGGTTTGGGGCTGGGGTGGGGTGGGGTTTGGGGCTGGGGTTGGGGCTGGGGTGGGGTGGGGTTGGGGCTGGGGTGGGGTGGGCTTGGGGCTGGGGTTGGGGCTGGGGCTGGGGTGGGGTTGGAGCTGGGGTTGGGGCTGGGGTTGGGGCTGGGGTTGGAGCTGGGGTTGGGGCTGGGGTTGGGGCTGGGGTGGGGTGGGCTTGGGGCTGGGGTTGGGGCTGGGGTGGGGTGGGGTTGGAGCTGGGGTTGGGGCTGGGGTTGGGGCTGGGGTGGGGTGGGCTTGGGGCTGGGGTTGGGGCTGGGGTGGGGTGGGCTTGGAGCTGGGGTTGGGGCTGGGGTTGGGGCTGGGGTGGGGTGGGCTTGGAGCTGGGGTTGGGGCTGGGGATGGGGTGGGGTGGGCTTGGGGCTGGGGTTGGGGCTGGGGTGGGCTTGGGCTTGGGGTGGTCTGGGGTTGCCTTGGGGTTGGTGTGGGATTGGCTTAGGGGTGGGGTGGGGTTGGGCTGGGGTGGTTGTCGAGGGACCCCCAGCTCATCCTGTAGCAGCTGATGTCTCCCCCCCCCCCCATGAATCTTTCACATACTCTGCTCCCTTACCTGCACACCGACTGGCTTTTAACGGCACACGTACACATAAACATGCACCTGTTCAGATTGCGCAGTTTGTCACGTTCATCGGCAGTGGCGGAACTTCTATAAAGAAGTTATTAAACCTGTAAAAGTCATACATTAAAGATAACCACATGTGGAAAAGCCCAGTGCTTTACTGTATAACGCATATCATCCTGACTGTGTTGATCTTTGAGATTTATGCTAAAAGTAAATTCAGAAGCCACATACTCATAATCATAATCATCTGTCTCTCTACATCCTTACATGGTCTTCTCACATTGTTCAGCTCTGCTATGTTAATGGCTGATATAACTGTGAAGCAAAAATGCGTTTATTAGCTTTCGGAGATGAAGCATGTTCAGGGCTATGGGAGGTTCATGTAGCACACAGAGCACCACCCGAGTCTCCTGAAGCTCCCCCGGCAGGTGGAGCATGATTCACGAACAATTTCGTTTTGGCCTTTTCTAGTCACTATGAATCAGACATGCTTAGATCGAACTGAGTTAAGGATTGTCATTACTCCGTCAATACCATATTACCGTGGCGTTATTAAAAATCTAATCTACACTGAGCTTTGGTGTTAGTCCTATAGCTCTGGAATGAATTTCTCTCCTCGAAATGGAGCTGCGAAGGAACTTTGCAGGTGCACAAGTTGCCTGATGTGGTTGCCTGACTGAAGGCATTTGAATGAAGTGGTGAGCGCTTTATTGCCGTGTACAGTGAGGTCTGACCGTCCCCCGAGACTCCTCCTGCTCTCCGAGCTCTCACTCAGGTGTCCCGGGCTCAGGAACGAGAACGAGACAGGTTGCTGTCAGTAAACAGCTGGTGTTTGTCTTATGGATGTAGAAGCTTGGTTCTCTTTAGGGAGCGAGTAAATCCAGATCTCCTCTTAAACCCCTCAGCTGAATCCAGAACTTCTCAACTATCACCTGGCCCCTCAACGAGACTTCTAAATCACTCGAATGAGCTGTGAGGAGTCCTTGTGGTTTAGCACTTCCGATCTGCCACTGTCACATTGGCTCATGGCGTCCTGGCCCCTCCCACCGGCGCCACCGCCAGGACAGCGCGGCCGCGGCGTCGATCGGCAAACGGGCAGCGCACGGCATGCTGGGGGCTGACGGTCTTCCAGATGTAACCTGGTTTACGTTGCACCTGGAGGACTCCGATTAAGAGCTCATTACACCACGCGGCTCCAAATTAAAATGCAGATTTTGCCGAGCGCACCCACCGCATGCGGCGGAACCAGCGGAGGCCTCCTCCAGCGGGAGCTTGGAATGAAGCGTAAATCACCTCCCGCCTTCGCCATCTCATCGCACGCTGGTGCCAGACGTGTCCGATGCCACGTCTGGCCGTCTCCTCTGGCCCGAAGCACGTGTCTCCTCCTGGAATTGCCTCTCTTTTTTTTTTTGTTGTTTGGCACAACACCAAACCTCGTTAGGTTACACGCAATTGCTGCAACAAAGGAGGATCGTAATCTCCACAGCAGATCGCACATCAGAACATCGGCAAAAATCTCTTCATTCCTACTGTCAGAAAGATTAATTGGAAGTGTGTCACCTGATTTAATAAATGATTAACATTACACTAATTAAACAGTGACAAAAAAAACACCTATTTTCTTTGTTTTAGAGATTAGTCGGCTTGGCTCTTATACATAATACATGGAAGGAGAGGCGTACAGGACTCCTACACACTCTTGACGGGGGAGTGTGTTCATACACCACACTGACGCAAATATCATTAATTAAATTTCCTCAGAAATCCCCCGGCTTCGTTATAGCCATGTTAAAACATGACAGGCTTTCAATGTTGTCAAACTGTTGGTCTCGAGGGAGCACCTCTGTTTGAGGCCAGTGTTGAATAAATGGTTTTGCTTAGTTGGAGAGACAGAAATGAGTGGTGAGGGTGTGTGGTGTGGGGGGGGGTACATGAGAGACGTGCAGGGGAAAGTTTGGGAGTGTAATGAGAAAGCAGGTTGTGGTTTCAGCTGCATTAATCAGCTCGGAGAGGGCACGCTATTAACACACATGGAGCGGCGGCTCTATGCTCCTCCTGTGACAAATGTGTAATTAAGAATGATTTTATACCCTCTGCATTCACACATTCACACAGACGCGATGAACTTCTCCGCCGCTCAGGAGTTTGATGGGATGTGTTGCTTTTTTTAATCACCTCGCCACTTTGCTGAGGGAAACCTGCACATTCTGTCTGGCTGTTGTGATGTTTTATGACACAGGTTTTCTTAGCCTGCTGGGAGGCTGTCTTTGGCTCTACACAGGTTTCCATAAGGTTCATTTCCTCAGTAAAATAATGCTTCCCTCTTGGGGTACGGCGGGGAAAAGGGGGGGGGGTAGTGTTGGCTAGCACCTGTCGCTCTGCTAACGGCTCTGATCGTTACAGCTTGTTATAAAGAACTGGTTAGCAGAAGTGGTGGTCACACGGCTTGTGGGCTCAGTGTGAGGAAGCAAGTGTGAGGAAACTCTCAGGCAGTCTGCTTGCCCTGTGTTTGGGAGCTGCATGTGTGACAGACTGTCCAAAGCTTCATTCCCAACCCAGTCATGCATCCATCGTCAGCATAAGCAGTGGATACAGCAATTGCTGTCACTGATTAAACAACAATATGACATTTTTCTTACTTTTTTTACTCAGACTGTAATTTATTATACAGTATAAGCAGCAGGGAATATGCATTATGAATATGACCCAGGCATCTGTGAGCAGTGCAAGTTATGATGGATATGACTCTTTATGCATATGCATTTGCATAAGCTCCTCAGTGTACAGCATATGAGTCAACACATGTAGTTCCCGTAGATACAGAAAACGCGCGACGTAGTCGTCTTTCTTCTTGCTTATAGTACCGTGATCAGAGCTAATGAGTGGTGTTTATGTTATATATGTTATATGTGTTATATAAGCAAGGAACACCTGTGGATCTGATGGCCAAGCATGATTTTCAAGCTTTGAAAAAATGAGGCTGGAGAAGGTGAACTCTGGTGTTCGTTACACCTGGTCCAGGCAGCGTCATTTCCTGGACACAACTGTTAAATTAATTTCCTGGGTTAGTAACTGTGGGTCACCTTGTCATAAGGAGATTGAAATTCTCTTTGTTTACGTGTGTGTGTGTGTGTGTTCTGGAGTATTGGTGCTGTAAACTATATTAAGCTGAGTAGATGTGCCTGTGGGGTACATGGTTTAGTGTTTTATTCAGAAATCCAGGTCTGGTGGGTGGCGTGGGGTGTGTGGGGTGGGGTGTGTGGGGTAGGCTGTGTGGGGTAGGCTGTGTGGGGTAGGGTGTGTGGGGTGGGCTGTGTGGGGTAGGGTGTGTGGGGTGGGCTGTGTGGGGTATGGTGTGTGGGGTGGGGTGTGTGGGGTGGGCTGTGTGGGGTAGGGTGTGTGGCGTGGGCTGTGTGGGGTATGGTGTGTGGGGTAGGGTGTGTGGGGTAGGGTGTGTGGGGTGGGCTGTGTGGGGTATGGTGTGTGGGGTAGGGTGTGTGGGGTGGGCTGTGTGGGGTATGGTGTGTGGGGTGGGGTGTGTGGGGTAGGGTGTGTGGGGTGGGCTGTGTGGGGTGGGCTGTGTGGGGTGGGGTGTGTGGGGTAGGGTGTGTGGGTAAGGGGGATCGTCTCACACCCCAAGCCTTCCATGCCTTATTTATTGTTTCCGAGCTTTTCCTCACCCACTGCTGGAATTAGTCTCGCCGGAGCTCACTGGATGTATGCCTGCTCACAACTCAAGTGTCCTACATCTTTTCCTGACATTCAGTGCCCAGGAACCCTAGATGGAAGGGTATCGTTTTATGTTTTGAATCTCTGCTCAGGGTTTGCTGCAACTTGTGGGACAGTTTTAGGTGCCTTCACATGAATGAAAACAAAATAAAACCACGTGTGTATAATCACGCTGCCTAAATATATGCAGTATGTATGACTATACTGTACGTTATTACGGTCTGAGGTCATTCTGGAGCAGCTGAGCCAGGGTTCCTAACCTAGACTTAAATCATATGTTTTGTATGTCCATGATATTGTTAGTACTACTATGATTTGGCTGTAGTTCTACTGGGTTGTAGTTCAGCCTTCCCTTGGAAACTGTAGCATTGTTGCTGGGCTTATGTTTTGCAT
This sequence comes from Brachyhypopomus occidentalis, assembly GCA_020368025.1. Taxonomy (NCBI): domain Eukaryota; kingdom Metazoa; phylum Chordata; class Actinopteri; order Gymnotiformes; family Hypopomidae; genus Brachyhypopomus; species Brachyhypopomus occidentalis. The sequence continues at coordinate 1,090,585 of JAGXOD010001391.1, read as the reverse complement.
GTGAACCTTCTGGCTGTCTGCACTGTATCAATATCAGAGAAGTTCCAGGAGCGTTGACGCTGAACTCCTCTCCTCTTCTCTCAGCAATAGGCGGTTAAACCCCAACCCAGTTTTGATGGACCTCTTTCTCCTCTCTGTTTCCTGCTTCTAAATCCAAGCATGCTCCATATTCTCTCTTACACAGGTTTTCTCCTCTCTTTCCCCCTCTCTCCCTCTCCCTCTCCCTCTCTAGTGAATTCCATTGCTCAGGCAGTGAGGTGTTGCAGGCACTTTGTTGCTGACCGTGGTGCTGAAAGCACCCCCCCCCCCCCTCCCAACCGCCTTCACATTGCCTGAGTGTTCATTTCATGGTCCATATAACGTGCTCGCCATTTGTCAGCTGGCCGTTAGCATGGCTGCTTATTTCTTTAACCCCTTCCCTTTCGAGCCATAACAAATCAAACACACATTGGTTTCAGCTCACGGCGGACAGCCACCTGCCACTGTTTCTGTTTTACCTACAAGGCCGTACACGCCTGTGAGTAATATGTGAAGTGTGGAGGCTTTTAATGCAATACTTTCAGCAAGAACACCATAAAACCACAAATTTGAATTTTACTCTAACGGAGTTCAATTTAATCCAAAGTCTGTAGGAGTTAATTCCACTTGGGTGCTTTTATGTAATTTCTGCATTGGGACGATCTGTAATATGGAATAAATATAGCTGAAACAATGACTTTCTCAAAATGCACAATATTTTATTTTGAAGCTTGCTCTTTTAAATATTCAGGTAATGCAATGCCAGTGTACTGTGTTTTACAGACAAGGCAAAGCTAAGACTGTAGCAGGTGTATTCCGAGTTCTGCAAGCTGGCCTTCTGCTAGTTGGCTTCCAGTGTCGTTCTGACCTTTGACAAAAAGCTGACCAGGCCCTTCTTTAAAGTTCAGAACAATAACACACAAGCACACACACTCATTCCCATCCTCTCTAATAACCATGTGCTTCGTATGGACTCCTGCCTTTCCAACTTCTATATTGTCCTTCATGCCGTGCTGAATTTGTGAGCAGGAGTGCCAAACACTAAGTAAATGTGTTTTTCATTCTGCCCACCTCTTCCCCTCCCATTCCTTCTCTCAAGATCCCCTGCCTGTCTTACACACACACACACACACACATACACACACACACCATACACTCACGCTGCCCATCGCTCCTCTGAGGACTCCCTGCCTGTCTTTCTGCAATCTCCTCCTTCTGCATGCCTGTTGTTGTCTCCTTCACACTCTGTTGTTTCTGGCAGGTCTTGATAGCAAGGCACACATGTGTGCACGTGCGCATATACACACACATACAAACACCAACACACGCACACACACACACACACACACACACACACACACACACCTTTTCTAAGTCCTGAAAGCATAGCAAGCTGTATAAAGCTTAACGATCTTACTATAACACTGGAAACAAGCCACAGTATAAACTCGTATTGTTTTGAGATAGTGCTGCAGTAATTAATAGTTATGACACAGGAGTTTTCCCCTGGCACTTTAGAACTGCAGCTCTGGAGGGAAACACAAAAGTGAGGGAGAGAGAATAATATTTGAAAAGACACAGCTCTGGAGAACATTTGTTATACGCTATTAGATGGAATGCAGCATTTAATTTGCTGACTGCCCCCAGTTGCTTTTGCATGAAGATAAAGATTGAGAAGGAGTTTGTAGCTGCTGAATACAACAGGCACACTGAACACAACAAACACACACACACACATATTCACATGCACTCACATGCACATAACCTGCATTATTACCCAGAGAGAACTGCAAAATAAGGAGTTCATTAGGTATGAGAAACAGTTTCTCTTTTGGTTCTCCTCCATTGCTTTTGGGGGCCGTCAGAACGTAAAGTCTCTGGCGAATAAGGTAAGGAGTCTTCTCCCTAGAAGTGCTATTATCCAGATGGTGCCATTAACAATTACGCCGCTACATTTTCCTTTTTATAATTGACTCCATAGGCTATTAGGCAGGTTGGCATCAGGTTGGGCTCGCGTGAATCTTGTCCAGATGTTCGGAAGTGGACAGGGGTGAGTGGAGAGCGCGAGAGAGCAGGAGGTGGGGGGGGGTTTGGGGGGTGAGGGGTGAGGGGGCCGTTATGAGCAGGCGTGCTGATGGCCTGGATGCTATGCAGATGGACACTGGGAGGTGGGTGGGGTAAAGAAGTCGGACTCAATTAAATCAACGTCTCCATCACCCCCCCCCCCCCCCCCTCGACCCCTCCCCCACTCCCACTACTCGCCCCCACCTTCCACACGATGTACATCACCCCCCCTCGCACTTTCACCTTATGTTTGATTGTTTGTTTGCTTATTAAGTCCTGTCAGTCAGTTGAAGGCAAGGTAAAGGCCATCAGAGCATTAATAAATACACCTTGCCGCCTGCTTCACCTGGGTCAGTCCTGCCCGCTGCGTCGGTTTTCGCATATGCGCCGTGGATATATTTGTGGAATCAAAGGGAGTCCGTTGCATTTTGAAGGGCAAACAGCGGCCAGCCGTTTCCTGGCTGCCGCTCCGCCCGTGTTCCCAGAAGCCTGGCGTTTTGCTAAAAGGTTCAGCTTTCTCTTGTCTTCAGTGTCCCTCAGATCAGAATTAGAATCTCTTTATAGCCCAAAGTGAACAAAAACGGTATGGATTATTCAATAGCCTGCTGGCCGGCCAGAGGGCCGAGAGCCAGTCTGCCGCGTTCATTCGTTATTAGTAAACAGATCAATGGCTCGGACAGAGGCGCGGCCAGGCCGGGGCGGGTCCTCGGAGACCGCGTTCGCTCGCTTTCTCTCTCCCTCCAGCGAAAAAATAATCATCTGGCAGCAGACGACCCCTTTTTGCCATTGCCATACCTTGTGCTGGGATCTGTTGTGAAGGGGAGAGAGGTTTGGTTGGACAGATGCTTTGGTATGCCGTCTCCAAAGTTACCGCCGGATTAATGCTGGACTTGCCTTGAATCAACATGCGTGAGGCAATGCTGATTGGCTGAGAGCTCAGCTCTGTTTGAAACATGACTTACATACTTGTTGGCTCAGAATCATTCTTTGTGCTTTCATGTTATTGGTAGGAGGAAATACACATCCAATAAATATACTTTAAAGTAAACTCTGAATTGCCTGGAATACTTGACTTGAGCGAGATACTCAATAATGTCTTTTCTCTTTAATGCGAGTGGGTATCTCACAGAAAATACTTTGGATTAAGATGTGAGAAATATGATGCAATCAAAATTAAACTTGCCAGTAACCGAACAACACAGATTCAGGTCCGGCTGCCCGGAACAGCTCCTTCTAGTAGCAGAGAGAGAGAGAGAGCAACCCAGATCCGTCCCGGCGACGGCTGGTGGAAATATGGGCCAATAAGAATGATGTACATGCCAGCGGCACTGAGTGGGTGTGGGTGCTGCCGCGTGTGGAGGGCGTGTGGTGGCGGGTGCGATGAGTCGGGCGAAGGCTCTGGCCTGCAGACACGCACCAAAGGCCTTTTAATCGGAGACGGAGCAGCTCCGGGCTGATGGATGGCGCTGGGGGGGGGATGGAGGGAGCTCCACCTGAACCCTGATGCGCTCGCTTCAGGCCTGGATCCATTTCCATCTCTTTACCGTCTCTGCTGCTACTGTCAGCCACTCCATCAGATCTGAGTTATTCTCCAGTTGAAGTGTTAGACAGAGCTGTGGGCGATTATTAATTTTGCTACGAGAGCGGCTATGAGAGCCGCGCGTGGTATGTATAGGATATGCATTAAAGGAGCAGGGTGCATCCGGAAGGGTTTTTTTTTTTTTTTTTTTTGCCAGGGGCGGGAGTATCAGCTCCTGGCCATGACTGACTGTCATTTTCTGCCACGCTGCCGTTCAGCAACATTCGGAAGAGTCGATTCTGCGTCGGATTGAACATGAATAGATGGGGCTGCTGCAGTGCGTTTGTGGCCTCGTGGCCCCCGTGGTGTTATTTTAGGGCAGGAACCGCTCGGCTGCCAGCCACAGCGAAGTTCAACTCCAGCTTGTTAACAGTTGCTAAGGCGTTCCAGCATGGGAAGGGGGGGCATTGGCTTCCATCATTACGCTCTCAGAGGACAGGACTGGGTGAGCCAGCCCTAATCAACCCACTAATCAGCCAGGACCTCGAGCACACTACTGTCTCCCCGAAATTGGCCAAAGTCAAGAGGGTCTTTCCTCGCAAAGCTCTTTTTTATGCATTCGGAGGCCACTCCAAATCAGAATTTGAAAAAGGATGGAGATGGAGATGTTTACCACTCGGGAGATCTCGCCTCTCCTTCGGCGTGCTGTGTGGCAGAGTTGAGGTGAACGCCTGCTGCGCTGGCCTGGAGCTCCAGCTGCTACAGGACCATGGACAGCGCCCTTGCGTGCCTTGCTTTATTTAGACACCACGGGCTAAGTGGCCCCTGTTCTTTCACAGGGCTTTAGTGTCTGGGAGATGGTACAGGACAGTTCCTACACAGCTCAGGTGCTATTGCACCCTAGAACAGGGAGCCAAGGACCATGAATGTAGAACCATCACCCAAAACTGTTTCACAATCTCCTCATTCAAGATTCCAATCATTAATATTATGCTCCCACATCATTGCCTGTTTTTTTTTTATATGGAATAAAAGTGCTGTGCTACACTGAGCATTCAGGGGGCGCTAATGGGCTCTATTTACCTCCCCTGAATCCTGGAATGTGATAACTTTCTCACTTTTAATTAAGAGCACGGTGAAAAGGTGCCGCCCCGCTACTCAGACAACTATGCTTTCCCCCCAAATTACCACGCTGTCAGCGCTCAGTCTCTCTGCCTCAGCACTGAGCTGTCTCTCTGCCTGAGCCCTGAGCTGTCTCTCTGCCTCAGCACTGAGCTGTCTTTCTGCCTGAGCCCTGAGCTGTCTCTCTGCCTCAGCACTGAGCTGTCTCTCTGCTTCAGCCCTGAGCCCTGAGCTGTCTCTCTGCCTCAGCCCTGAGCTGTCTCTCTGCCTCAGGCCTGAGCTGTCTCTCTGCCTCAGCCCTGAGCTGTCTCTCTGCCTCAGCCCTGAGCTGTCTCTCTGCCTCAGCACTGAGCTGTCTCTCTGCTTCAGCCCTGAGCTGTCTCTCTGCCTCAGGCCTGAGCTGTCTCTCTGCCTCAGCCCTGAGCTGTCTCTCTGCCTCAGGCCTGAGCTGCCTCTTCCCACCATGCGTGTGCATGAAGTAGGAGCTATCCAGGCCAGTAGCTCCTACTTCACCTGCTCTTTTGCTCCTCTGCTGCCAGCCCTGTCGAATGCCTGTTGTGCGGAGGGCCGGCTGCTGAGGAGCAAAAGAGCAGGTTAAATGCTAGCGGGTGAAGTGCTAGCAGGTGAAATGCTAGCAGGGGAAGTGCTAGCAGGTGAAATGCTAGCAGGGAAAGTGCAAGCAGTGAAATACTAACAGGTGAAGTACTAGCAGGTTACATTCTAGTAGGGAAAGTGCTTGCAGGTGAAATGCTAGCAGGGGAAGTGTTAGCAGGTGAAATGCTAACAGGGGAAGTGCTAGTATGTGAAATGCTAGCAGGTGAAATGCTAGCAGGGTAAGTGTTAGCAGGTGAAATGCTAGCAGGGGAAGTGCTAGCAGCTGAAATGCTAGCAGGGGAAGTGCTAGTATGTGAAGTGCTAGCAGGTGAAATGCTAGCAGGGGAAGTGCTAGCAGGTGAAATGCTAGCCGGTGAAATGCTAGCATCGGAAGTGCTAGCAGGTGAAGTGCTAGCAGGTGAAATGCTAACATATGCTAATAATGTCCTGCTTTCCTTTTCCTCTATCCCCCACCCACCCCCCACCCCCCCCACCAGCAACAGCTCTTGTCCTTAACCCAAGTGACTTCGCCCTGTCTCCAACCCCCATGCCCAGCCAAATGGAAATTGCAGTCTGCTCTCTCAATATATCTATTTCACCTGACATGGCACTGCAGGAGTGCATCAGCCCCTTGGCTGGCTTCTAATGCTGGGAGCAAACATAATGAAACTCTCCTTTAAGTTGCTTCTGGTTTATTGGACTCGTTTTTTTTTCCATGTCACTTGGTGCTTAAATCACACTGAACCTGTTATCTATAAAAACAAGATGCTGAGAAATAGTATATTTAATATATATTTTATATAAATATTTAAGTCTAAGTGAAGTCAGCAATGATATAACTTCCTCTGATTTTGTAAAGTCCTATGGCTACCTTTAAGCAGTGGTTAATGTCTGTTTTAAACACCTCCATCTTGCTTAGTTATAATTTCTTTTTAATTATGGATCGTAAATTTGAGCATTCGGAAGAAGGCTCTGCGTTACGCAGATTTTATGGGGTGCTTAACTGGAACATTCTGCCGTTTCGAAGAGTGGGAGACATCTCACTCTTTCTCACCCTCTTCTTTACAAGTTCTCTTGTTTCTCGGGCGACCTTCTTGCTTCTCTCTGTTCCTGCTGACACTAGTTCCTTCTATCTTTATCTTCTCTTTGTCTCTCTGTTTCCCCTGTGCTCTCTCTCTCACTCCTCCTCCTCCTCTAATCTCTTTCTCGTTCCCCTGTTCCTGTGCAGTGTGCGTGTGTGTGTATGTGTGTGTGTGTGTGTGTGTGATTTATCAGTGACATTCAGTGTGGTCCCACTGCACTGTCTCCTCTAAGACAGGTAAGAGTGCTGCTGGGATATGTTTTAATTACAGATTTAGTCAGAAGTAATTAAGCTTTTATATCTAAGGGGACAGCTCAATACTCTCCACAGTTCTGTACAACTTTAAACACAGTTAAACACACACATGCACACACAACCACACACATATAGCCTTACTATGCGTCATACTGTTTATATGTATTACTCTCATCATCCACACAGTTGTTTCTTATACACACTCATTTTTTTCTCTCACAGGTTATGCACACACAGGTAAATATCTAATTACATTAGCACTAAATGAATAATTAATAACTCTAAATATTACTCTCAGGATTTTAGTTTTAATTTTATTGGACATTTAACAATATTAGTTCTATTAGATAGATAAACCCTGTTGCTCCTTGGCAAGAAAATATGAAAATCTTCTAATTTGTTATTATATGCTGAAGCAGATTTTTTTTTCATGATTCACGTGAACTTTACATTGGCAGGAGCAGAAGCTCGGCAAGCGGCAGTGATATTTGACAACACGGAGAGAAGTGCCGGAACCTCAGCCAGCGGTGTTAGCTAGCATACGTTCCCTTAAACGCGCGGTGGTCGTGCGGCTGTGGAAAAGTCGGCCATTCATCATATCGCTTTCGCAGGATGTTAAGGAACGCGGCTGCGCTGTCCCGCCGCGTAACGCCCGTGGATCGATCGCGAGGTGCTTCGCGGTGCTTGCGCGTGAGCTAAATGACGCGGGCTTTCGGTTTCGTGGCAATCGCGCGATCTTTAAACAAAGCTGAGGAGAGAAAAGCGGGGCGTACAGTAGACGGTTAGGAGCGAGTGGCCTTGTGTGTGAGCGAGTTTGTGAGAGGGAGTGAGAGAGCGAGACACACGCACATGCACACACACATGCGCGCGCGCACACACACACACACACAGATGGAATGACTTCTCTGGGATTACAGTGTGGTTGGGGGAGCAGAGAGGTGGTAATTGCATTTTAATTACAGTGTTGATGGTTTTGTGCTCTGCCAGATGGAAGCTTCTTTACAGATATGCGCAAAATAAATCAGCCATTTGCAGCAGTTCCTTTCCTCTCCTCCGACATTCTCTCGCCCTCCCCTCCAGCCCCGGGCCCACAGATCCTCTCCGTCTCACGGCCTACCACACACTTGGTTCAGTTCCCTCTCTCTTTTCTCCTTCTTTGACTTCTCGACTCCTCCGTCTCCGTTTGCCTCTGAGGTGCCGGGAAGACCCTCAAAGCTCATGCGCCTCCAGGTCACAGATGGAGCCTTGTGGCAGCGGCCGCGTTCCTGCGCCCGGCAGTGTTCACGAGGCAGTGTTTGTGCAAATGCTAGTATTTTTGAGCTGCTTTTACCCCGTGGACATATTTGTCGGCAGAATGAGTAATGTATTATTTTGCTAAAAGAGCAGCAGTCTGTGGGAGCCAGCACATCGTACAGAAGCTTACGAGGGCCAAAAACTATTTGTGCTCTTACGATTCTGCATTTGAACAGTATATCAGGAGGCTTGCAGTTGGCTACTTCGTCATTTGTGTAATTCTTTGACACGTAGTGGCTCTTTGCTTTGGCCGAGTGACTTATTTTTTTTATTCTGTTGCTTTCCTTGCTTACTCCTCCATTTATGCGAAGGCTTCGTCGAACAAAGTTTTGTTTTCTGCTAACAAAATTACCTGGTGCGCCAGCCCCGTGTGGCAGCGCAGAGAAAGCAGATGACGCCTCTCGTCACCAAGGTGTGCTAGGATCCCAGCGCTGGGGGCTTCTACTGGCACCCTGGGGGGCTTTAGTTCAGGCCCCAGATCCCCATCTCACAGGCGGGATCACCTGTGGCTACTTTCTGTTCTTAACTGTCTGTGGTAGATAAGGTGTGTGTGATAAGCCGTCTGAGGGGGAGACGCCCCCACCTAGGCGTGGAGCTGTAGCTAGGAGGCAAATGTGTCTATATATCACAAGCAAGCGCGGCTGCAGAGAAGCTGATAGCAACTTAATAGCTTTATGATAGGAGTAGGGGAAAAATGGCTAACTGTCTCCCTTCTCCCTGGATGGTGTCTGCACAGACGTCTCCGGGCGCACGCGTGTGCACACAGACACAGAAAGTCACCGGCCTCTCGTCCAAAGGCACGTGTGTGTGTGTGTGTTTCTTTTTTTCTCTCCCTCCTCTCTGGTAAAAAGAAAAGGTCAGTTCAATCTCTGCTCGAGCTTATCACACTTTCCCGGGCGTTAACTGACAATTTCTATACCGGCTAACTAATGCCCGCCTCACAATTAATGTTTCCAAAGCCCGTTGAAGCCAGAGATATGCGCGTTCGTCTGTGGCGACGGGACTCCCAGGCTTAATGGTATTCGCGTACAGGTCATTTTAATATATTCATCAATTACAACAGGGTTCATTTTAGTGTAGCCGCTAGCTACCGCGCACGCGGCCGTATTTTCAAGAATATTACAGGCGCTACACTTTCCTGGGTGTAAAAGCCAGCAGGGTAATTTGCTGAGAAATTACCTGTGTTGCCTTGTAATGTAAGCTGGCCAGTGCAATTTTACAACACAATGGCGCAAGTGCACAGTGCGCCGCCTGCTCTGTTCTCCCACCAGCTCAGCCACTCGGCACGGACGCCGCGACGCCGCGTCACCCGGGACGCCCCCCGCCGACGAAGTCCATCCCGCCGACGAAGGTCAAATGAAGGTCAGCCGTCTCAGGCGTGGAGGCGTGAGGTTTGGAGGCTTGGTCACAGCAGTAGAGGTGTGTGTCACCTGCGCACCGACGCGTGACTCTTTCTTCCTTCTTTTTCGAATCAAGGGGCGCACGGATTACGTCGAAAAGGTCCATGTCTGCCATATGTTCTGCAGGCAAATGGGAGTGATATTTGCAGGCGTGCCATCTGTTTGCGTAACGCTTGGTTGTGGGATTAAGAAGAAAGAGTTCCCCTTCTGCTATGTGCAACACATTGGCCTCTATATCCAGATTACCATCGACAGGACTCATAATGACCCAGGCAGGCAATAGCAGAGACGCTGCTGTTTGCAGAGATGCTTTACTGTTGGAGACCTTCGCTGTAGGCCCATGCGGCTATGCCCTCGATCGAGACCTGAAATAGAAGGCCGGGTCCCGGTGGGGTCCCGCACAGCACTTCTGATTAGCAGCTACAGAGGAAGAGGAGGGAAGTGCTGCTTCGGTAATGGAGGCCTCGCCGGCTGGCCGCTACCCTGCCATCGGGTCTGCGTTACCTTGGAGCCTCACTCAGGGTGCCTCCCACCCCGGATCACGGGGCACTGCGGTTCCGCTGCGAGCAATTTCCACACGTTCCAGTCATCCTGGCCCCCCCCCGTGTCTGCCCACGTACGACAGCGCTGTTTGGTGGACGGAGGGGGGCGGGGACGGAAGCGCAGTGGCCCCGCCTTCCAGCGGGCTGCTTCCATATATGGGCATTTAGGTCGGGCTCGGGCATGTTCTTACACCCTTAGTTTATAGCACCTGATCGAAGAACTGAGAAATGCACATGCGCACATGCACACACACACAAACACACTTTCTCTCTCGGCCTGTTTATAATTTCCCACCATTTGTCCATTATCCTTGGGCAGTGGGAATGAAGGGAGAGGTTAGTTCGCACATCAGAAAAGTCAGAAAGCTACAATGCTCTGATATGTGTCCACTCCTGTTTAGTGTGTGTGTATATGTGTGTGTGTGACACGTGTTGGTTGCGTGTGCAAACTCATACAGCTTTTTCTTAGTTTCTCATATGAAGAATGACTTACTCATTCATTTACTCTCTTTCTCTCTCTCTGTCTCTCTATCTCTATTTTTCTCTGCCTTCCTTTGTCTCTCAAACACGCGGATGATAAACTCAGGAAGCGCCTATTTAATTTCCTGTCAGGGCCGCGCCTCCTCCTCTTCTTCTCTTCTCCTTTTTTCCCCTGGTTGGAGCAGAGTGCAGATGTCAAGCCGTGTCATCAGTTTTCATCTGCTGCCTGCTCCTCACCTCCCTACGTCTCCTTCCTGCCTCTCCTCCCTGTCTCTCTCCTCCCTACGTCTCCTTCCCGCCTCTCTCCCTGTGTCTCTCCTCCCTACGTCTCCTTCCTGCCTCTCCTCCCTGTGTCTCTCCTCCCTACGTCTCCTTCCTGCCTCTCCTCCCTGTGTCTCTCCTCCCTACGTCTCCTTCCTGCCTCTCCTCCCTGTGTCTCTCTCCTCCCTACGTCTCCTTCCTGCCTCTCCTCCCTGTGTCTCTCCTCCCTACGTCTCCTTCCTGCCTCTCCTCCCTGTGTCTCTCCTCCCTACGTCTCCTTCCTGCCTCTCCTCCCTGTGTCTCTCCTCCCTACGTCTCCTTCCTGCCTCTCCTCTCTGTGTCTCTCCTCCCTACGTCTCCTTCCTGCCTCTCCTCCCTGTGTCTCTCCTCCCTACGTCTCCTTCCTGCCTCTCCTCCCTGTGTCTCTCCTCCCTACATCTCCTTCCTGCCTCTCCTCCCTGTGTCTCTCCTCCCTACGTCTCCTTCCTGCCTCTCCTCCCTGTGTCTCTCCTCACCCTCTCCTTCCTGCCTCTCCTCCCTGTGTCTCTCCTCCCTACGTCTCCTTCCTGCCTCTCCTCCCTGTGTCTCTCCTCCCTACATCTCCTTCCTGCCTCTCCTCTCTGTGCCTCTCCTCCGTGTGTCTCTCCTCCCTACATCTCCTCCCTCCCTCCTTCCTGAGACCTGCCCCTGTGCTTTCCCACCATCACACAGGTTTATTAGTAGCACTGTGACAAAGCCCTCATTCACTCCAGCCTCTGCTACTGTGACTGGCCATGTCCGTGTCGGCTCAGAGACTCCATGTGATCTGATGTGCTTTAATCCTATTTCTTCACTCGCATTACCAGGCTGTTTATGAGGGCTTATCCCTGAGCCCGCCGCATCTCAGCTTAAGGGTTGACATTTATTTATTACATTTTTTATTAATAATATCATCATCATCATTTTTTTTTTTCGTGTAGATTTGTGACCGGGTTGTGCGGTCGCACATGAACATGCACAGAAATGCCGTCGCGTACTTTGCATCTGAATTCGATTCATCGGGCGTACTGCCTCCCCCTGTCCACTCTCAGACTGTCTGTGTGTGTGTGTGTGTGTGTGTGTGTGTGTGCGTGACACTCGCCTGGGGAGATGGCAGGGCTGTGCGTGCATATTGAGGCGCGCTGTTTCTCCTGATGATTTATTGCCTCTTTTACAGATCCTGCCTGGCACTTAGTTGAGTCACATTCAAAACTACATGCCACCAAAAAACAAGGCCTGACATTTGGGCATGTGTGTGTGTGTGTGTGTGTGTGTGTGTGCGTGTGTGCGTGTGTGCGCGTGTGTGTGTGTGTGTGTGTGTGTGTGTGTGTGTGTGTGTGTGTGTGTGTGTGTGTGTGTGTTCTGTTTATGCGTACAGCCACAGCACTGGGTACAGGCTAACACACTAGATTGGTGTGCATGCCTGTCTGTGTGTGTGAGCATGTTTACTAAAGTCTAATAACAGGACTCCTTATGTCTTATGTACCTGTCGCTTATCTGTCGTTTACAAGAGCAATCTATACAACCAGCTCCTGCTCTCTCTCTCACACTCTCTCTCTCTCTCTCTCTCTCTCTGTTTCTCTCTCAATATAGGAGCAGGCTACGGATAATAAGCGTAAAGGGGGATCTGGCCTGTGCTATTCCATGTGTGGAGTGCACACCATTGCCTGTGTACCCGAGGTCAGAGTCAATTTCAAAAGGAGCATTCAGTCTGTATCAGAGTCCAGACCTTCACACTCTCAATCATAAAGCTCCGCTATAAGTGTGCGGGGCCAGAGTTTATCAACACACACACTGCCTAATCCCACACTAGATTGGATTTTAAAATGGGAGGAGCTCCAGTCCTAGGAGCACAGTACCATGAGTATAGTATTAAGTGGACAGGGAGGGCTTGTAGTGTACAGCGATAAGATTAAACATGAGTGCTTTTTGGGTGTGTGTATGTGTGTGTGTGTGTGTGTTTGTGTGTTTTTCATGGAATGGTCTGTTCGATTCACAGATGAGTGGAATGTTCTGATTCTTCCTCTGTGTAATGCAGAGCTTGTGGTGTTAACAGTGGTGAAATGCATACAAGTGTTTATTGGCAACAGTGTGACTGTACATATATATGTTTGTGTGTGTGTGTGTGTGTGTGTGTGGGTGGGTGAGAGTGTGAGAGAGAGCCTGAGGGAGAGAGAATCTGTTTGTTGTAAGACGGACCCCCTTGCTCACTTCGCCTGGGCTTCCCATCATGCTTTGCCCTGATCTCACCCTGTTGATGTGTGTTGCTATTGGCTCTGGCAGCTGTCTTGCCTCCTTCACACAGATGCATGCAGTTTGTCTTATTTACTGCCCGCCCCAAGGACCCCACATATAGCTTTATTCACACTCCTTCCTGTTCTAACACCGTCTCTCTCTCTCACTTGCTCTTTCAGTTGCTACAGTGTTTTGCTGGGTTACTGTTCACTGAGATCGTTTGCTCCTGTGTGCAGATGTCATAGTCGTCGTATTTACAGTATCTGACTTACAACCATCTCCACCTTAATAATATCCACCGAGCGGTGATGACCGGCCTGGAGGTTGGCTGACAAACTGCGGCCGCCGGTAGACGTCACACACCGCGGTAATGACACACTCATCAAAGACACACACACACCTCATGAGCTGACCAGTAAGTATAGGTGCAAGGCAAGCAGTGGCTGGCAACTGTGCTCTGATCTGGCTACAGCTATGTACAGTGAAGTGTGTGTAGTGGCAGGTGCATTCCTGATCCCAGATCAGTCCTCCTCTCGTCTGCTCTGTGAATAGAGCAGCGTGGTCCTGTGAAGCTCTATCTCTTTACACGAGGGCATTTATGCCTTTAACATCTCACCTCCTCTTATCAGACTGGCAGGCCACCTCCTCGCCCGCCTCACTCCGTGGGCCTCCTTTACGTTTAAGAAATGAAAGCGAGATTGTAAAAGTGAAACTTGAGACTGACACTCACGGGGCTGTACTGCAGTGCGCTGTCCTTGGTCCTGAAAATGCTTGTAGTATAAAAGCTTTTTCTGTTATTTATGTGATATTGCACAATTTATGAGACACGAATTTCACTGAAGGACAAAAACAAAAAGGAATAAAAGTGTGATTGTAAAAGTGAAACTTGAGACTGATACTAATATATATAACTATGTAATAAATATATATGTATATGGACACACTGCAGTGAGCTGACCTTGGTCTTGAAAATGGCTCCTCTGAATTCTGCTAAAAAGCATTCAACTGACTTCTGTATAAATGACATGAAATTGAGATCATTTCCTTGTCAAAGGATCCTTGCTGAAGTGATGGGCTTGAGTTGAGGTTCAGAGAGAAAAGAGAAAGAGGGAGAAATAGATAGAGGGAGATAGAGGGAGATAGAGCGAAAAAGAGAGAGAAGTTGCCTTGTTTGTGCTACAGTCACACCATGAGGCTTCAGGAGAAACTCTCTCTCTCAGGCACTGCAGCACTACTCTCTCCACTCCTCCTCTCCTCTCTCCACTCCTCCTCCCCTCTCCCCACTACTCCTCTCCTCCACTCCTTCTCTCCCCACTCCTCCTCTCCCTACACCTCCTCTCCTCCACTACTCCTCTCCCCACTCCTCCTCTCCTCCACTCCTTTCCCCACTCCTCCTCTCCTCCACTGCCCTCCCCACTTCTCTCTCTGCAGACGCTTAGCTTGGCGCTGGCCTCGGACGGCGTTCCAAGCTCTGTCGGTCAGAGCCGCTGTAGCGGCCCCGCCGTGCCAGGACGGCCGACCGGCTGGCGAAGGCTGAGCGGCTGCCTCGCTGTGCCAGGATGAGCCCGGTAGGAATGGCCAGCTCGAGCTGTGCCCACTGTCACCACACTCCTCTCTGCCTCGACGCCTCCGCGCGGCGGCAGCACTAAAGGCGGTTGGAGAGGCAGCCTCTCAGGCTGAGGCCCACCTTTCTTCTCGCTCCTGAAGGAGGCGTTTTTCCCCTCAAGTATGCTGATTTTTTTGCCTTTGCAAAACTAAAAATGTCACAGCCCTTATTTCTTGACTCATTGGTTCTGGCACTGTATGGTTTAAATCAAGAGGCCAGATTGATCAACCAGTCTAATTATTATTGTTGGCAACGTCTGACAGGGAAGAAATAAAGAAATGCTGCAGCCGCATTTCTCTTCTCTTCCTCTCTCTCTCTCTCTCTCTCTTTCTCTCTCTCTCTCTCTTTCCTTCTGTCTCTAACATGTTCAGCTTTTGTTGTTTAACTTGTCGTGCCCCATGAGTTCCCACTCTGACCAAACTTTCAAGCAAAGTCGTACAAGAGGCAGCACACAACTCCAGAGCACTCTTCCGTCCCTCACAGCACTTCTCAGTTCTTCACAAGCTGCACAGTGCCTCACAGCCCATCACAGTACCTCACTGTGCCTCACAGCCCATCACAGTACCTCACTGTGCCTCACAGCACCTCACTGTGCCTCACAGCCCATCACAGTACCTCACTGTGCCTCACAGCCCATCACAGTACCTCACTGTGCCTCACAGCCCATCACAGTACCTCACTGTGCCTCACAGCACCTCACTGTGCCTCACAGCCCATCACAGTACCTCACTGTGCCTCACAGCCCATCACAGTACCTCACTGTGCCTCACAGCACATCACAGTACCTCACTGTGCCTCACAGCCCATCACAGTCCCTCACTGTGCCTCACAGCACATCACAGTACCTCACTGTGCCTCACACCACATCGCAGTCCCTCACTGTGCCTCACAGCACATCGCAGTACCTCACTGTGCCTCATAGCACATCACATCACAGTACCTCACTGTGCCTCACAGCACATCACAGTATCTCACTGTGCCTCACAGCACATCACAGTACCTCACTGTGCCTCACAGCACATCGCAGTACCTCACTGTGCCTCACAGCACATCACAGTACCTCACTGTGCCTCAGCGCCTCACAGCACCTCATGGTCCCTCCAAGTGCCTTAAAACACCTCACAGTGCCTCACAGCACTTTAGGTCCCTTTCTGCCTCCGTCTGTCAATGTGGAAATTTCCACCCCTCTGTTGTCAGTCTCCCACTATGGCGTGTTCAGACTGCTGGGGCAAATGGAGCATTGTCTCATGCCTAAGTGTGAATTCAGGTCCTGGGCTTATTATCATTGTTATTATTATTATTATTAAAAGCTTTATCTGAATTGAATATCACCATTTATTATTTTGGAACATTTGCGTGTGCATGTGTGCGTGTGCGTGTGTGAGCGTTTTTTAATGACTCACAACTCTTGTCTTTGCAAAAGTGACAGATAACAGAGAGGAAGAGAGCTGTGATTCGCCGGAGCACTCCAGACTCCTCGGCAGGAGGATTCCGCCCGGCGGAGCGTTAATAAAGGCAGCAGCATGCAGCGCTGATTAATGCGGCTGATGCTTCAGTCCGGCCTTGCCTTCGTCTGCGCGCTGGAACCGGGGGGGGGGGACTCACGAGGTACGCGTCATATCCGCCGCCGTTGGCGCTGACACGACTGCGAGCGAGATGACCCTTCCGCCTGGCTGTCAGCCTCCTCCCCACCTCCTGCTGCCGTGCCGCCCGGCACCGCGGTCCACCTGCCGCGCGGACTGTCGTGTGACGCCGTTCCGGCGGAGGCTGACGCGGCTTTCTCAGAACAGAGGGGCCGCTGCGGCGAGATGCACCTCGGAGGTTTCCGAAATTTCGCTGTCAGCTGCTGTAGAACTTTTTTTTTTTCCCCCAAGTTACAGTTCATCATCGGCTCGCGGGACAGTTTATAACTGTCCAAGGTAGACTGCTACAAAAAGCTGGGGCAGCTTGTTCGACACCTAATCCCATTCCTGAAGAAAGTTTTACCTGGACTTTTCCTGGAGAGGGGATGACAGTAAGAATAATTATTAAGTCTTTGCTCTAACCTTGCGCTTTGGTAATGGAATCTTCCCACTTTGCAAGAGAGCAGTGCAGACACAGGCCTGGGTCCAGAGTAAGCCTGTCACCGGTACTGTCTGCACTGAGACCCATGGGTCACAGCCTTGCACTGCGTTTCCCTGTCTGTCGGCATGCGTGTACGTAGCCCGTTGCTTCCCCATTCTGAAGTCTCTGCGTAGGATTCATGTCGTGATCGGAGTTGGTATCATGCGACTTTGGTCGTATGGTTTGCTGATGCAGTTTGAAATGTCCTCACCGAAGGGGCTGGACATTTAAGCCGCTTGTTCTGGTTGATATCAGAACTCGGTGCCACTGTTTTTTCTGTCCTTGTTTTGCTAAATTTGACAGCTGTTTGACGGCTTTAACACCTTCTCCCACTCGGGGATGGAGCTGGAGGGGGGCGTTCTGGGTGCGGGGAGGGCTGCGGAATATTAAAGATGGCTGGGGTGCTGCATGACTGACAGTTAGACAGCTGCAAAGTGACCCTGCCAATCAAGTGACCAAACTGAGCTCTGTTACTGTCTCTCTTCCTCACACACACACGCACGCATGCGCACACACACACACACACACACACAAACATCTCACTGTCACCACTGCCATACCCTAATGCCAAACATTGCAAGTGCCAAATGGGAAAGTATACACGCACACACACACACACACACACATACACACACACACACACACACACACACCTCTTCCAACACCTAAGAGTGGTAATCCAGTAATTTGTTTGTTTTGTTTTGGATATTTGGTGTGAATTTAATGGTGTATTTTGTGCTGCTAACGCATGTCAGCATTATGTCTGATGTTTAGGAAACAGGGTATCTGCAAAGTCCAGCTTTTCTTTAACTCGCTCATTCCATTTCATACCAGATTAATTAAAAATAATCTGCGCTGGGTGAGTACCCAACTGTATTTTATGAGTCTACCAAAGTTAATTAGTTTTCTCTCTGTATAAGTTTTTGAAAATTACAGATCGTTCCTCTTCACTCTCACATGCAAACTGTGCATGAGAAAGATGGGATGCATGCGCTTGCCGTGTGTGGCAGAGTTCTCATTAGCAGCCATGCTAATTAGCGGGAGATAAAGGAGTGAAGGTGAGAATCCCGTCTCCGAAATAGACGTGTTAGTTTTCGCGAGCAGCTGCTTCTGGAATGAGCCGAGCCGCTCCAAAATCAGCTCCACGTCAAGTCCAATGAAGCTGAAGACACTCCACACGCCGTCCGCCGTCTGAGATGGCCTAGGTATCACGTGTGCCGCCGGTGCAGGCGGCCACTCACGCCCTCCCGGTTTCACACATCAACGCGTTTCAACGTGCCTTTGAGAAAAGCCCTCTGATACCTTCCTGCCCCCCTACCAGGCCAGATTCGCAATACCCTGCACCTCACAGCACCTCTTGCTTCCTCTACCCTGCTCCAACCGTGCTCCAACCATGCTCCAACCGTGCTGCAACCACACCGCTTGATGTCCCTGTTTTGTTTATATTTAAATCGCACGCTCCGAATGGAACTAACTGTAATGTCTGTGCTAAGAGCCTCGCTTCGCAGGGTGGGGGTGGTGCGGACAGGCGGAGCTGCTGCGTGGCGTGGGTGGAGGAGTACTTCAGACAGGCGGAGCTGCTGCATAGCGTGGGTGGAGGGGTACCTCAGACGGGCGGAGCCGCTGCACGGCATGGGTGGAGGGGTACTTCAGACGGGCGGAGCCGCTGCACGGCGTGGGTGGGGCCACGGCGCGGACAGGCGGAGCCGCGGCGTGATGCCGGGCGGCGGGTGGTGGTGCGGGTGGGCGGGGCTGCTGCCCGATGCGCGTGCGGCGCTGCTGAGGCAGCGTGTTGGGGGTCCAGCGGGCCGGCAGACACCTGCATGTAAGCGCCCGGCCCCGGGTCAGGAGTGCAGGAAGATAAAAGACAGAAAGATAAAAGGCGGGCGGGAGCGCTCAGGTGCTGGCGGCCCCACACGCAGCCCCATTACGTCCCAGGCCTGCTCTCTGATCATGGCTTCAGGAGCACCTAATTGGCCCTCTCCCTGTGTTCTCAGCAGCACAGGCGGTTCGCGCCTGATCCAGCCACAGGCCTGCGACACACATGGCCTTCTTTGTGATGCTGCATTTCAGCATTCGGCTTGTTTACCCAAAATGTTCCAGGTTTTCATTTCTGTGACCCCTCCCACTCCAACTCCTCTGACTTTCACACCACTGTTGGATGTTGCTGGTGTCAGTTCCTTTACTCTTTATCTTTCTGAGTCAATGTGGTGCGCGTGCACACACACACACACGCACACGCACGCACACACACACACACACACACACACACACAGACAGGGATCGTGACTGTTGCTTCATTGATCGTGGCAGTCAGAAAAGGCACTGATGAAATTTGTCAGACTGATCAATGACTTACCTGCACAGCTGATGGGCTGCGGGGCAGAGGGGCAGAAGGGCAGAAGGGTAGCTGTCATCCTCACCCCAGAAACCCCCCCCCCAATATGTCCCTCATGCTAAACCCACCCCTGCACTTCAGGCTCAGAATAAAAGCAGGCTTTACGCTTCCTCTCTGCATGCAGAAAAACCCGTTTGGGAGAACCTGGCCATTTTTAATGCAAAATAGTCTGTTCGTGTGGAGACGTCTGTGGCCAGCTAGAAGAATCATTCACACGCAACACAGCAGCAGTCCACAGTCGTGTCCCAGCCAATCTGCACTCTTTATTTTACATGTGTGCACCAGAAGATGTTTTAATCTGTTCAGCATTTACCTTGTTGACTGATGTCAGACGGTACAGCAGGTAACGGATATGAAGCTGTGTGCAACAGAGAGACCCACGGGTCCCACTCCAGTAGGTCAGTGCAACAGGGCAGACGGAGGTGAGGAGTGTGAAGCCCACACAGGCGTCTACAGCAGCGGTAGCAGCACACCACGCCACGGGCGTCCGGTTCCTCAGCAAAGGAAAGCTAAAGAAATCTTAAAAATATTTGAAATGTTTGATAATAACTGCATAAAATGTTAAACTTTATCAGTAATATCAGGCTTTACAGCGTGTTTTG
This sequence comes from Brachyhypopomus occidentalis, assembly GCA_020368025.1. Taxonomy (NCBI): domain Eukaryota; kingdom Metazoa; phylum Chordata; class Actinopteri; order Gymnotiformes; family Hypopomidae; genus Brachyhypopomus; species Brachyhypopomus occidentalis. The sequence continues at coordinate 1,070,994 of JAGXOD010001391.1, read as the reverse complement.
TAGATACAGTGTATATTTATGAGGTATAAAGCCATAGAGGTCATGACAATCCTGCCCAGGCCCATAACCAGTGTCCACTGCCTCCTGTCCAGACATACACCCCTGCCTTATTTATATGATGTAGGCAGTAGTTTATAAAAGGCTTGTCAGAGGGCAAGTGCACAAACTTTTGTTGCTTGCTTGAACTGAATTAACTTAATTCCCCATAGTTTAGTCCAATTTGCAACAGTGATTCATTTTCATGGTAAGATCACAGAAATGATGGCTGGTGTGGGTGTCTTCACATTCACCTACAGCCGGATGGGTTTCATCAACTTCGTCACCTCTTTTTGTCTCTTCTCATGTGCTGATACCTAAAGCAGTCATTAAAATAAAGGCCTATAATGGAACATTAACTCCCATGCATGCTGACGGGCCGTGCTGGAATCCGGTACTCTGAGATTGTCTCAGCCTGCCCGGGCGTGTCCCCTTCACGATCTCTCTCCCTGGTGGGGGAGGGGCTTAAGATGAGATGGCTCCGCCCCTCCTGACGCCCTGTCCGCTTCTCCCCGGCTCTGCGGAAGGTCACCTCCCGAGCCGCTGGAAGTGTGCGCAGTGAGCAGCAGAGATGACAAGGGCTGATACGGGCGTGGCTATCTAATCTGGCATCGGGCAGATCCTGCCGGAGTGCAATGCGTGTGCGTGTCCGAGTGTGTGTGCCGAGGTGCCGGGCAAGGTCGAGCAGACTCCATCAGAAAAGTCGTAAAGTTGCACAGGTGTCTGGGAGGCGTGTCTGGGAGGCGTGTCTGGGAGGCGTGTCCGGGAGGCGTGTCTACCCTTCCCCCTCCCCCCTCTCTCTGCTGAGTGCCCAGCTTGTGCTTCGCGGCAGTGATGACAGAAGGACGTGAGCTGGGCCGAGGCCACAGTGTCACACGTCTGTCTGTGAGACGCCGTATTCCACTGATGTGTCCACCTGTCCACACTGGTGAGACGCCGTATTCCACTGATGTGTCCACCTGTCCACACTGGTGAGACGCCGTATTCCACTGATGTGTCCACCTGTCCGCACTGGTGAGACGCCGTATTCCACTGATGTGTCCACTGTCGGCCTGGTGGGTGGGAGCTGCAAGCACCTGATCCTTTGTCGGGTCGCCCTGCACATTGGCGTCTGGGCGCATAAGCGTCCCAACCCTGCTGCTGAGTACCTGCGTCCAGTGCGATGGCCTGACAGCAGACGGGCTCTGTCTCCATGGGAAGGGTGGACACATGGGAAGGGTGGCCCCACCCATTAGCCTTTAGCGGGTGGCCCCACCCATTAGCCTTGAGCGGGTGGCCCCACCAATTAGCCTTTAGCGGGTGGCCCCACCCATTAGCCTTTAATGGGTGGCCCCACCCATTAGCCTTGAGCGGTTGGCCCCACCCATTAGCCTTCAGCGATTGGCCCCACCCATTAGCCTTCAGCGGGTGGCCCCACCCATTAGCCTTCAGCGGGACAAAACGGCTCCGGCTCTTCCACCTTGATTACGATGCTCCAGGTTTTTTTTTCTTTCTTTCTTCATTCACCCCTGTCAGCACTAATCAGCTCCATTGTAGCGCACGGGCAACGCGACTCCACTGTCATCAGCGCGGGTATGCTAATGTAGCATCCAAACATCGGCGGCACCCCCGCCGCGTGGCACCCGTGGAAGGTGACGTGACTCGATCGTTTAGCCGATTGATATACTTTGGGAAGAGTAGGAAACTTTTGTTCCCCCCCCCCAAAGGCCCCTGAGATGCCTGCAGTGACAGTGTGAAATTGCTGGTCTGTGGAGAGAAGATAGGCGAGGAGTATGAGGACCGGCTGGAAATAGCCATGAAGTTGATTGAAATAAGAGTTAATTAAGGCTGTTTGTAAATGTAAGTGACAGTGAGCATTGGTAGCCGAGCTTAGTTTATAAGCCTGTGGTGTGTAAAAAAGAGAAATGATAGGGATAGAGAGAACAGGGGAGAGAGAGGGAAACGGAGAGAGAGTGTGTGTCTGTGTGTGGGAGAGAGAGAGGGAGAGGGAGAGAGAGAGAGAGAGGAGGAGGAGCCTTGAGTGTGATTCATTACAGGCCAGTCTACTGCCCTCCAAATGAAGTACCAGCCAATATTTAATCCCAATAGTCTATTATCCAAGTTACACACAAACACACACACACCCACACACACCCACACACACCCCACCTGCTTTCCCATCAGTGCTGTCCACACAAGACAGCAGTGAGAGGTCGTCATCCTGTGTCACTGTGTTTTCTCTAGATAAGGAATCATATGATGTAACACACACCCACACACACACACACGTATACACAGGTGAACTGCTGTCCTCATTATACTAGGCTCTTGATATATGTGCTAGAGAAACAGCAATTTAACTTCATTTGAGCAGTGGTGCGCTATACTGCAGACAACCTTGAATACAAAATCCCATCGCATTTGCCTTCACTCACTCACTCCCGGCTGCCTGTGGTGAATTCCTTTGCTGTGAACAGCTGCTTTTGCACTGATCCTGTTTTATGCCTCTGTGTATGTCTGTGTGTGTGAGGGACCCTGTGTGTGTGTGTGTGTGTGTGTGTGTGTGTTGTGAGGGGCTGGGGGTATCTGAGGGGCGGTTCGCTGCTGTGAGGGGCTGGAGAGGGAGCAGGACTCTGGGCCTTCTCACACAGCATCACAGCTCTGACGTTAGGATCAGTACAGCCACACCCCTCTGCCCCTCATTCCCCCTCTCTCTATAATTCAACAGAACCCTTTGTTTAGCTAATATTAATTATTTAGTCTGACTTTAGTCTGATAGTATACTGTTAATTAATATTAGCTAAACATTGTTTTAAATGCTAACCCCCCCCTTGTTGCCGTCCCCGGGTCCCTGTCTGTGTCCCTCTTTGCGTCTCCGTCTCTGTCTGTGTCTCTGGGCGGCTGCATCACTCCATCCCGCTGCACTTGGTGTCGGGCGGAGTGTGAGGGAAACTTTGTGGAATTATGATTGCCCTTAATTATGCTGCATAATCAGGGCTCTCCAGTCATGTATGCCATCTGCCTCTCAGCGGGCCGCCCCTCCTGCACCGCCGTTACTGATGCCCTGTCACACGCAGGTACGTCTTAATAAGCCACACAGCAGCTCGCCTGCCTGCCTGCCCACCCTGGCTCCCTGCCCCGCCTTCTCACCCCACCTCCCCGCCCACCCTGACTCCCTGCACCGCCTTCTCAGCTCACCCACCCTGGCTCCCTGCCCCGCCTTCTCACCCCACCTCCCCGCCCACCCTGACTCCCTGCCCCGCCTTCTCAGCCCACCTCCCCGCCCACCCTGACTCCCTGCCCCGCCTTCTCAGCCCACCTCCCCGCCCACCCTGGCTCCCTGCCCCGCCTTCTCACCCCACCTCCCCGCCCACCCTGGCTCCCTGCCCCGCCCCCTCACCCCACATCCACTGTCTATCCAACTAACCAGTCACCATGTGCTGAGTGACTGCTAATAGCAGAGAGCCTCCACTAAATGTCTTGTTTCCGACCGTGATCTCAGAGCCGGGGCGTTTAGAAGAAGGCGGATCTCTGGGGCTGGCAGTGTTTGTAGTTTAGTGGACATAAGCTTGTCTCGGGGCGTGCGTCCAAACCCTGCATCAGCACTCAGCAACATCCAACCCTTGATTGATTTCAGATGAGCAGTTGGCCAGGCTTTGGGTCCTCAGCGCAGAGACGCAACAGGAGCGCTCGAGGCGGTGGGCGGGGCAGACGTCCTGACTGCTGACGTCCTGTCTGCTGACATCCTGATTGCTGACATCCTGATTGCTGACGTCTTGCCTATAGGCTTTGAATTAAAGCCACTGACTGGAACGGGCTCTTGAGATCCACATGTTCTGGAGATCACAACTCATCCGGTGTCACGCATGCGGCAGTAAAGAGGGGGAAGGTGGTAGATGGCAGCTGGTCTGTGTGCTGTGATGTGGCCTGGGAGGATGAGGTGTGCGGCCTTGCTGGCCTGCCGCCTGTCACCAGCCCTCTGCCTGCCCCTTGTGGGCTTTTTCTCCTCCCATTGCCCCTTCCCAGTGTTCCAAGCTGGACTCGAGTCACTCCGCTCCACTACGCTTTTCCGTACCGTGCTTCCTGAGCCTACCTCAGCCCCTGCAATGCCAGTGTGTGTGAGTGTGTGTGTGTGTGTCGACAAAGTGTGCGTCTGTAAGTGTGTGTGAAACAGACGCGGTTCCAGCACCTGTCTGCTCCTGGCACGTCCGCTCGCTCTGCGTCTCTCTCCTCTCCTCCTCCTCCTCCTCTTCCTCCTCCTCCTCCTCCTCCTCGCTCTCTGATGAATGGCCCATCCCTGCACCTGCCTTTGACTCCAGGTGGATATTCCTTCATTCTGTGTCAGGCCCGGCTACACTTCCTTCCCCACACCGGCTAATGGAGCAGCAGATGCAGCCAGTTCAGCTGCCGCACCCTCACTCCTCACTGCCTTTCTATTCCTCACTCTCTTCTCCCACTCTCTACCCCTCTCTCTCTCCCTCTCTCTCTCTCTCTCTCACTCCCTCATTCCCCCTCACTCCCTACCCCACTCTCCCTCACTCACTATTTCACCCTCTCTCTTCCCCATTCTGCCTCCCTCCCTCCCTCCCTCCCTCTCCCTCTCTCCCTCTCCCTCTGTCCCTCTCTCTCTCTCTCTCTGAGGTTGCCTGCTCCCAAGCTGATGCTGGCTCCCTCACGACTCCCTGTTTGTTCCAGCAGCACTAGATGAAATCAGGTGGAACTGGCAGAGAATGATGGAGATGCTGGTGAGCAGAAGCCTCACAGCAGCATGTGTGCATGAACACGCACATCACACACTCACACACACACACACACACACACGTGCACATCCACTCAAAGATGCACACACTCCCCAACAGGCACTGCTGCAGGGATACAGAGGCCAAAGCATCATTATACTAGAGGCACATACACATGTACTCATACATACATATGTGTTCTTATATATATATATATGTGAGTGTGTGTGTGTGTGTCTCACACTCGCGCACACACACACACACACACACACACAGTCTTTCTCTCGACACAACCAAACAGATAAAACACTGGCGCCTTTTTGCCATCGTGTGATGTATTTGTTTTCCATGTTATCGCTCCTCCTCTTGCCGTCAGGTGATTTTACATAATGTTGATGCTGCGCTGTCCTAGTGCTCTGATGAATTCCTCTGTTTTCCTCTGCTTTGATGGATCACACACAGCAGAGGTGAGACAGTACATCTCTCCCTCTCTTTCTCCGTTTCACTCTTTTTCTTTCTCTGACAAGTCCACACCTCATATTTCTTCTTCCTCTCTCTGTCTCACACACACACACACACACACACACACACACACACACACACACTCGCACACACACACACACACACACACACACACACACACACACACACACACACACACACACACACACATACCCCTGCCTGACATACACATTGACTTCCCATGTTCCTATTTTATTTCTCTAACACCAAGCACATATGAACATGGTCTTTCTCTCTCCTCCTCTATCTCCCTCTACCTCTACTCTATCTCTCCCTCTTTTTCCGCTTCTGTCTTTCTCTGCCTGTCCCTCTCTTTATTCTCCCCTTTCTGTCTTTCCGTCTCTCCTGTATTTCCGCCGTGCTGTCCTGAACGCAGTCGCCAGGCTCCATGTCCTGCCAGCCCCTAACCTGCAGCACTGCCTCTGCCATTCACACATGCATGCTCAGGCTCACTCTCCACCCTAAGCCCCTCCCCTTCTCCACTCTTAGCCCCTCCCACTCTCCACTCTCAGCCCCACCCCCTCTCTGCACTCTGCCCCCCATCCCCCCCCAAACCTTCCCCCATGTTAATTATCCTAGCAATCGGAGAAATTGCGGGGTGATTAACGTCAGATCTATACTTTATTAAGACAGGAGTGTCCATGAAAAGGTTTGGAGGGTGGAAAAAACAGGGTTGAAGTGTGTGTGTGAGTGTGTGTGAGTGTGTGTGTGTGTGTGTGTGTGTGTGTGTGTGTGTGATGGGGATATAATTATTTCTTATACCAGATCGATTTTTTTCCTATTGAGTTACTAGTCTGCGGAGCTTAAGCCATTTGTAATGGGCATTGTGCGCTGTTACAGTAGAGAAAACCTATTCAGTGATGGCAGGCTAATGCGATCAGCCGCATTTTAAGCTGCTGTTTTTGGGCCTCTGAAATTACATCTCCCTCAGAAGCCTCTTCCCGTTTAGATTCGATTAGAGGAGCGAAGCGGCCTGCTGGCTCTGCCCGCGCCCCGGCGCACACGCACGACCTTCACGCAGGGCGCTCACACGTCCTCTCTGGCTCCCAGCCGCAGAGAGATGGAGAGGGAGGGAGGAGCACGGAGAGAAGGGGGGAGAGAGAGAGAGAGAGAGAGAGAGGGAGAGAGAGAGGAGAGAGAGAGAGGGAGGGAGGGAGAGAGAGATTTATGTCTCAACATCCTATAAGAAGCACATAAGCACAGCCTAAAGCTTCTCTTATCCTCTCCATGGCTGAAAATGACTGGTATGGAATGACGGATCATCTGCGGTGTGACTCAGTGCGGCTGGCTTCCCTCCTGCGCGTGCGGCGCGGAGAGGCACCGCTGTTCAGTCCTCGCCCCCTGTGGTGGGCAGCGATTACTGCAGCGAGGGCCCGGCTCATTCTAGTGAAATGTTTACAAGCAAACCGTAACTGTTGATTTGCAGGCATCAGGAAAATGTTTTGACTGTGCAAGAGCGGGAAAGGGAAAGAAAACAACAACAACAAATAGCTGTTACGTGGTTGGCTGGCTGAGGCTGTTGATGATGGGATGGCTCTTTGGTCGGAGGCTTTGAAGCGCAAGCTGGTGTTCTTCAGGACGACGTCTCAGCCACCGCTGGGAAAGCGCCCTGTCGCTTCCCGTCCAGAGTGGGCGTGGCTTCCGTTTGACCGTGTGAAATAATGAAGGCGTGGAGATGTACGTGCTGTCAGCATGAGCAGTCACTAGGCAGCACGACACAGGAAAACACACACACACACACACACACACACACACACACTGTGAGTCTGCTCATCGTTCCTGCCAAGCTCTGTCAGAAAGTCCAGCGTGTCCGAGCATATTTAGTTCCTCTGCCTCTGTGGAGGACCCGACAGAGGGCGCTCCCGTCTGGGGGAGGCGCTCCCGTCTGGAGGAGGCGCTCCCGTCTGGGGGAGGCGCTACCGTCTGGAGGAGGGCACTCCCGTCTGGAGGAGGGCGCTCCCGTCTGGAGGAGGCGGTCCTGTCTGGAGGAGGGCGCTCCCGTCTGGGGGAGGCGCTCCTGTCTGGAGGAGGGCGCTCTCACACTCAGGGCCACGTAGCTGGCTCTCTAGGCCAGGCCTGAAGAGGACCCTGTGCAGGGCAGAAGGCATGACGACCCCAGGGCTGCGTGATATATCATCTGTTGATCGCTATTGCGATATTAGCTCTCAAATGCTGATATTGCAGGTGCTGGCGATATCTGAAATCAGAATGCAAGCCAGTTTTTCACCATTATTAGGATTTTACCAGTGGATTTTAATATTTGCATGGCACATTGTGATATGATTGCAGCATAATCCTGGTATATTTTGTCCATGTCATGCAACATTGGAAGATACTTGTCTTAAGAGAATATGGCGCCCTGATGAAACGTGAGCACAGAAGCACACTGCAGGGATTAAGTAACTGTGCTGGAAGATGTGTGTTACAGAGCCACTGAACACATTTGATGTCTTACTGGTGATGCCTGTGTGTGTTTCTTGGGTGAGTGTCTACTCTTAGATACTCCAGCGTCTACTCTTGGATACTCAGGCGTCTACTCTTGGATACTGTTGTACTTGGATGCAGTGAGGTAACTGCAGTACACTTTTTACTGGAATGACTGTGGTTTTCATGCTCTATATATAGGGTGTAGGTGACTGTGTTCTGTGTGTGGTATAGGTGACTGGGTTTTGTTAGGTAACTGCTGTGTGACAGGGCGGGGCTGCCTGTTGGGGAGTGTGTGTGTGTGTGTGTGTGTGTGTGTTTGGGTAGGGGTGTGTGTGTGTGGTTTGGAGGGGTGACAACCAAGTGCTTGCCCTTGAGTTCCCTAGCTACAGTCATGGAAGGGGAGGGAAAGACTGAGAGAGACACAGAGAGAGAGAGAGTCAGAGTTAGAGAGAGAGAGCGAGGGAGAGAGAGAGAGAGGGAGAGAGAGAGGGAGAAGGAGAGGGAGAGAAAGCTGCTCCTGTTCTGCTGATGCAGCATCCTGCTTCCCCCACAGCACTGCAATGCTCCTTACTCTACACCCCCCCCCCAACACACACACACACACACACACACACACACACACTCTTTATGGAGGAACAGCCCGGTCACCTTCGCTGCTGTTAAATTTAATACCACACAGAGAGTGAGGGAGCGAAGCAGGAGGGGAGGAAAAGAGGGAACATGGACCAGTGGATGGGCTGGACTGGGGAGAGCAGAGCCACCCAGTCAGAGGGCACACAGGAGTCCCCACACAGGAGGCCCCACACAGGAGTCCCCACACAGGAGGCCCAACACAGGAGTCCCCACACAGGAGGCCCCACACAGGAGGCCTCACACAGGAGGCCCCGCACAGGAGGCCCCACACAGGAGGCCCCACACAGGAGGCCCCACACAGGAGGCCCCACACAGGAGTCCCCACACAGGAGGCCCAACACAGGAGTCCCCACACAGGAGGCCCCACACAGGAGGCCTCACACAGGAGGCCCCACACAGGAGGCCCCACACAGGAGGCCCCACACAGGAGGCCTCACACAGGATGCCCGACACAGGAGGCCCCACACAGGAGTGCCCACACAGGAGGCCCCACACAGGAGGCCCCACACAGGAGGCCCCACACAGGAGGCCCCGCACAGGAGGCCCCGCACAGGAGGCCCCACACAGGAGTCCCCACACAGGAGTCCCCACACAGGAGGCCCCACACAGGAGGCCTCACACAGGAGGCCCCGCACAGGAGGCCCTACACATGAGGGCCCACACAGGAGGCCCCATACAGGAGGCCCCACACAGGAGGCCCCACACAGGAGGCCCTACACATGAGGGCCCACACAGGAGGCCCCACACAGGAGGCCCCACACAGGAGGCCCCACACAGGAGGCCCCATACAGGAGGCCCCATACAGGAGGCCCCACACAGGAGGCCCCACACAGGAGGCCCACATAGGAGGGCCCACATAGGAGGGCCCACATAGGAGGCCCCACACAGGAGTCCCCACACAGGAGGCCCCACACAGGAGGCCCCACACAGGAGGGCCCACACAGGAGGGCCCACACAGGAGGGCCCATGCACCATGTCACTTCCAGCTAAAGCTTAATACTTGACTGTGTATAAACACACACACACACACACACACACACATACAAAGTGCCTTGCATTGCTTTCTTTCTGGGGTATTTCCAGTTATATTTCTAATAAAGCTAATAATGCCATACCTAAACCTTACAATACCCACATATTTAACAAATATCTCCCCCTTTTCCCTAAACAAAGCCCACATTTTATGTCAGCCAAATGTTTTCATAATGTCAACAGTTTCTTCTCTGTTTTCCCATCACCGTAGGCATCCGGGTAAACTCTGTGTTTTATTTGTTTTTAGATTTGGAAAATAAACAGACCATCTCTGGCTGGCATCCATGCCCCATTCTGCATCGGGACTGGTCTGGGTTATTCGCTTTTCACTTATGTTGATGTTTACTTTATATGTATTACATTTCACTTTGAGTCAGCGGTCCCCCCGTTTAGCCGCAGGGTTTATATGGCGCTCTGTTGAGTATTTACAGGAGCGCGGCACTTGTGACGTGTTGGGAGGCTGTATTCTAAAGCGCATTCTCACACGTCTGAAAATCTACTGTGTGGCTTATGTAAGGAGTGTTCTGTCGTCTGAAGAGACACACACAGCTCTCCCACCCCTGTGTGTGTGTGTGTGTGTGTGTGTGTGTGTGTGTGTGTGGGGGGGGGGGGGTATGTTTGCGTCTGCAGTGTCTCCTTCCTTGTGCTCCTCACACAGATTGTGTCCTTCTGTTCCGAGAGAGCCGTCGCTTGGGGAACCTGCCCCTCCGACCTGCCCCCGGGGGTCAGAGTGGCAGGCGGGACCCAGCCTGGCCCCCCACGGCCTCCCACAGCTAGCTGGGCCATGTGGGCTGCAGCAAACACGCCCCTCCCCCCTTCAAACCTGCCCACACACGCCAGCTAATAGCTGCCCACCCATGTGCCCACCGCCGCCTTTAGCATGGGGTGCACGCCCTTGTCCCTGTGGTGGCAGGTATGGGGGAAAACACACACACACACACACACACACACACACACACACACAGATGGCGGTGGATTGGTGGGGGGACGGGGACTCTGGGATTATAGAAAGAGAAGGACAGAGAAACAGTGGAAGACTGTGGAAGAGAGATAGAGAGATCGAGAGAGCAGCAGAAGGAGGGATGGATGAGATGGGCAAACGTCAACCTGGAGAGGCTGAGACCCCCGGGAGCATGAGACAGGGTGTGGGGTGAGACAGGCCCCTGACCCACAGACAGCATGCAGCCACCTCCTCCTATAGACACTGTGCTTATTTACTCTGAGTTACAGTGTGACAGTCAGTAAGTATAATCAGAAAACCATTGCGTTCATTATGATATTCATTCGCACTCAGATACAAATGAATTCACTGAACTGTGCATTTATGTGACATATGCTGTATATTTTTTGTCAATTGCTGCTGTTTGTATGGTTTACTTTACTAGTTTATGCTGTGATTTTAGCACCTTGTAGGTGGGAAGTGGATAGTATGACCGTCTTTTCATTATCACAAAACCGGATGGGATGGTTCACTTTTCTGAGCATATCAGTATTTTTAGAAGAGTAATCAAGCTGCATGGTGTACAAGAAATAGGCATTTGGACCAATTATTCCCAGCCTGTGAACAGCAAGTGTAGGGTCACCATGCCAGACATTGGATTTGGATGTTAACCTCAGACAAACTAATCACAGTGATGTGTATCGTGTATTGTGAAGATGTGTGATGAAGGTTGGTGACTCGTGAATCTTTTGCCATACCGGCTCAGATCATGATTCACGCTGGATGATTCATACATTATTTTACCTATTGATTCATAAGTTTTTGAACATTATTCAATTGAATCACAGGTGCATACATACGTTTATATGCATGCATTGACACGCTATGACTTACTAATGGTGTTTGTTGTTCAGCTTTCTGACAGTCTTGTCCACTATAGACCACGGGTGGTGGGTGTGCTTCGGTCTGCTCCGATGAGGCGTTCCCAGTGCAAACTAGTCGGCTTCTGTCATTTACATCATCCCCGCAAGCAACACCGTTGTGTGCAACGATATGCTCATCTCCTTCGGAATGTCAATGGCTCCCCCTGTGGCGGCCCATGGAACTGCCTCTCCTCTGCAGAGATCTTTCACCAGCCCTGTGCTGACCTCGCCCTGCCAGCACCGAGCCGCCGCGTCGCGCATCGAGCACTCGCGGGGCGAGCAAGGGTCGTGCGTCAGGGCGCCTCTGTCCCGGCGGCCGAGCGGCGGAACCCCCTGCACCCGGGCCCAACCGCCTGCCGCCGCTGGAACGGATCCGGACCGCCGGAGTTCTGATCGGCGCTGCGGGCTGCCGTGTGCCGCCCGGGCCCCACCGCCCCCTCTTTAGCGCGCGTGATGGATGTGCAGGCGTCTGGAGCCCCGGAGCGCCTCCCAGACCCCCCACCCTCCCAGTGCGGAGTTGCAGGCTGAGGAGCGCGTTATCCTCCGGATTAGGAGAAATTAGAGCCCAGCGCATAAATAAATAAAATTAATGACAGAGGTGGAAGATGCTTGAGAGGTTCGTCTCCTGCTGAGCTCCGAGACGTGTGTGTGTGTGTGTGTGTGTGTGTGTGGTGGGTTAGTGAAGGCCTGCTGGTGTTGCTGTCTTGATGAGGCTAACACAGTTGCCTAAATATAGATTACAGTAATTTACTTTCAAACAACTCATTTTCTGAGTTTGACATGTCCATTAACCCTGGCTTGAAAAATCATTAATTTTTCACCAATGAAGACATTAGTCATTTGAGTGAATTACATTGCTGTCTCCAGCCTGGACCGAGATGGACCCTGGGATCATGCAGTCCGTACCCCTTCCTTTTCTCTCTCTCACACACACACACACACACACACACATACACACATACACACACACACAATCCTCCTCTTTAACCATCCTCGTCTAAGTAGCTAGGCTTATCGTCTGCATATTGTCCCTCACAATGCAGGATAATTAGGTGCTCTGTGTCCTCTGCCTCTCTCTGCTTCTGTCTGTCTGTCTCTGGCTCGCTGTGTCTCTTTGCCTCTGTCTATCTGTCTGTCTCTCTCTGCCTTTCTGTCTGTCTCTCTCTGCCTCTGTCTGTCTGTCTCTCTCTGCCTGTCTATCTGTCTCTCTCTGCCTGTCTGTCTGTCTCTCTCCGCCTCTTTCTCCTCCCCTCTCTCCACCTCCAACCCCCTCCTGAGAGAAATGGGCCTGTCACTATTTTTGCATTAGAACATTTATGAAATAGTATGGTGTCCCAGTGAGACTGCACTGACGGAGACATGTGAGGAGACGTATATCCCACGTATCCTCCCTCAGCGTGCCGCAGGATGGAGACATATGGGGGTACGGCGGAGCCGTGCTTGTTACAGCCGGCCCTGTGTTTCAGGACTGTCACCGTTGGGATAGATCAATGAAATGTTCAGTTGCATGGCACCCTGTGTGTTCAGAGCCCCCCTGTGTGTTCAGAGCCCCCCGTGTGTTCAGAGCCCCCTGTGTGTTCAGTGCCCCCCCCCCATGTGTTCAGAGCCCCGGAGTTAAGCACCACTCCCGCCCAGCTCGCCTCTCTCTCTGAGTCTAAACTCGTGCGGCGGGTCTGGGAGGGGCGCGGGAAGTGGCGGCTGCAGGACTGTGAGTGCGTCCTTCCTCTGTCCAAGGGCATCTCGGCGGAGCAGCGGTGAGTCGAAATCCTCCCAGCCTAATCCCACATAAACGAGCTGTCAGCTTCATGTCCAGGGCTGACAGCAGGTGCGGTGACACACAGGTACAAACACAAAAAAATGTTTTTTTTTTACTATCCTTGTAGGGACCTTCCATTTATATAACAACTACTGTAGCTAATTAATGCTACACCTACACCTAACTCCTAACACAATCATTACCTTGACCTTGATGGTCCTCGTGATGTCAAAAATATCAGTCCTGTCCTTACAGGGACCCCTGGCCTCCATGGAGATATAGTATATGGACAAAAGTATTGGGACACAACTCTTAGTCATTGCTTTCAGGTGTTTCATTCGGTCCCATTGTCACAGGTACATATGATCAGGCATCTAGCCATGCCGTCTGCCTTTAGAAGCATTTGTGAAAGAATGGGTGGTTCTACAGGGCTCACTGAATTCAAGCGTGGCACTGTAATACGATTGCAGCATTGCAACAGGTCCGTGTGTGACATGTCTTCCCTCCTAGATGTTCCACGACGAACTGTGAGTGGCAGTATTGAAAAGTGGAAGTGTTTAGGAACCACGGCAACTCAGCCCTGAAGTGTCAGACCATGTAAAGTTTCAGAGCAAGGTCGCCAGTGCCGAGGGGCGTAGTGAGTAGTCGCCAACGCTCTGCTGACTCAGAGTCCCAATCCTCCTCTGGCATGAACGTCAGCACAAAACCTGCGCTGGGAGCTTCAGGGCAGTGGTTTCCATAGCTAGGCAGCAGCATGCAAGCCTTACATCACCAAGTGGTGTAAAGCAGGCGGTGGTGTAAAGCAGGCGGTGGTGTAAAGCACCTCTGGACTGGCAGTGTGGAGTCATCCTTCTCTGTCTCTGAGGTAACGTTCTACTGGCCTTCACCTGATGCTCGGGTCTGGGGTTTGGCGAATGTTAGCACGGTGTCTGCATTGTGCCAACTGTAAAGTTTGGTGGAGGAGGGATAATGCTGTGGGGTTGTTGTTCAGGCTTTGGCCTACACCCCCTTACAGTGCAAGCAAATCTTAATGGATTTAGAATGGGATGCCATTAAAGCTTATGCAGGACTAATGTGTAGATGTCTGAATAGTTTTGTCCCTATGGTGGATATAAACACACACACACACACACACACACACACACACACAGCCCTTACCAGCACCAACGCATCACCAGAAGTGAGCGTCCACATTCATGCCCATTGTTAGTCCTGGCAAGTAAACAAGGTTGTAAACAAGGTTGTAAACAAGGTTGGCTTTGGCCAGACTGCTTGGTGGGATGAGCGGTTTGTGGAGCTCACCGAGCCTCTCGCAAGGCCTGCAGAGTTTGGCCAGGATGAGGTGGATGTGTGTAGATGAGGTGGATGTCTGGAGATGAGGTGGATGTCTGGAGATGAGGTGGAAGCAGACCAGGTTTACGTGCATGTATTTGGAGGGAGGACGGGTCATTGTGAGCCGTCATGCTCTGATGATCTGTTTCCTTACCTGTCAAATCCACGGAGAGAGAGAGATAGAGGCAGAGAGACAGCGAGAGGGCTCTTGACCCTCTGACACATACAAACACAGGCTTTTCAGCTCCCTTGAAAGCTGTCGCAAGGTGTCTGTGAGTGGAGCATCTCCCTGATCTAAACACACTTGCTTTTGGTGGAGCAGGATCTATTTTTCCTCCGCACGCTGAGAAATGCAGCACTGATCTCATTAAGAAAGCGCTGGGTTGAGTTCATATATCAGGAGGCTTCCTGGGTTCTGCATCTCCTTGCCTGATTTTCTGTAAAACTCACTGTTGTGTACACAGTCATCCACTCTTTACCTTTACCTATCTTTCCTTTTTTCTCTCTCTCTCTCTCTCACACACACACACAGTTTCTTTATTACAATCTGCTGCATTACAGTTTCTCATTCATTCATTATCCATACCGCTTATTCCCGCTAGTCGGGGTCACGGGGGGGGCTGGAGCCAATCCCAGCATCTCCAGGCGAAGGCAGGGTACACCATGGGCAGTTCGCCAGTCCACCACATGGCCAACACGCGCGTGCGCGCACACACACACACACACACACACACACACACACACACACACACACACACACACACACACACACACACACACAATCTAGAGTGACCAATCAACCTAGGATGCATGTCTTTGGACTGTGGGAGGAAACCGGAGTACCCGGAGAAAACCCACGCAGGCACAGGGAGAACATGCAAACTCCACACAGAGCAGCCCAGACCGAGAATCGAACCCAGACCGCCTTGCTGTGAGGCGACAGTGCTGACCACCACACCACCATGCCGCCCGCATTACAGTTTCTGAAAATTCTAATTATGTGCAGTCAAATGACGTCGAAAGCCCAGTTTTTATTTGAATTTATCACATTACCTTTACTTTAACGGTTCGGTCAGGCCACTACATACGTAAATAAGACGTCATTCATGCCCAGATGACCTGCCGAGTCATCATTACAGAGAATCACATCATCATTCTGGATTCCTGGAGTGGAAGAGAACCCATTTGATTGGTTGTGTCCGCCACACAAGAGAAAAGAAGGCGGTAAATCCCGCCCACAAGATCATGTTATTGCGTGGAGGGAGGCCAGGGGAGATGTGACAGCAGTGCTTGCAAACAGACATTTTGCTAATAACAGCTACAGCATTAAGTTAATTGTTCTTCTCTTTGTTTGGACAAACCCTGCCATCTGCAACATAATACAAGTCTGCACGCATGACCCAAACTTCCAAAGATGAATCCTGCTAATTATAGCTGATTCATTCGTCTGCGTTCACAAATGGTACGTATTTAAGTAGCTTCATTATGTGTGCCGGGTCAAGCTATAAATCGCATCCGCCTCCTACCTCTATTATAAACATTCATTTTAACGCGCATCTTTTGCAGCACGAGTTGCTAACGCATGTCCGTGTATACACACACACACACACACACGCACACACACAGATTGTGTGACACAAGCTGTTTACTCCTACTGCCCTTCTCTTTAACCAGGCTTCACATTTTCTCGTTGTTACATGATCACGTCTGTCCCAGAGGCTCCAGCCCTGCACCGTACTGCTGATCACTCTCTTTACACTTCTGCTGATTGCATTCGTTTTAGCCGGCGCAAATGTCTCCAGACGCCCAGCCAGCCGCTCGGCTTCGCACCGCTCTGTGCTAATAGGCTCTGATGTTGGCCTTGCGTTTTTTTTGGACCATCACGCCGGCCTCCATCCCTGAAAGTCTGATGCACATAGCGAAAAAGACACCGATCTGGTGTTTCTTAATGCACTCCTTACAACAAAAAGCCCACGTCAGGGGCCGTGGTATAAATAGCTAATGGATGGCAGTGAGGTATTATATTTATCCAACTCAATAAAGCAGAGGCAGCCGGATCAGTCTGTCCTCGGTCACAGGGATAATGGCATCGGCTCCAGACCATGACAGCTTCAGCCAGGCAGGCTACGAACGTACCCGGGCACGGCCCATGGAGCCAGGGCCGCGCAGGAGGAGAGCCGGCCCTGTGGCCCGCTGGAGCTGAGGACCGTCTGAGTCAGCTCCTCTCCTGATCCATGAAAGTCACATTTTTCCTTCATGTGGTGAGAGAGGGAGGGAGGAAGGCAGGGAGAGGAAGTGAAAGAGGGAGTGGGAAAAAATGAGCAAGCAAGGACAGAGAGACAACAAAGGCAATGGGGGAGAACAGTATTCAGTGGTTTCACTGGCCAAGCAAAAGCTTCCTCACACTCCATGACAGTCCGTTTGCGCAAAAGCCCCATGTAGAATGTGGGCCGCCCGGGCTTGTTGCCGTGGTGAGGCTCGATCTTTTCCCCGGCAGGAGAGCCCAGCTCCTCAGAGGGAGAACCTCGACGTAGAGTGGGGCAGAGCAGAGAAGGGGGCAGAGAGGGGCCGCCTCTAATCTCCTCCCTCGCCAGGAGCCGTCAGCCCGTCCCGCCGCCCACGCGCTCAGAGTCGAGGACGAGACGGACAGCGGGACCGAGAAAAGCGAGACCAAAAGTAGCGTGACGCAGAAGGGTCTGGATACGGAAGCCTTGGCCTGTGGTGCCAGCGTGTGTCGGAGACGCGGCTCCTCCTGCACGTCCGCACCACTGCAGGGTACCCGGGGAGGAAAACCCTGCGGGTGCTCATGGGAGTGGCACGGCAACAGGACGAGAGCCCCGTCTGATCACTCTGCCTCTGCAGCTGAGATCTTCAGAACTGCAACCTCAGCTTTGACATCGGACTTCAATTTGTTCTACTTTGAATGCTGGCTGATAAGGATAGATTATTCCGAGAGTCTAAATTCTGTGCCATAATCCCTTGACAAAGCTTTGACATCTTCGCATGGTGCTCTTTGCTTAAATTGTAGCGCTAAATTGCGTGTTTTGTGCACTCATGGCATTTGACTCTGTAAAGTCGTTTTAATCAAGACTTCATAGAGACATGATTTGGGTCCCTGCAGCTTGCCAGATAGGAAAGTGTGTAATGCCATAGTGTGTAATGCTTCTCCCTCTCTCTCCCTCTCTCTCTCTCCCCCTCTCTACCTCTCTCTCTCTCCCTCTCTCTCTCCCCCTCTCTACCTCTCTCTCTCTACCTCTCTCTCTCTCTTGGTCCTGGTCCTTTTCGTTCTGATTGCTGTAAGAATGCCTGTGATTGGATTGTCACTGATTAAAATGGTACTGAATTGTGAAAGTAGCCATTCCAGCATCCCACAGACAAAGACCACTTTTTCATTTCTGAAAATAAGCACCGTTTACCGCAGAACAGAAATACGCAGAACTAAAGCGTTTTTAAGCTCATCCAGAAGAGGTGCGCTTGTCACTAAAAGCAAGCGCTAGTCGAAATCGCCGCAAATGATTGAGTAGGAAAGACCACACTTTATTAGCCTCAAGCCCATTTTACATGTCTTTGTCTAAAACTGATTTACAACGAAGTGCATTTCACAGAAGCTCGCTGTAGTATGTAGTGTCTCATCACACCCAACAGGTCCTTTGTTGTAATTTTGGAACACAGCAATAAATTATACGGGTGTGCGTCATTACTATGATTTACTAAATGAAATTGTTGACACTCGTGCATTAGTAAATGAATTGTTGAAACTCTTCCTCCGTTCCCTGTGAACTCCGTCTTGGCTCACTGGTAATGATGAATACTGATTGGGACGGTGACTCAATTTCGAATTTGATGCATGACAGTAAACATGTGGTGTATTTAGTCAGTCAGCTGTTACATTATGATTAGCATCTGATTAATTATGCTGCGGTTTCCTGTTTTCAGGCACTTGTGGGTAAGCGCTGCCGGAGCCGCCTACAGTGTCCGTGCAGGTCCGAGTGCAGTGCGCTGGTATATGTAGTGTTGGAGTAACAGTATCCTTGGTGATCTTAGTATTCCAAGGATGTCGGTACTGTAGGATCCCAGTAGAGGCTGTGCTGGTGTTGTAGTGTATTAAATGAGTGGTGTGTGTGTGTGTGTGTGTCTCCTGTGCTGGATGACTCCGGCACTGTGAAGCCCACCTCCGTGTTTTGATGGTGTTTCCTCCTCCAGAGAGGCTGCCTTGACTTTGTCCCTGCGGTTCCTTTTGAAGGTGCTTTCATTTAATCTTTCTCATAAAAAAGATTTTGGCCAGAGGTCACGGATCACATCAGGGCGCTTTTCCGACTCACTGACCATTTAATCAAGCTAAAGTCCAACGCCGCCGCCCCCGCTCAACGGCTGCTTTTGTTCCCGATGCGTAAAGGTGAAGCCTGCCCACACACACACACACACACACACACACACACATAGGTCCTAGTCGTGCTCTTTGGAGGTCTTCAGCTCCACCGGGTGCTGGATCACCTTGACTAGAACTCTCCTGAGCCCCTTCTCCACCCGCCCCTTCACCACCCAGGACTCTCAGCGCTGCTATGTGCTAGCAGTCTGACCAGGCTGTCAGCGAGCGTGCACCAAAGGACAGATGAAGGGAAGCAGTCCGAACGTCTTACCTTCTTCATCACTGTGGATTAGCCTGGGTGAGGGATGAATGTCATTTCAGGCTCCACGTCTGAAGGCAGAGGAGGCTGCAGAAGTACATGTGCGTGTTGCGGCCTTGTTTGATATTCAACTTCACGTTCATTTGCATTCTCTTCGTGTTAAAATAACTCCGAAGACACATCTTTAAGAATGTTTAATGTCAGTGCTAAAGAAAATCTGTCTTGGAGAGAACACAGTTCTTGAAAGGGGGTGGGAGGTGGGGGGGGGGGGTCGGTCCAGTCCACATCAGCAAATAGCAGTGTGAATTAGAAAGCTCAGACATAGAAATACGAAGACATAGAAACACAAAAACGTAGCTGCTAATAGATTTAGAATGGCTAGTGTCCATTCAGGCAGTGGCACACTGAGTTTGCATTTGCATTTAACTATAAAGAATGTAATTAGCTGTACAGAATGAAGTTTAAACCTTTTCACCCACTGATGCTTTGATAACATTACTCTCTAATAGTGGTCTAGGATCATAATTCAAATTGCAATTAGTGACACTGTTTTTATAACAGACCACTTCAGTGTCTCCTTGGGGTAGTGTTTTGTTAAATGGGTTTCAGACTCCCACACTTACTCTTTTATTGAGGAAAAGAAAGAATGTTGAAACAACCCCCAGATATATTCTATTAGAATATGTATGCAATGGAAATTTCAAGGTGTGTTACCCACAACCTTGAAAACTGCAAGCTAAATTTACAAATAAATAGGTTTTAGAAAAAATGCGAAAACAATGGACCTTGAAATGCTCGAGTAAATTAATGTGATTTATTTTCCTAATGTATTTATGATTTTATCAGGCTTACTTAATTAAGTATTGAATTTGTGAATTAAGTATGGAATAGTGGATTATTTTGGAATGACTATGAAATGGCTATGAAATGCTCTCTAGAAGACCCTCGCCTGGCGATGTGTGTGTTTGTCTAAGGAGCTAAGCTTCTTTCAATTCACTGATGTGAATGAAATCACGGTGTCTCCAGAACGTCCATTAGGAGGTTAATTCGCTAGTTCATATGTTTGAAATCCACAATTCGATTAGTTTAGCATTAAAGTGTGACTACATTATATATAAGATCATATTTACAGTTAGGGTGACTCACTGTGTCACAGGGTTACCAGACGTTGCCCCTGCCTGTTGCCTTTAAGGAGATGCAGAGCTGGAGAAGACTGATTTGATTGGGATCTCGCTGTACTGGTCATTTCAGCGGTGACGAAGACCAAATTCGCAATGATCCCTACCGATATCTATTCCAGTCTGTGCACACAACACAAAATGGCTGAACCTTCTCAGTATCTTTTTTTGACCAAATGAAATCTTGTGTGTGTGTGTGTTTGCATGCGTACACACACATGCATACATATGTTTCAGCAGTTCTACACACACATGGACCCTGTGAGGGAGATGGGAGGTCACTGAGGTAGTAATCCCCTCTAGACTGATATGGGGTGTACCATGCCCGTGGTTCTGATCTCCTGGAGTCAGCACTACCTGACAGCCCCCCCAACCCTGTGTTCAGACATATGCTTGGTGGTTTTGAGGTGTGCAGGGAGCTTCTCTCCAGGGAGCTTCTCTACAGGGAGTTCCACTCGGGCA
Organism: Brachyhypopomus occidentalis; assembly: GCA_020368025.1. NCBI lineage: Eukaryota > Metazoa > Chordata > Actinopteri > Gymnotiformes > Hypopomidae > Brachyhypopomus > Brachyhypopomus occidentalis. The sequence goes on along the minus strand of JAGXOD010001391.1, from coordinate 1,050,407 downwards.
CGCTGGCTGGAGACAGGGCCTCAGTCACACTGAAACATACCTTCTCTTCCCACACATTTCAGGGCCGGTCTAAACTCACGCTTCTTCAAACACACGCGCGCACACTCTGTCCTCGCCGGCCCGAATAATTGCCGTCCAGGACTGCATCTCGTTTGGGAGAAGAAGAGTTGTTGGCGAGGCTCTTTAACGGTGCGAGACAGGCCAGTGGTGCTGGGCCTGTCTTCTCTCCTGTGGAACACAGACAGCTACATTCACCAGCTCCTGTGATTATGTCTGTGACTGGCACACCTTCTCTAGTCACTATGGCAACTCACATTCCACCATACCTTTTGATGTCAATTGTTTTTGTTTTTTTTGTTGTTGTTTTTTTTTTTCCCCCCCATTCTTTTTTTTTAGGAAGACATGTA